>CM062866.1:13144065-13744065 GCA_031772225.1 Eubasilissa splendida | reverse complement strand
ATTAATGGTAATACAGAACATTTATAGAAAAATAATCATCTTTGATCGATATTAAAATATTCAATATTGATTATATCAAAACAGCAATTATTTTCATTAATATGGTATATATATATTTCGCTATTGCGTGTATATGTTATTGTTAGTGTCCTTTTTCTTTAATAAATCCGCTAGATGGCAGTAATAATAATAATTCATTTACAATCTTTTCGCATTGTGCAATAGATGTCACTCGTGTCTAATATTTGTTAAAACTGCTGTGAATAATTCTTAGATATGACTACTCGACAATTTTTGTATTGCAGTTTAAAATGGTTTTACACAAAATATCGTATTCACTTGAAATTTTATGTAATTTTTTTACCTATCCATATTATTCCATTTGTTTAAGTTCAACATTCTGACGATATCATATCAACTTAAGATAGTCTCTATGTGTACATATGACTAATATTTCTTTTTTTCTCGCTGAAAATAAAGACAAAGTACACTACGTGGTGCATTGTTAAAGCAATATAATAAGGGATTTTCGCCTTGAAATGTAGATTCTACGGAAGCCCTGGCCGCGCAGCGGTCTATTGCTTTTCTGCTAGTGTAGATGTGCCATACATACATTTTTTGAGTTCAAGACACTTCCTCCATTCTCTATCACATATCACTGTCTTTTGATATTTTCACTGTCTGTTGACAATTTCACTACCTAATTGAATTTTTTCGTTTACTTCTTAGCGGCGCCACACATTCCAGGCTACGCATATACTCCGGAGATGGCAAGATGCTATCCAGCGTAGCGGGGCCGGGAACCAACTACTGGATGCTCGGGGTGGACGAGTGCGCCGATAGGATAGCAAAAATGGTGTTACATGGCAAGAAGGAGGCTCATATCGACCCATCAACACCGCTAGACGCGTTGGTGAGTACCACTATCACCTAAGCAACGCCTGTCTTCAGCAGCATATACAAAACAAAATATTTACTTAAAAATACAAAGTAAATTATTTAAAATCATATACATCACCTCACCCAGAACAAATATATCTCGACTACACCACCAGCGCAAGATGAACATAATAATACAATTGTTAGGGATAGTCACAGTGGACTGTATGATGGAATGCTGGAGGAAGACACAGGATGACACAGTATTCAGAACCACTCATCTTATGAAGTCCAGCCTCTCTCTCCACAATCACAGTAATGTAAATCCCTCGACGGGTGCTGGGAATAATTTTTTAAGACTCTCGGAAATTGATGAAAAAGGTACCGTCGACCACTTTGCAGGTATTTCTCAGGGTAGGTAGGTGACCGGCGCGTATTTGAAAAGTGTACAGTTTTTGTTGTTTTCAGTGCGGCGATCAAATTAACACTGATTTCGCCTCGCTGATGGGCGAGTAAGTAGGTACTAAGTATGCGTCTAGGAAAGTTGTAAGGAATCTATATATGAAAACACATTCTTATTGTGAAGTTGTAATTATTCAGAACATAGGTCTGTGATATTTTAAATATTAATTAAATGTATTAATTAGAAAGATATATACATATAAAATCAATTTTATCGAAAAATTTACATTATTTTAAGCATTTTCATTTTCTTTACGATGATATTAAATTAGATTAATATTAATTATTTATGTTATAATATGTTTTTTACGCAAATGAATTTTAATAATATAAATAAATACGCTCAAAATGATGTATTTTATTTCGTGTATTGTGATACCGTGCGGAGCATGTGCATTAGTAATTAAACTGTGATCGCAGTCACAGTTTTCAATCGCTGATATTATCGAATACCAATCACAGTCACACCAGTGTATCGAGAGTAGCATTTTTTCTCATCACTATCTACAATATGAAGCGTCGCTAGTGAACTTGTCACTTGTGACGGCCGCAAGAGAAGTGACGCGGACGGCTACGGGCGCGTTGTACATATTGGCACGCGCTGGGGTCGGTCAGGTTTGAGGTTGATGAGAGCCCCATTTTGCACCTGAGTATTTGTAAGGTGCGTTCAGAGGCGATAGACCTCCACAAAAACTGAGGACTTCGGTTATGAAAATGTATTTATTTATTACGTAGTACAGTAAAATCCCGTTTATTTGAAATTCACCATAAGTCGAAGTTTTGGAGCAGAATGTGGGCCCTCTGGAAAGTTTTCATACTAAATTGTACTTATAAATCGAATAACGTTATTCGAAGCTATTTTTGGATCGTATCAGATGAGTTTGTCGATCTACAGTGACGCGATGTACTTGTCAAATGTTAAAGTCCATCCAAATGAGTAATATCCACCCCTATACCGATTCACGGCGCATAAAGTTAATTCGCATTGTTTGTTTTCTCACTCATTTTCAGTATACAAAAAAAAAAAAATTGCACAGTATGTACACAGTTTTTATTTATGAATTCTGAAAAACTTCTGTAAATAGTAAATGTAAAATAGATGCATTCGATATGTATTGCTAGAGAAGTGGACAGTGTGACGCGCAAATGTCTCGTTCCTACAACAAATCCAATCACAGCAAGCCCTATCTACAGCAGTGAATGAAAGATTCTTTCAACTCTTCGGCCACATTATGCATCAAAGTGACAACCTGGAAATGGATATTATCCCGAGCACAACTTTGAACCAATAAAGGCTTGGAACAGTGCCACAACGGTGAATAGATGCATTTCATCAGAATGGAGAAATCCTAGACTCGGCTGGTGAAGGTGCATTACGAGCCGAATCCAATCTGATTTAGGCCACTGTATGTCAACACTGATATGAACGAAGAAAGAAGAAAAACAACTAGATTTGCCGTGTTGTATGTCCAGATCTTGATTTGCTAAAACTTAATATCATTAATTACTTTGTGGTGTAACATGTTTATTTTAATACACGTTGGATTATTGTCACTACTAGTTTTGAGAGGTGCAGTCCCTCTCGTTGAAAGGCATGATGAAATCTTCAGACCTAAATCATTTTGGATGGGAGATGATTACGAGGCATGGACAATTTCGGAGTAAACTGTTCGAGTTTAGACTTGTGGATGCCCCGCGGTGTACATGTGGAAGAGCGGAACAGACGCCCGACCATATTTTGTGGAGTTGTGAAATACTTAGAGACGCACGTGAACGTATGATTGGAATGCAGACCTAATTAGTAATGGGACGAATCTTGTTTTATATAAGGAATTTATTCGTGTATGGGTGACTCGTTGGAGCTATTTAGGTGGGTAGGTAGGCCGGCCTGCGTGTCCGCCTACCTCTCACTCTCCATACCTCGTGATTTTCAACTCCGTTAGTCTGTCCGTGTAAGTGTGACTCAATCCATTTTGTGTCTCGTCCACTGTCCCTCTTTTGGGATTATTTTTTGATGAATGGATCCTTGAACTACTACACCTTAATTTTCCATTAATTATCCATTTGTATGTAAAACTAAGATAGCACTTAAGAGACGCTGGAGGGTCTTAATTTTAAACCTTAATTGCTAATTGAATTTCACATTGAATTTCTTCTCCTTTTTCGTATTGCTTATAATTAAATATGTAATTGAATTAATTATTTATTTAGGTATTTTTATTAGCTTTGATGAATGGGACCGACAAGGAAGCCCTAGCTTCTAAACCGGTTCCGGGAAAGGATGGGTCCCCCCCCCCCTCAGCTGTCCTTTATTAAATCCCTTTCATCATCAGGTGATAACTAAACTAAATACAGTATTGTAGTCTATTCGGGCAATAGAGCGCGGCTTGAAAAAAGTGGGGGGGTTTCGGTCGTTAACGCGAATTTGGACAGTAAATGCGAAGTGTTAGGGAATGTTGTGTTGTTAATTAATGTTTTTCCGAATTTAAATTATTTTGTATTTCAACAGTTTCTAATGATGAGAGGGACTGCACCTCTCGAAACTAGTAGTGACAATAAACAACCTCAACGGATTATGTCCTTCCCATCACTCTGCCACTCTCTTCAGTCCTCCCCTATCCTTGCCATGTCACTCCCACTGCTTCAAGACTGTCGTACCATTGTGACCACATATTTTATTCAATTCCCACAAACGTGGATAACTCAGTTTTGACACTTTTTACAAAAAACCACAACACTCGCATGTTCGAAAGTGAAAATATGCACCGGTAGGATATGCGCGTATAAAACTTCTTGGTGAATTCATTACCTGCGCGATTATTAAAAAATAATACATAGCTAGTATCTTTCTACGCAGCAGTCTTTTTCTAACTAATGAAATTTTAAAATTTCTAAAATAAATGTAAAGATTTTCTTTGCATTTTGAAATTGAGAACTCGTTGCAAAGCATACACTTTTCAGCAGCGACATTGATGTCCACTCACCTCGGTCTGTGCTCTAAATCCACGTGTTATTTTTCTGTCTTTTCTAGTGATTCCCAGCGTAATTCTGTCCGTACTGCGCCGTGTCATCTGGAATTGTTGAAGTAAAACGTCAAACCACGAGAATTAGTTATGCACAACACGAAGCTGTGTAAATTTCCCGGAAATGTCCATTTAATAATAGCTGTATAAATAAGTATGGCAGATAATAAGCTTTCTACAACACGCATTTATAATGTGTTGTATAAATACATAATTAAAAAAACTTGTCACGTTTTATATTGCATATTGTAAATGACAATAAATGAATCTCTTTATCTTTACAATTCTTGTCGCTCCTGATGTTGCCGAGTAATAAATTTGCCATCAAAAGTTTACAACGCAAATATTATTCCCGTCTGATATTATTTTACACCTGTGATACTAATCACTTCTATCGGGTCTTTATCGTTATTGTATAACATTGTACATTTCGTCAATTTTGATGTACTTTACGTTTGAGAGATTTGAAATCAATAGATCAATTTCAACGATTATGAAGGAAAACCCAAAGGGTCTCTCTCGCCCTATCCCGAAATCGTTTTGAGAATTGTTTACTCTTGCTTTGATTCCACTCAACAAAGCAACACGTGCAATATTTTACAAAGTGTTAAAACTTGTTTTTGGACCATATGTTTAGAGCTTAAGTTATTTTTATATATTATATATTTGGGGGTTAGGACGGTGGTTAAATGAAATAAATGTTGTTTGGCGTGTTGAAGGTTTATTGTCTTGTATGATAATAACAAGTAAGACATAGAATGAACACAGTGAATGAATGAAGATGTAGAAGGTGCATGTGTCTTATGAAATGAAATGAATTGGCGGTCTTGCTCGGCGAGCGCGAGCCGACAAGACCGCCGTTGTGAAAAGATGAAACTGGAGAGACTCCTGGCGGTGAATGTTTGAGCCAAACTTGTAGCGGCAGCCGACAGCGCTGTCGCTAGCGTCGATGCCGACTGAGATGGCGGTAGATTTGAATTCCGATCGCTACATATATATTATTTTTAGAGAGTTAAATTCCGGCAGATACTAAAACCTTATGGATTTCCTTCATATGAATTTTTATTTTCTTTTTTTTTTTTATTATTTCAATTGTTCAATATTACATTTATTTTTATTACATTCAGTTACTAACATCTTAATACCATCATAGGTTGGCTCCGGTATCATCGCACCAGAGCCACACCTGTACAATTTGACGTGAGACTCGTTATCACAATCAATTCAGAAAGCAGCCAGAAAGAAGCTATAAAAATTATTCACTCCCAAAAGGGGAGGGTAGACATCACATTTAAGTGTTTCAGTCGCAGAACTCGGTCACAGTCCGGCAGAAATACACCCTGTCCAGGTCGCAAGAGGTGCGAGAAAAAGCCAGTGAAATACTTCTACCACTACTCTATCCACTGCTCTTCCCGGCATCGTCCATCCCAGCAACCCCCAGCGGGAGACTCACACCTTAATAAATTTCAACGATTGGTTATATAGAACGTTTAGAGACGGTTGTACATTTTTCTTTATGGTTTAGCGTTCTCTGACCAATCAAAAAGCTCTAAACTATGTGCAAACGTTGTGTAGACACAGACAATAAACAAAAGGCTGATGATGCAGTGTTACGTGACTACGTGTCCGATATATGCATGAAACTGAGATATAAAATAACAGTGATGGTGTTGGAGAGAGATGAAAATGTGACGTAATGGTAAATAATGAATACATAAATGCAAATTGTAAAAGAAAACCAAACTGACAACAATATGTCTGGCAACAGTTAAAGCGACCGATGACTTTAGATAAAATAATGTAGTGCATTTGACTAAGGTCAGGGCAATACTAAATATAATATTGTGAAGGAAAGAAAGCAGCGGCCGGCGTCTGTAATTCGAGATTTATGAAGTTTTATTGGTTTCATACCGCTGGGAGTTGTCAAGGAATTGGATATCTATCTTAAAGACATTATGACTTAGAAATGCAAAATATGTATGAATATTCTGATTCTTATATTATGCAATATAATGTACTCAAGAAGTCGAACCATCGCACGGTTCGATTCTTCACAGGTATATCATGACACTGACATGCTTGGTTTGCTTTCTAGGGTCTGTCTCTGTCAGGCTGCGAGCAGGAGGCGGGCAACAGCAGACTGGAGCAGGCGGTGCGGCAGGCAGCCCCGTGCGCGGCCAAGGCCCTGCTGGTGTGCTCGGACACCAAGGGGAGCGTAGCCACCGCGGCCCCCAACGGAGGAATCGTCATCATCAGCGGTGGGTTCCATCATACTTTAATTACGATGAATATCAATCTAAGACACAGAGTTCATTTAACCCATTTATAACTTAAATATTAAAATGACAAAATTTGAAGTATCTAAAACGCCATGTTATTCGATGAGAAACTTGACCAATGCGTCTCGCGCAGATTAAAATCATGCTCCTCCACTTTTCTCGGCATCCCGCAGGCGGGTTGTCACCAGAGAAGTCCATGTTACCTTTTCCACTCGATCGGTCCAACAGGCGTAGGGTCTTCCTCTTCCTCTCCGTCCATCAACGTGACCCACCACAACAAGCTTCTCCAAGCTGTTCGGCTCATGAAGAATGAAGACATTTGTGCGTCTCGCTATCCACAGTATGTGAAACGTGTCTCTAGCATCGCATCTCAAAGACATCAATCATCTTCTCTCCCTTGCCTTCAGGATCCACAGTTCCACACCATATAAAAATATATACAAGGTGGCCCAAAAAAAGTGAGAACATTTAAGTGAGAATTATTAATTTGGGAATTGAAAAACGTTGGGGTGCTAGGAAAATGATCAAAGAGTTTCAAAACAAAGCCTGGAGTATAGCTAGACATTACAATATAACTGGATATTACAGTAGGACGGAGCTCCATCTCACACAGCCAGAAATACAATCAACTTTCTTCGTCGTGAGAATGTTAATTACATCGAGCCAGGCACGTGACCACCGAACAGCCCAGTAGATTATGCAATATGGGGTATTTTGATGATTTATGATTAGCTAAATATTGTGCAAAAAAAAATACATTAAAAAGTATCATTAATTATATTATGTTTTGAAATAACTCATGTGTTACGAGATGCTCTCATTTTTTTGGGCCGCCCTGTATGACTAATGTAACTAAATTGTAATTGATCAAAAATAAGTGCATTCCAGTTCATTAAATTTTCCATTACAAGCCATATTCCAAGATGTCGTCATTCTTGAACATATTATAATTTTCTTAATAAAATGAGATTAGATGCGAGTTTACAGTAAAATAGATTATATTAATCCTGATGATAACCACATGAACAATATGACATATCTTTTTTTTGTTATCACGCGGGGGTGTGTTCATTAATTAAAATCTATGGATTATGGTGTACACGAATGCAATGTAAACTCACTAACGTCATCCGATTATTCTAAATTAATGTATCCTGAGTGAAAATGTATATACATACAGATTGGCCCAAATAATGTGAGAACATCTCGTAACACATGAGTTATTTCAAATATTAATTATAATTCTTAATGTAATTTTTTTTGCACAATATTTAATTAATTAAAAATCATGTTTAATGTATCCTCCATGTTTCTCATCGACTTTTTCTAAGCGCCTACGCCACTCGTTTATGCTTCTGTCAACAGAGCGCTACCCCAGATTTCTCTATTCCTCAGTTATTGCCAACTTGAGCTGATCAACTGTGGTAAATTTTCACTTTTTCTTGTAAAACACCCCCATATTGCATAATCTACTGGCTTTAAATCTGGGCTGTTCGGTGGCCGCATGCCTGGCTCGATGAAATTAACATTCTCACGATGAATAAAGTTGATTGTATTTCTGGCTGTGTGAGATGGAGCTCTGTCCTGCTGTAATGTCCGTGTCGCTTGAATTACAGGCATCAAACCTTGTCTGAGAACATGTTCACAATAATATTCGCTGTTTACTTGGGCGCCTGGTGCAATGAACACAACACTAGTCTTCCCCATTCGAGACACACCAACTGATGTAATTATATCACATTTTACAAAATGTTTTTGGGCCACCTGTATATCGTTAATAATGATGAAAAACATACTTATTTTTAGAAAAACTCGATTTCATTAAATTATTTTTTATTATTATTTAAGGTAATTTTATTGAAATGAGATGTTTAATTGTAATTTTTTGTAAAAATAATGAAAAAATTACAATACTATTTATGTAATAATTTGTCTTTCAATATTTATGTGTCCTTAAATGAAACAGATATCTGTATAAAGTATTTCAGATAAATAAAAATAAAAAATCTAAATATGTTTTCATTTTAAATTTGTATATTACACCGAAGATCCATATAACATAACAGAGGAGACAGTTGAGCGTTCTTGCAAATATGCTGTCACGGTGTTTCTACCGATGCAGGAAGGATGTAAAGAGTATCCTGTTTAAATCATTATTCACCGGCATGTATACCTGCGAGCTCTGGTCGAAATACAAGCAAGTGACATACAACCATCTCCGAATTCAGTACAACTCATACAGAATACTGTTCAGATTGGCGCATTATTGCAGTGCATCTACAATGTTTGCCAATTCGTTCCGCTTCTGAGACTTCGAGTTGCTGGCGTAAAGCTGCGGCTGGAGCTCAGCACCAACTCTCTAGTGCAAGCGGCGCTCTCATGGAAAGCTGGTTCCCTGACCAGAGAGTGGCAACGACTACAGAATAGCTACAGATACAATAATGGCCATGACTGAAATATAGTATCTATATTTTGTTTATATTTATATATATGTGTGAAATTTTTTTTAATTACATATTTTTTGCTTTTCTTTTCATAACATAAATAATATTTCGTAACTTAAATGTATTATATAATATGTATTATCTTTATGGCGAATCAGGTCTTTATAAAAATAAAAAAAAACCATCGCACTGGACTAAATGCATTATTATTATTATTATATTATAACGCATATAAGTGATGCACTCACCCATTTCCTCCTCTTGGTTTAAAACTCAGTTTTTATTTTTATTCACATACATTTTGATAAGGTTATATATTGATAATTAGGTGCCAAGATGAAATCACACTACAAAATGTTACATTTATTAAAAATAATGCCCTTTCACTAGGATGACACTGTGTTGAGGTGGGCTATTATTTAAAGGTTATTCAAGTAGTTTATTAATATTTCTAAGAATAATTTATGACTTCTTTTTTTTTAGTGCTCGTTGTTTGTACATAACATTTCTTTGTCTAATTCTTTAATCCATTTTATAATTAGTTTCTTAAATTTTCTTCCATTTGTTGTACCTTTTATTTCCATTGCAGTTTGTTGTATAATTTTGTGTAGTAATATTTAATAATTCTCTATTAAGGAGAACACATTCTTATTGTGAAGTTGTAATTATTCAGAACATAGGTCTGTGGTGTTTTAAATACTAATTAATTGTATTAATTAGTAGGTATACATATAAAATCAATTTTATCGAAAAATATTGTTGTTACGCTACCAGGATTAGAACCTGGATCTTTTTCCAAACCGGGGAAGGTGCATTATCCAACTATGCTACAGCGGCAATATTTTTGATGACAAATTTTCGAACCTATATGTTACACTTTTTATATTTTAATACATCAATCGTTCTATTATTTAAAAACCATCTACTGTGTTTTTACAGAATCCAAAATTAACAATTCGATTCCCCAGTTTGGAAAGATATCCAGGTTCGAATCCCGGTAGCGTAACAACAATATTTTTTGATAAAATTGATTTTATATGTATATCTTTCTTATTAATATATTTAATTAGTATTTAATAATTCTCTGCCCAAATGTAGTTTTTGTAGATGCTATTTTGTAGTTTTTATTGTTGCTGTCTCATGTGGTTGAGTATTTTTCGGAATTTTAATATCGTTATTTAAACCGTTATTTTAACTGTTATTATGACTGTGATTTTGTTTGATTGTAACTATGATTAATAACTAATTAACGTAATTCTTTGAGCAATGACTGGCACACTAGAAATGAAGTCTCCGACAGTTAAATCTTAGTTACCAATCATTGTTAAATCTCAGTTATCAATCATCAACTCAGTCACAGTCATGTAACAGTTAACCATTTTTCGCATAGTGGAAATCAGTTATAACGCAGGTTTGCAGGGGGCGTATCTGTCCCGCATTATAAACGAATTGTCTAAAATAATGATTTTTTTTCGATGAAAATAACACATTTTTTAATTTTCTTTATTATTTTTATAAAATATAAATAAAAATCAATTCTGTTCACATAACATATGAAGCGACCATCTACGATAATAAATAAATTTAGTACAAGTTACATTATTTATTTCTTTTAAGATCTATTTAAATTTACCTTGCCGTGCTTATATGTTTTTTACGCTGGGCATCTTAAAACAAAATTGGCATAAAAAAGACCCGCGTTATATCCGACGTATTATAACCAGCTTCTACTGTATTTGTATGATTGTCGAAACTTTAAAATTATTTAATATTTATTATAGCCTTCTGTGCTCTAGATGTAGCTTATACAAATGTATTTTTTTTAAATAGATTTTTAAATACACGGAATACATGTCACATCAATATTATTACTATTTTCTGACTAAGCTTGTGATATGAAAATAGAACTACTTGCTGGTCTGAAACGAGGCTCGAACCCCCGACCAATAGATCACTAGGCGAGTGTCTTAATCACTCAATCAACAAGCACTTCATAGAAGAGAATTTAAGATAAATCAGAAGTTTAATTTTTTAAATTATTAATTAACGCCCCACCTCCCTCCAAAATGATTTAAATGTGATATATAGTAATTGAATCCTTAGTATATGCTTTGTATCTAGTTAATAAGAAGTGATATAATTTTCTTGAACGTAAAGCAGGTATATCATAAATATTTTTTCCATGAACTTTTAAAATCTTTTGAAATAATTTTATTCAGTTCTTTTTTAGTAATAAATCTAAAACTGGTAGTTCACATTTCAAAATCTTTGGTCCATGGTAACTATTCATTAATATTCTGTAGATTGTAGGTACCACAGACCAGTAAATGTATAGACATGAAATAAAGTGTACATATAGGAGAGCGGTTTGGAATATTAATTGTGGACGAAAGGCATTATTTGTGGAAACATAAATCTGATAGTTTATGACACATTTATGCAACAGTAAAAGTATTTACTCTTCAAAAATTAAATCTTTGTGTAAACAAAACATATTTTTTATATTAAAGCATATTATATTGTCAGCGTTTACATTTTCATATATTTTTACAAAGTCGCGGAGCAATTTGATTGTGACACCAAACTGAAAATATTTAAATAAGGAATTTGCGTTAGTTCATGTCTATATATTTGGCAATCTGTGGTAGGTACATATATTTAATAATGCTTCCAGGTTCTTATCATACAAGTGCTATCGAGCAAAATTTGACTTCTTCAATATGTATTCGCATGGAATGAATGTTCCTACAATAGTAAAAAAAAACATTGATAAAAACAATTAAATTGTTTTATAAAATCATTGTATTTTTTTTTGTTTCAGTTATTTTATTTTGTTTATTATCTTGTAATAATAATATCTACATATTTTCAAGTTCCTTATCATATTTTCATGTGCCAGCATTCGCAATATACTCATTGTATTCTCATAAAATATTAATACCCTCATTTGTTTGCAATATGCTATGGATAGCTGTATATTTTATGATAGTTATATAATATCAATTTGTTGTATAGATAAAGAATTCTATTCATGTTTTTTATAATTTTTTTCTTGGCTGTTTTAAAATATTTTCCAACATAATTATCTGTGATCTGTTTTCTTTTTCCTTATTGTGGCCAAGTCTCATTGAGACAGACCAAGACACCTTCATTTCTTTTTTCAAAACTTTGAAAGTAATTTTATTACTTACGTTCAAATAAGAATATGCTTTGATTTTCAGGTACGGGTTCTAATACACTCCTGTGCAACCCGGATGGCACGCAGTACGGCTGTGGAGGTTGGGGACACCTTTTAGGAGATGAAGCCAGTGGTAAATATAACATTATAATAATGTACAACAAAATGTGTTAATAATATGGGTACCAAAAAAACAATATCGGTATTTTTCATTTACCGTTTTCAACAATTAGTTGCGGTTTGACTGCCGCCCTTACACAACGTGTTTTGTGTTATTCTGGTGACTATACATATCAAGAGTGAATTGTAATTCATAAAACTGAAATTCAACAATCCTAATTACAATGGACCAATTTGTAACAAAGAATTTATTCGAAATTTGATGTTATATCATTTCTTTAAGAAAAAGACAGCAACAAGGGCCACTAAAAATATTTGTTCTAACAATTCTAACATTCTCCAGGAAACGCTACTATGTGTAGACTTTTCATTGTATGGATATAGTATATTTCTAAACTGTAATTATGCTCTAAGTAGTTTTTCTTCTCCAACCTGGTCTAGCCACACACAATCCGCGATCATAATCAAATGTGAATGAATGGGTGGTTATTGTACCACGCTACAACATATCCTTCTGATTCATCTGCCATACGCCCACACAAACATTTCCAGTGTCGATACATATATTCAATTCATAATCTTATTTTTCCATACGTCTAACCGATCGCATTGAGTCTACTTTTGTTATTTTTTGCTAATTCCAGGCTTTACACTTTAATATATTAATATATTAGTGTTAGCACCAGAAATGCATTATGCACCGCTAGTCTTGATTCGTGTGACAAATTGCTATTGGCTATAATTGCATTCAGAGTACCATTCACTTTATTTCCCGCAGTCAGCTTTCGATATCATTATTGTAAACATATTTTCCAAATACACTAATACCTGTTCTAACCATTCATTATTTACCACTTAAGTCATTCTTTCCTCTTTTATACTAATTTACTAACATTCATCGGAAAATATTTTTTTAAGGTGAATTACATTATTGTACAACAATTTTTTTTTTATAAATTGATTTTTTCTGTATATCTTTCTAGTTGATTCATTTAATTTGTATTAAAAATACCACAGAACTATATTCTAAAAAACTGCAACTTCACAATAATAATGTGTTCACATTTAAAAATATATAAGTTGTATCAATTATCCAAATTTAATAAAAATGATTTGATTTAATTCTGGCGTCTCCTAGCGTATATTACTCAAACGTATTTGAGATTTGAGATTTGTCACAATATAAAGTTGATTGTATCAATGTGAGAGACCCACAGCATATAAGTTCAAAAATTTGTCGTCAACCTACTTAGTCGATGTGGTAAAACTGGATAACGCATTTCCCTGGATAGGAAAAGGTCCAGGTTCGAATCCCGGAAGCAACAAAAATGGATTTTTTCTATATATCTTTCCAGTTGATTAATTTAATTTGTACTTAAATATTTGTTATATTGAAAATTATGTATCCATATTCATTGTGAAATTTCTTCTGATAACGCATTATTATTTTTAAAATATGATACATGTATAGATGTCATAACTATTGATATTTTTTTTCACCTCATACACTACAATATTAATAACCATTTTCAGCATACTGGATATCACATCGGGCTGTAAAAATGGTATTCGATGACCATGATAACTTTGCGAAGCCGCCTCATCCCACAGATTATGTGTGGGAATGCGTGAAGAACCATTTCAATGTTTCAAACCGAACAGACCTCTTGGATCACTGCTATGCCCATTTTGAAAAACCAATGTTTGCAGGTAATATTTCTCACTTTTTCAATATTTCAATTTAATAAAACTATATTATGATTGTACTAAATTGATGAATGTATATTTTTAAATTGAACTAAAATTGATACATACATTTTATTTATTAAAAAAAAACATGCAGTAAATCATCTACATATGAACGAGTTGTTCCGAGAGCTTGTTCGCAAGTTAAATTTGTCCACAAAACAAACAAAGTCATCCAGCATTTACTGTAATAATCACCATTGTACCTGCGTTTAACATTCAATATCGTGCAGTGCTAGGGTTAAAATTAATCACAGTCGTTATTAAAGAGCTCACAAACTTGTTAAAGACTGCACGTGACTACTGTAAACATTACTGAAAACGTGAGTCCTATCCGCCACCAAACGGCAAAGACATAAACTAACTTTATGCGCAGCCACTAATGGAAATTCTGATACAATGTTGAATTTTGCACTTATTTATAATTGAACACAGATGTTCATATCCCTGAAAGTTTGCAAGTTGAAGATTCGCACGTAGAGGACTTAGTACTCTAGATTTTCTGGGGTCACATTTACTGGTGTCCCACCGCTTACCTAGAACCGATTTATAAGCAAAAGTTCTCATATCGGTCCTTCACATTCACCGCCAGGTTGGTATTCTTTAATGCTACTTGGCAACCATGCTATGCGGCAATGCAACACGGCATGGCTACCAACCAAAGATCATTCGCTGTCCCATAACAGTGTAGGAAAAAAAAACATTTATTCAGTAAAACAGAAATAAATCAAATGCACACAACAGTAATAGATAAAATATACACACAAGAGGCACTGAGTGTTACAGCAAATGGTGGTTCCTAAGTCCCTCACACACCCCTTAAAAGGAAAATGGAAGGAAGGAAACAAAAACAAAAAAGATTCCTTCCGGCAAAGGAAAGCCAGGACCGGCAGATATTAATCCTAAGTCTGAAATTCCTTTCGTTCCTCATCAGGTCATCGTTCCGAGCCGGATGACACCCAGTCTTGCGAGCATATCCCAACATATATTAACTAGAGCAGTAAAAATTGCAACATTTGTTAATAACATTTCAAAATATTATTTAAAGACTCTTCTACACGCCAAGATACAATTATGCGGCTAGCAAAAGTAGTTATGAAAAAACTGCACAGACTGCCGAATATACCAATATTTCATAATTAAAGTCGATAATCCTTTACCCTTAAATATTATGCTGCAATCTTCCTATTACAGCCGCAATGGTGTGTATTTGCGAATTACTTTTCTGAAACTTCATTAGTGTAAACAAAATTTCACGCACAATGTTAATATAATAAAATAAAACTTAAAATATTGAAAACACATCATCAAACCGAAATCACAACATTGACTTAATAATAAAAGTAAATGACTCAGTATCATTTGGTGGTCGGGGCAATCTTTTTTACTTTTGAACTGCAAGATTATCCCAAATTTCAAGTCCAGGTTAAAAAAAATTTCCCAGCTATGATTTAAAATTGCAAGACAAATGGGCAGTCATGTCAAAAATCCATTGTGATAATATTAATGGATTTATTGATTTCTTTCCAGTTACTACGCTAACACATTTTTAATTGCTTATTCTTATTTCCAGGTCTCTGTGCAAAATTAGCCGAAGGTGCAAAACTGGGAGACGAATTATGTCTAGACTTGTTTGTAGAAGCGGGAACTCTAATGGCTAAAACGATCATTGCTCTAAAACCCAAGATAGACCCAAAGCTGTATGAAACAGATCCTTTAAAAATTATATGCGTCGGTTCTGTTTGGCTCAGTTGGGATTTCATCCAACCGGGATTTCTCCGAATATTGAATGAAGAACAAATACCATTTGATATTGAGTTTGTGAGACTGACGACATCAACCGCATTGGGGACTATTTACCTTGCGGCTGACTTTATCAATTACAATTTTAAAAGAGAATACGAAAAGAATTACAACTGTTTCTATAAGTACGAAGGAAGACGCAAGTATGGAAAAGCAACCATCACAAACGGGAATGTGTGCAAGAAGTCAAATGGAGTTTATGCCTGAAGAGATTTTGTAGATTTAATTAGTTCTATTCATAATCAAATCTGCGCATTTGAGTTGATAAAAATGTGTACTATTTTACGATCAAAATGAATTTCATTTTTAAAAACGAAGTTCATATCACATGGTTAAATTATTTTTAAATAAATTATCTTGAGGCTTGATCTGTACAGTTCAACACCTAAACGATTAATAATTATAATCGATGTGTAAATATTAAATATGTATATGCATTTATAAGACTTTTATTCGCTTAACTTGTATTTTAAGTTAAATTAATTACTATAAGGATAAAAATATTTTGACCTTGTCATTACTTCTGATAAGTTATTGTAATTATTTTTATATTCGTCAGATTTTACATGCTTTATAAATTAATTGAGAAATTTTAAATCATGACAATTTGACAATTCATACCATTTGTGATTTCTGATATACCATATTTTTCAGACGATAAGATGCACCGGACCGATGTACCCCAAATTTAAGACATAATTTTTAGAAAAAATAGTATTAATCTTAATATTTCTGTTTTCCCGTTTACATGGGGTCGATTCTTCTTGTACAAAGGCACCGGGATTTATTACTTTTCAACACATTGAAGTACACTTTTTTGAACAATTGTCAGATCTAAAATGCATGTATTGTTTTCCAAGAAGAATTAAACTGTTGAAACTTGTAAATATAAATAAATAATTTATACAAATTGAAATTACATATGACTTGTGCATTGTTAAACTTCCTAATAACTCACCATGCTATCTATTATGTATATACACTCAGGTCACACACACAGGAAAACGCATAAAAAAAGACTAGACACACATATAAAAATAAAGGATACATTTCATAATTTTCTAAAATCGCATAAAACTAATTCAATAAGTTAAAATATACCGAAAAATGCATAAAAAAAGTTTATTAAATTTCAGAAAAATATAATCTCAACCTTCCAAATTTATGCATAAAAATTATATTAAAAAAAGTCATCTTTTTTGCATATTTTTTTCTTAAGAATTATCATCGCTATGACAATGTTCGGCATAATTTGTGAACTGGTTGGAAATCACTTTCATCACTAGAAGAGATAGTCAGCGCATCAGATCTATGTCCTGAAGATAATGATTTTTCACAAATAAAATTAGCCTCAACTTCGCATGTTGCTTTTTCTCTTTTGACAATATAATCAGTGATTAAACTTTGCGATGGCTTTGCTAATTTTTTGTGCAATTCCCGCATTTAATTATTATTCAGAATTATCATATTTTTCAATGTAATGGTTTGCCAATTTACTGCAAAGTTGAAGATCTTCTCGAATTACACTTACAGTGAGGGTGACTGGAGTTTCATTTTTTTCCAATTCATTTTCGTTTTTTTTTTCTTCGACGGTTTCAAGAGTTATACCAATGATATCATTGTCATTCATGACATTATCCTCTGCATTATGCTCACTGATAATTTCTGAAAACAATGGAGGGGAGAAACATGTCCGGACATGCCCAATTTCACTTGGTTTCGGCTGAATTGTACTGGCGCAGACTGTGTTTACATATACAGACAAAATTCTCTGAATTTTTGACCCTTTCAACATGTCAAATTGGTCTAAAATACTTATTTTAAAAAAAAATGCTTCTTGAAATATAAACTGCATAGAGACCCGAGTGTACAATATTCGAGTCACACAGCGGCAGAGTGGTCCATGTGAAAAATTTCATATTTTAAGTTAAATATACCAATATGCTTAACTTAATTTAATCTGTAGGAGCATTATTATATATAATAATTTTTTAATAAATGAAAATATAAAATTTTGTCTTCTTTTCAATCTCCTTTTATCTCCACTCTGCCGCTGTGTAACTCATTTCAAAAGAGAAAATTTCAATTTTGTTTATTTAAAACACTTCAGTTTTTCAGTCATAAAACTGTAAAAAAAAATCATTTTTATATTTATTTAAAAATAAGTACATCTATGTAATCTAATCAATATTTTTTTGTACATAAAAATAAATTAACATAATATAAAAATTGGTTTTATTTTATTTTATAGGAATATGGAAGTATACGAGATTTGATAAAAAAGAAAACAAATTTCGAATTTCGCTGGCAGAATGTTACCTATTTGAGTTGTCTTCTATGTGAGCGACCTATGTGTCAAATTTCAACCCTATTCAATATGTAGTTTCTGTTTGAAAACCAATTGACTAACACCACTTTTGTGACGCTCTGCTTTTTTTGTCTTTAAAAATGACTGATCAAAGAATTTGTATTAAATTTTGCATTAAAAATAGAATGAGGTGCAGTAAAGTGAAGTGATGAAGACGTGCAATCGTGGAAGATGATGCCAGGTCTGGACGACCAAACACATCAATCAACGATAAAAACCTTGCAAGTCAAGGAAATCGTTCTTTCAAATTGATGAATTACTGTTAAAGAACTCGCAGAAAAAGTTAATATCTCGTTCGGGTCATGCAAAGCAATTTTAACCGATAGTTTGGGCATGAGAAGAGTAGCAGCGAAATTTGTTCCAAAATTGTTAAAATATTAACAAAAAGAGTATCATAAAAATCTCTATGAGGAATCACATTGGCTAGTGTTGCTACTGACCCAAACTTGCTTTAATGCATCATGACAGGTGACAAATCATGGGTGTATGGCTACGACGTTGAAACAAAGGTCCATTCTTCACAACGGAAGCTACCACAGGAAACAGAAAAAGTCCCATCAAGTTCGATTGAATGTGAAGGTTCTCCTTAGTTTTCTTTGATTATAAGGGCATAGTATATCATGAATTCTTGCCAAGAAGTTGTACGGTCAATAAGAAGTATTATCATGAAGTTTTACGACGATTGCGTGTAAATGTTCATAGTGATGAGCTAAATCGTTATTTTAACTGTTATTACATTCGATTTTAACAATGATTGGTAACTGATGCAGCCGACGAGCAATCGCTGGTATATTGGAAACTAAACCCCTAACAGTTAAATATCAGTCACCAATCATCGTTATAAAAGAAATACCAAACACACAATCAGTCACAATAACGTTTACCTCATCACTATCTGTCGTAAGTGACCAGAATTATGGGCCTTCACTGCTTATTCATTCATTTTTGGCCAAAAACATGACCACAATGCTGCAACAGCCTCCGTATTCACCTGATTTAGCTCCCTGTGACTTGTTTCTCTTTCTGAAGATCAAAAAAACATTGAAAGGACACCATAGATGAGATAAAACAAAAATCGCAGGAGCACCATCTTAAAAACTGAGTTCGTGAGGTGTTTTGAACAATGGAAAAACCAGTGACATAAGTGCATTATATCCAAAGGGAACTACTTTGAAGGAGACAAAATCGAAGTTGATTAATTTTTTTTTTTTAAATACTAATTAAATGTTTTTACAGAATCTCAAACAAAGTAATGGCTTTCAAATAATGGAACGGTAGATGTATTAATTTTAAAAATGTAACATATAGGTTTGAAAATTTGTCAACAAAGATATTGTCTGCTATACCATAGTTGGATAATGCACCTTCCCCGGATTGAAAAGAGATCCAGGTTCGAATCCCGGTAGCAACAATATATTTTTTGATAAAATTGATTATATCTTTCTAATTAATACATTTAATTAGTATTTAAAATATCACAGACCTATGTTCTGAATAATTACAACTTCACAATAAGAATGTGTTCTCCATAATATAAAAATATTTATTTTAATAAACAATAATTGTTGTTTCTTTTTGATCAAACCTTGTATATAGGAATGTGGAATATGCAAGTGGTGGAATAAAACACTGAATGAATAAACATAAAATATGTATATTATTTTACAAGATCATGATTTCCAAAGAACACTTGAAAATGAATTTAATACATGTAAACTTAACTAATATAACATGTAATATTCTCGACATTTTGGTCTTTAGGGGATATAAAAAATTTCAAACATTTACACAATATTTATAAAAAATTACTATGAACAATTAGCCGCCTGTGCTTGATTCCTAGACAGATTCAATATGCAATCATTTTGGCATTTAACAATTTGCTCAAAAACGTGTGAATGAAACAAAGCGTTCGCTAAATATTTTAATAAAAACCGTTACATTCACGAACATGATTAAACATTTTTCATAAAACATCAGAGCAACGCTAGAAAATAAAATTGAAACACTGAAAACTGGGTAAATTCTAACAATTACATATTATTTTCTTTTGCTCTATCCACGTGAGAAAACAACTCGCATATAATTTGACTAGTATACCGGACGTCACATAGCTAGTTGTCCAAACTTCAAGGTTAGATAAATCTTTTTTTTAAATGAAAACACACTGTGAAGTTACAATATCAGAGCAAAGTCCTGTGATTTTTTTTAATAAAAATCTAATTAATCAACTATTTGTACCCCGGTAGCAATCAAAATATTATATATATCTTCCTAATTGATTAATTTAAATCACATTAGATAAATCTATTAATTTTGAATGGAAAAAGTGATGAGATTTATTGGATTCTTAATTCGGTTGCCAAATTATCACCTTTTTAATTATTTCAATTTCGGCATCCGGCTGCAGAGTTATCATCATCAGAGTTTTATATTTGATAGATGGAATAGTTTACCTGCAACACATGACACAATAAAACAAGTAGCATTTGCCATTCTCACAATCTTTGACTCTACCTACTTAAGCGAACAAACATTCTCTTCCATGAATCAAATAAAAAATAAGTTAAAAAGCAAATTAACAGATAATTTACAATCATGCCTAAAATTGAACAAGTAGTTACATGCCAAACATAGCATTCGAGGTCACCGTTCTAACTAGTAAACTTTAGAAAGCCCAAAAAGTGTTAATTATTTATGTTTTCTTGTTTTACACGTAGAGCACTGGGCTACTGAAGCTTATAATTCCCATATATTATATTCTTCTAAGTAGGCCCACGACTGCATTATGAATTTGAGTTTTGTATAAAAATCTTGATTTTACCTCGTTTTTTTCGTCATGAAAATTTACACTACGGCCCTGTGACAATTTCAAGATTCTGTTTATTTAATATTTGGCTCTTCTCATAAAAAGTCTGCAGACCCCTGGTGTAGGTCAATACTATACTGATATCATTGCCCTTGAACGTAACTTATCAAACAATTCAAATCACAGTGTCAATAGAACATTTTCTAACCAAATTTGAATAAAGGATACTGCCCTGAAGTTGGGACAATAAGCTGCGACACTTTTATAACTTGATAATTGCCATCAGTTGAGCAATGCAGGTTAATAATGTCAATTGATTACTGTTTTCTTCATACAATAAGTCTAAACATTATTAAGTCATTCCCTTGTCACGTTTTGATTCTATTCTGCTCGTAAAAGGAAAATTACAGATTTATCACCGTCAATCTGTCACTACATAAAATTACGCTATATTACTTTGAAAAAAAACCAAAGGTTGATGGTAAGAAAGGTAGCTTTAGCTTCTCATTTAGCTGACAGTGTTATACTTTATTAAAAAAAATTGTAAAACGTAAACCACAAATAACAGCATTTTTTCTGATTAAACTTTCAAGAAAATATGAAAAAGTACAATAACTAAAAAACTTTATTCAAACTGCATATTCAAAAATTTTAAAAAATAACATTCAGATAATTGCTATTTCCCGTTAATGGAATGTACTGATACATATTTTAATGATTATTTGCAAAAAATATACTGAGTGTAACACATCTAGTGCACAATAAATATATTAGGGGAAATATTTATATTAAAATTGATATATTTTATTGATTCCAAATTATATATTGAATGGGCCAGACTATTTTTGTTAGATGATAATGTCCGGAGCAAAAATAATGTTTCAATTTTGCAAATATTTATTTTGAAGTACGCAAACTTAAAGCTTAACATGATTTTGTAAAAATAAAAAAACTCACACAATAATATTTTCCAGAACGGCACAGAATTTGTACACACTCCTTGGACATTTTCAACTCGTAATTTAATCAGGCATCCATCCATATTGTGAACTAGGTATGTTACAACCTGGTAAGGTGAATCGGGGTAAGTGTGACATATAAATCATCAACATAAACTTTGAACTGTTCTCAAACATCATAAAATTATGGCTATACCTTTGAAACTTTGATAGAAGGATTATTATTAACCATTTCCTAACATAAGTCTTAAATCAGAATGTAATCTTTTAGGATATTGAAAACATTTTATGAAAATTGGACGAGTATATGATTTGGGGTAAGAGCATCTAGTTGTATTATTTCTGACAAATTATTAAAATAATGAAAATGTCTTTACTGATCTGCTTAACGACAATATGAATTTGTTATTTTGGTCTTTAATGACGGATAAAACGTGCTGAATTCCAAAAAAATCTAGTAAAATCGCTTAGATGAGGGAAGTGTGACATATCATAGTGATTATTTTTTGAAATTGGTTAATTATTTTAAAAAGATATAATGGAACTGTCTACACATCACTAGTTGAGAAAGTTTCCATACAAAAATTGATGGGGTAAGTGTGTCTGGTCTTATAAATCGTAATCTGTGAAAGTAATCACAAAACTAATATATACAACTACAACTCAAAATAAAGGTACTTACCTCAGCGTCCTGGCATAAAAGATTATCGAGATATACAAAAGATTGAAAAGGCATACACAACTCGCAAATTGACATCAAACTGTCATAATTTGAAATGGTATTACAAACTAATGTTTGGATTTGCTGTCTCTTCAAATATTGATTTATAACATTTCTTAATAGATTGCGGCATTGAAATCCAATTTCTAACATAATTTAACATAATTATGAGACTTAAGATACACTTGCCCTATAGATGCACTTACCACGACTCACCCTATATATTTTTTCTGACAGTAATATCATTCATCGACAAAAAGATGTTAAAAGAATATAAGTTTAGAGTTAAGTACATCATCTAATCAATGGCAGGTGACATTTTTCGGAAGAATAATATTGACATAATTTATTGTTTTCCTGTTGCAGTTTATTTTTTAAAACCATCTGCCCTGCTGATGTATGTCACATGTTAATATTGAATATCTGGTTATCAAAAATATGTGAATTTTGTTGTATTTTAAAATAATGTCTGTGAGAAAAATGTTCAACTTAAAAATGAAATGATTGCATGCTATGAGAGCCGCCGCTGCTTTTAATAGATCATGCGGATCTTGAAAAGTGCTGCACCGGGACCAGTCCTAACATTATTTTACCATCATACTTATACTTCCAACAGTTGTACATTAGCTACAAAGCATTAACAACGAGATCAAAACTTCCAATATCATCTTCATCAACAGATTATTTGTTTCTGTGTGTAGAATGATTAAAAATGTCAAATGCTTTTGATGATTATTTAAAATTAAAATAAATCTGATTCTTAAAAAACGTGGTAATCATTAATAATTGCTGACTGCTTAAATATAAAGTATAAGAAAAACATTACTAAATTAAAATTACATCATATTCAACTAAATTTATAACACTATTTTAAAAATGAAAATATAATACTTTCTCACTTATTTTTGGTTCAATACAAATATTAACATTACTATCATACATATATAGTCCATCTTGATTACTCTAACCGAATAAGATATTCATTCCAATTTTCAACCTACAGACGAATCACATTGCAAAACAGACTAGCTTTAAAACAAATGCAACTAGATTCTACAAAAATTAACATAAATCTTTAAAAGTCATGTGAAATACCGCTTACAGAAAAATTACACCAAATACAAATATATCGACCCTTCCTATACTATAAAGTATTGTGACTAACAAATGACATTATTAGTTGTTCTGATATTTCACACGCATTTAATACTTCTTTAAAAAGAATTTTAAAAATGATATATATATATTGTATTCAGTAGAACATATATACAGAGTGTAACAACCCAGTTCACAATATTTTATGGATGGATGAATACCTGATTAAATTACGAGTTAAAAATATTCAAGGAATATGCGCTTAATCTTAACCATGTCAGAGATATAAGCATTTCAAAAAATCGTAATTATGCAATTATTTCAAATATTTTATTGATTCTAAATTACATATTGAATACAAAAAATTAAAGGTCAAATTTTCGAGTACCCAGACTATTTTTTATTGCATGATTTAGGACATGAAGCAAATATATAGATTCATAATGCATAAATTTCACAAATATTTATTTAAAAATACATAGACTTAAAGTTTAACATGATTTTGTAAAAATTTCAAACAATAATATTTTCCGTAGCGGCGTAGATTTTCCACATATTCCTTGAACATTTTCGACATGTAATTTGGTCAGGTATGACTAGGTCTGTTACACCCTATATACATTATATAAAACTGTTACAGTATATAATAAAGTTACTGCCACTTAAAATATGTAGCAAATACATGCAAAATACTAGAACTAAAAATTACCTATACGTTATGATACTCGACACAAGTGCCTTTCTATTAAAATTGTTGATAACTACTAATATTTTTATTATTTAAAGTTATTTGTTTATCATAAACACAATTATGTAGTTGAACAAAATTTATTTTTAGTGTGTTAAAATTACACAAATGTGAATTAAATTAAATGTAATTAAAATTATAACAATTGTTGGTACTTGTCTAATACGTAAAATTAGGTGTCATTCATTCATATTATCATCGATGCATACCATTTTCTACTAAAAAAAAAAAAAAAAGTGCAACAAGATCAGTGAAGCTTATGGACTGAAAATGAACATGCAAAAAGTAATGTTCATAGTAATCAGTAGACAAAAGGTTGGTGAATGTTCACTCGTCGGTCGATGGTATTGATGTCAAGATGGTAGAAAAGATTTAATACCTTAGCTTCGGCTAAAGTACCCAGACTTCAAAATTACAAGCAAAAAGCATTTTTCTGAAAATGAACTCTTCCGCAATCGAGACATAGGCCAGTGGGTGGAGAACAATACTTCCGAAACATTTCTTTATGAAAAATATGATATCTAACAATTATACAGGGGAAAATATATGGTAGCGGAAGTGTGGGTAGAAAAAGGTTGGCTGTGAAACTTTAGAAAGCAGCAATGTTGGTGATCTTGCAAAGGATAAATTTCGATAGAAGGCAGTACATATACTATAGAAGGAATATACCACTGTGCACACCCGACAACACCAACGTGTACATTTAAAGATTGTAGAATTAATGAATAGCTATACTTTTTAATTATGAAACATAATTATTTCAATATCACTACTGATAGTGCCATTAACAGTGATAAGGGGAAAGTTTACATTTGACAGAAACACAAATCATAACATAAGCCTAATTAAATGTAAAAAAAAAATGTGTGTAGTTTTAAAATGATAGCTAGAAATTAAAACCTAATATGAATGAAATGCACTCACCGAGTGTGTGTGTTGAATCAAATTGTTGGGGATAATTTTGACAAAAACACAATTCATAAAAAAAATATTTTTTTTTAAAACAACGATGTTGTAATAATTCAAATGATCATGTTAGAAACATTAAACAAACACAGCGGAGTTATCGTTTTTTTTTACAATATAAAACTACAAATACAATTTATTTAAATCCTTTAATAAGTGCATTTACTACAGCAGACATAAAAATACATGCGATATGTAAAAATTCTAATAAAAATTTATTGAAGTTTCTATTTTGAAGGGGTTTAGAATTATTTGAATTACACTGGTTTTCAAATTAACACGGTGATTTCATTGTAAAATCGATTTTATTTGTGAAATATTTAAATTATCTGTCTGGGACGCATCCACCAATTTTTCAGACACTTCACCCGTCGACCTGGAGAAGTCGACGGCGACTGGGAAGGTGGAAAGCCAGAGAAGAGGATGACCTCCAACTCGATGGACAGATCAGATCAAATACATTAGTAGCTATCCTATTATATAGCAACGGCTACTCAAACAATTGCAGGTAGCAGAAAAAAGTGGAGAAAAATCATCAAAGACATCAACAGATCGCAACCTGAGAGTTATGATCCTCGATAATGAGGGAAACAACAAGAAAAGAAGATTGTACACTGTCATAGATTTTTTAAATTTAGGTTTAGTGTTTAATCTAACTAACTTACCATCACGGCGTTTCCCCGCGGATAGAGATCCACACTCCTCTGTCCCGACACACAATTCTCGCCTAATCCACATTCATACATGTGAAATAATATTAAAACAGGTGATAGGCAAAGGCGCAAGTTTAGCGCAATTCTATATCACTAAAATAAGTGTGTAGATATGCCACTATACTGTGCATAATAATGTACTATGTAAATGTCGCACATAATAAGACAAGTACCAAAAAAAGTTTATTTTGTCACACAACCGTAATAAAAAAAAATCTTTTAATTTAGAATTTAAGTAAATGAACTATTGTTGTTGGTTAGTGTTGTTCGATCATCTTACTGACGGTTTCAGTATTACGTAACATATATTTCGATTTATCTGCAGCACATTCGTAAGACAATATATTGATAGTCCATTGTGTGAAATGCACAGGTCTCATGACTATAACCTACAAATTACGACACCTCCATTCTTACTGTTTTAAAATACAAAAATATATATTTATCAAATAGGTATAATATGCCAAGCAGTCGGAACACTTCGCCCGGACTGTGCATCGAGTTAACTCTTCATTTCATCATGTTTATCAACATAATCAAAACTATTAAATAAAAAATGCTGTTTATGACACGTTTAAAAACTATCACTAGCTACAGTATACATATATAGACATATTTTAAAAGTAAAACATAATTTGAATCAATGTTCATTCATGGATACAATAATGTGAAGTCTCAAACAAGATCGCAATAAAACTTATTGTAATTATAAAATACACTATTCACATATTTAATGGCAACTCAAAGTGTCATTATTTGTACAAAAAAATCTGTACACATTAAAACCTAAAAATTGTTTTTTTTTTGTTTTAAATTTCATCAACCAAGTTCAGAGACTTTCTAGGGCGACCCCTACCATTTTTGCAAACACTCTTCCCTTCGTCACTAAGATCTATGGTCTTGCCAATATCATCGGAATCTTCAGAGAGATTCAAAGGGACATTTTCTGTGTGTCCATTTTGTTTACAAATGGGGTTTACATCATCGATGGGATCGTTTCTTGCTTGACTGTCGTTACCGACAGAACTGGAAATATTAGCATGCCCTATGTATGTGACGGTTTCACTGAAATGTACACTGTTAGACCGCGCCCGCTTTTTTACTGATTTAGTTATAGACTCTAACAAAGACTTGTCCGAGTCTTCACTTTCCGGACACGTGAGACTCACGCGTTTCCTTTTCACTGGTTTAGCACTTACATTTGAATCATCAATTTGTTTTTCTTCAACTCCATTCGCATCACTGTTCAACAAAGTAGTAGTTGGGTCTTTCAAATCTTCCGTCTTACTATTGCTATCATCAAGAACTTGTTTCGATTCTATATCATTATCAGAAGTGACAATCGTTTCTTTAGAGTTATTAGCAATTTCTTCAGTTTTTTCTTGGTCTTCCACATCACAGATTGCTTTTTTAATTTCTCTAATATCATTTTCTATGTCATCCGTCTGGACGACCGGCAAGCTTGCAGCCGTTAATCTTCTTCTTTCAGTGGTTGGTGTGTTGGATTTAGCTTTTTTCAACGATGCTGCTGCTGGTGAAGAGACTGGGGTATTTTGAACCAATTTCTTTTTATTTCTACGCTTCATTTTAACATTTTTTTGTTTCTTCGGAGCCGGTTCATCCTAAAATAATTTTAAAATGTGAATATGTTCCTCAGTAGTGTAGTAAGATAATAAATTTTAATTGATTTAGTAAAAATATCAATAAATGAAATTAATAAAACAACAGACATTCAAATATGAGTTTATACGGAATATATGATTGAGGAAAATATAAATATAGGCAGTATGGGATTAAAACCTTTGTGGTGCGTAGAAAAATTGAACAAATAAATGAGACCACTCCTGCAACACTGCATATCGTTTTTGGGCAGATCTGAATTATGAATGTACATGCGTTGTATATATTCTCGGGCATCGAATAGTATATACATATATAGTAAAAATAAAAGTAGGTAGGTGTTCTGAGACACACACTTACTCTCATGCTCGCCACTGATCTGGCCAGTGGAGGATTGTCTGCTAGGCTAAACCTCACAAACTTTACTGAATAAACCCTGTGACTAAGTATAAGAACTCTTTTATTTATGCAAACCTTATCTGATCACATTATTCCCGCATGTAAAATCAAAATAAATACACCTCAAACACAATGATGGATGGTATTTAGAGGCAAGCCATCATTAATCCTTGCATAATCCTTCTTGACACACACACACATCATTCAATCATACATATCTTCAATACAATTATAGCAATTGTTATATTATTAAAGATAATAATTGTAATCTTATATTCCTGCAAAGCAATGCTAGATAGCTGGCAGTAAAATAAAAATAATAATTTAATTAAATTTGTCTATTGACCTGTTTAGGTTTAGCGCCAATGAACCCAGCACACCTTTTGGCGCCACACAGACATCTTTTCTTATCGTCCCCGGCGCAGACCAAATTGTAGTTGAATGTTACCTCATTGCCCTGTAAAAATTCCAATAATATAACTATCAAACCAAAATATATGTCATCAAAAATAATCGAATGTAATTTAGACCTAGGGCCGGTTGTGTGATCATTAGTAACTTTTCACTATAGTAAAAAAAGTTACTAAAGTGGAAATTTTTGCAGAAACGGGTTGTTTGATCATTAGTAAAAATATATTTACTTCTTAGGACCGGTTGCGTCATCTTCGGTAACCATAACTGAGATTGAATCGAGTTTAAATTCAAACTCGTTTACTTTTAAACGAGATTCAAATAATTTGACAGAAATCGAGTTGCGTGAACAGAGTTTATAGTTATCCAGTGTAGCAATTACATAGGCCTCTTAAAATCTCATTTTCAAAAACAAATGCCGCGCGAGTAATTTTGCTTATGACAACACGTGTAGGACGCTTCATTTGACGTTTATGTTGAATTGGTGTGTTTACTTTCCCGAAATGAGCAATTGACCGTTTTTGAACGATGAATGTCAATATAAAGTAAGTATTCTTGTATTTTAACTATATTTAAAAGTTTATGTTGTAAATTACGTATTAGTAAACATTATTTTTAATATTTATTCAGGGAATCCAAGACGAAGCAAGAAGCAGCAGAATGGATACGAGGTGTGATGCAGATGTCAATGGATAGCGGGTTTCGGTATTTGATGATGATACAGATTCTAACTGTAAGTACTCTGCAAGACCTTGCAATGCAAATCTTATCACATTAATTTAGAAAACTTTTTTATTACTCGTTTTGCTTTTAAAAACAAATAAACAATGCACACCCCAGTTGTAAGCAGATCAATTTTACAAATGTAATATGTTTGTATGTTCATAGGTGGAAGATGTTGAGCACAGGCCTCAAATCTGAATATCTTGGCATTGCATTCAAATGCCAACTGATGGCATCACCTCAAAAAAGGGAGCAGAATGATAATTCACAACATAATGAATTAATTTTCTGGTGTATGCACACTTACATAATGTAAAAAAATATAAATATTAGATATCGATAATGCTTTTATTTAGTTTAATTAT
The DNA here is from genome assembly GCA_031772225.1 of Eubasilissa splendida. Lineage (NCBI taxonomy): Eukaryota > Metazoa > Arthropoda > Insecta > Trichoptera > Phryganeidae > Eubasilissa > Eubasilissa splendida. The sequence goes on along the minus strand of CM062866.1, from coordinate 13,714,234 downwards.
TTCATTTATAATATATACCCTTTCTTTGTTCGCAGATAAATCAAAACGCAAAATGAATTCAATCACCCAAAATGAACAAATAGACAATACACAAGAATTGCAAGTTGTAATTTTAGTCAGACGTCAAGCTGAGAAATATTTGGCCCAACTAAATTTTAAATTAGTCAAAGAAAAAATAATATGTAATTAATTTAATAATTTACTTCTTTAATTTTATAAACATTAACAATTTCTCTATTTTTAAATGTTTACTGCCTCGCTGTATTTAGTTAATGTGGTTTCACCCCCTTTCATTTTAATGGTATTAACATAAACCGTTTTTCTATTTACTAAAATAATAATGTGTAGTTTGTCGTATGGCTTTACAGTTTCTAATTACAGTAAAACCGCGATATAACGAAATCCAAGGGCCCAAAAAATAAAAATTCGTAATAACGAATTCCCACATATAACGAAATAAATAAAAAAAATCCTACTATATGTTACGCGCCGTCGCAAAAAAATGTTGCGCGGCTTCAAAAAAGATTGCAAATTCTGCAAACAATGGAGGAAGAAGGCCATAGGGAACTGAATACCTACATATTTTTAGTAGTTTTGTTATTAAAACAGATAAGCAAATGGATAATCAAAGGAATTAAATTAAGAACAGAACCTATTCAACACCAATTGGAAGATATTTTTGTAAATTCCAGAATATTGCAAACACAAAACAATATTTTAATTGTGTTTAAATGTAGAGCCGCTTCAAACATAGTTTTGGTCATGAAACATAAAAAATAATTCAAAAATAAAAATTTGACAGTTGAATCGCGGCATTTTTATAAAATGAGTCGTATATAAATTACGAAGGTACTTACCGGTAACGGCGGCAACCACTTCAAAATATGATACTATGAACCCAAGAAGAAGTTTGAATTGTTTTACTACCTGTCAGCAGACCACCGCGCACCGCCGAAAAGGCCATTAAACCGTTTGCATATGGCAGATGCAGCGGCGCGGCTTTGTAAGTGCGAAATAATATTTTCATCTTTTAACATTTGTCTATTTCGTTATAAATTTACGTAAATGTATTGGCATTTTTTCGTACGGGACAAAAATGATTTTGTTATAAATATTAACGGGATTTCGTTATATAAATGCATTTTTGTATGAAAAATTGGTTTTAGGGACTAAATTTCGATTTTTTTTTCGATATACGTCATTTTTCGCTATATCGGGTTTCGTTATATCGTGGTTTTACTGTATAATAAAAGAGTTTTTACAGAGGAAGAATTGTTTTATTATAGATCCAATATTATTGTAAAATAAATGTGACAAAAATTTAGGCTAAATCTCAGAAATTAATGATGTACAGAGCGATGAAGATCTTTAATGAAATGCCAGATGAAGATACTTCATAGATTCAAAATGAAACTAAGCCAATATGTATAAGATAAGATTGTTATATTAGAACATATATATTTACATTTGTACGCACAATATTAAGAATAAATAAATGAAATGCTATGGCTGGTTTAATAATTGGGAAAAATAGCCATTTATTAGATCTCGTCTTATATTATTTCCATCCTGTGCAGGTTCAGAGTCAATTTCATATAATATTGTCACAAAGTCTGGTGGCTCGGTAACATTATGCAGCTTGCTATGGCTATAATGACTGCTTCCACTCTTTCAATACTCCGCCTGAGTTTCATACCTATTGCGGGGAAACGCCTTTTCCACACCCCAAATGTTCTTTCTACAACATTCCTAGTCCTGATTTGGCTCTCGTTATATAGTTTTTCTGCCACAGATATTGGATTCATAAATGGAGTAAGTAAGTATGGTTTGAGTAGATAACCACGGTCACCAATGAGATGTTTCTCATTAAAAATACCATCATCTAGTTGCCCTTTTAATCTAGAATAACTAGAATACTGTCGTGTGTTGAGCCTAGCTACCTTGCAACAACATTTGTGTATTTCATTGTGGCATCTATTACTGCCTGCACATTAATGGAGAAGTAATCCTTCATATTTTGATAGTATTCCGTATTATTTCCTCCTGGAGATAAGATTTCCACATGAGTGCAATCTATTGCACCAATCGTGTTTGGAAATGTTTAATTGTTGTAGAATTGATTCAGATATTGCTGAATTACTTTGGTAGATACAGGTAAACTTAAATTGTGATCTGAGAGCGGCTATTGTTCACAATCCGTGAAACAGTGCTCTTGTGTACACCAGATATATCACCCGTGCATCTTTGCATTGATCCTGCGGCATAGAAATGCAAAGTTATCGAGACCTGGTTTACAGGACGAACTGTGTGATTTCTGATCTTTATCAAAAATACTATTATATACCTATGAAGTAGATAATTTTAGATGACATTATATTGTCTGAAATAAGCAAGATCAGTTGCCTAACCATAATTTTAGACAGGCGGAATCTTGCAATAAAATCTATTTCTTCCCATATAAAATGATCAGTTTGTGGCCTAAAAGATTTTGCTCTTCTTGTTAAGGATATATTGAACAATTATTTGATCGTCAGAAGAATTGGTATCAGTGCTATCTGACATAATAATGTTCATTTCAATAATACGACGTTGAAAATTTTAAAATAATGCTTTTAATGACGGATGTCAAGTGGATGCGCATAATGCAAATGTGCCCTAGATGACAAATCCAGTGGATGCAATCCGTTATCGGAAAAAGATTTTTTAAAACCCATTTCTTCCCGCAAAAAATTATGTGCCGAGGTCCAAGTTTTACTTTTCCTGTTAAGAATATACTGTATAATTAGTTTGTCATCAAAAAAGTTTGCGATATCACTGCTATCCGATATAATATTGTACATTTAGACACTACAGTGTCAAAAATTAAAAATACTCGATTTCGGTGACATCTGTCAGTGGCTCGCGCGCATGTGCATTAGTAAAGTTTACATTTAAGCGGAGAGTTTCGGCGGTTTATAGCTAAAGTTAAAAGTTAGTGACAAAAATGAGATGACGGAACGCGTTTTCGGATAAACTAAATTTAAAAGTAAAGTTTATGGTAACCGAAGATGACGCAACCTGCCCTTAAAAGTACACCCGTTGTAAACTCATTTTACTTTGCGATATCTGATAGTAAAAACTAGAATCGATAGTTAAATATGGTGGACTTTTCACGGCTGTTCCAAGTCATCTGACACATTGATACTTTGAAAGTTGCAGTATACGACAATTAATCATTCAATATCCCGCAATCTTAGTGATGAGAGTTCTCTTCCGATGATGATCTCATTGTTTAATATACATTATTACACATAATATGAAAAAATTTCATCACCAAAGGGACATATCGAACGCCTAGGTGAAAAAATCCATAAAATAAAGCATATTTCATGATTCTTTGTCACACTTATAGACATCTCCATCTATACTTTGACAATAGTAAATTTGACGTTCAAACAACCTGCAAACGATTTTAACCACGGGCATTAGTAAAAAGTTACTAACGATCACACAACCGGCCCCTACTCAATAATATAAAATTCTCACAAATTACTTTTAACATTGGGAACTTGTGAATGCTCACTACATCCACCAGTCAATTGTTTTATAATAAATGATTAGTGAAAATTCTCAAAGAAATATTTCAGTATTAGTTGAAAAGCTCACCGCAGGAATGTCTTCTAAGGCGAATAGTCCGACTCTCGTATCACCATTCACCGTCCACTTCTGGGTCTCGCAGTTGGGCTCACATGAGTGGTTCATAAACCTGAGCAAAAAAACAAATGTTTCAGGAAAATACTAATAACATAAACGCCTTATTTAACAGTTTTAATGCCAAATATATTTTTAAAATATACAGTAAGACCTCGTTTAGCGCTTCTCCATTAACACTGATTCGATATAACGCGGTCTGCTCAAACCCTAAAAAAGCTCAAAATTTATGCTGATTCAAATGATCGCAGCATTTCATTGATTCGTATATAATACTATGATGCCGCCATGGCACAACTTGGCAACACTTGGCACAACTTGGCAACATGGCACGAGCTGGCAACACCAGATTGTTTGTTTTCATGCTTCGTGTTCATTAAGCAGCGAAACAGTGTCCATGCTACTCGATAAAACAGAGGGCGAAAATAAATAATCAATCATGCAATTTTGGAAAAAATATAACATCATGGATGCCATAGGCAACATCGACTTCGCTTGGCAAGAATTTACTGTAAAATGCTTAAACGAAGTGTGGAAGAATGCATGGCCGGAGGTATCCGAGGATTCTCAACGAGAAGAACCTATCAGCCTATCATTGGCCAAACTGTCCACCTAATCGATACAGCAGGACTAGATGTATATGAGCAGGATATTGAGGAGTTACTGCAGGCTTCTGGTGAGAGCCTTACCAATAACGACCTTCAAGAATTGGCAGAACAAGGAATTCGTGTAGAAGTTGAAAATAGTGAATCTGAAAACGAAGAACCCAAAGAACTTGCTACAGATTTCCTTAGTAAAAGTTTGGTTAACGATAGCCAAAATCATTAATCAAATTGTAGCGAATGATCCAGATTTTGAAAGAAGTGCAAAAGCAAGATAAAGCGTTTTGGATGTGATCTCCTGCTACCGACATTCGCTTAACGAGAGAAAAAGAAAGCAAAGACAAATGACACTAGATCTTAGACTTCATCTCAAGAAAATCAAGAATTTCAGAAGAGCCAGGACCTTCATCGCAAAAATGATTTTTATATTTCTGTGTGCATATCTTTGTGTTATGTAACATAAATTATAATGCAAATTAATATAAAAATAACTTAAAATTAAAGTAAATTAATTTATTTTTTGTCGCGTGTTCCCCTTTCCCTATTTACTATGTGTTAAAATGATCTTGTTTAATGTTGTTTCATTTAGCGCTTTATCGACCAGGAACGCATCCTAAGCGCTTAACGAGGTCTAAGTGTATGACCAAATAAAATTCTGCATTTTTAAGTCACTTATTACTGTTAAAAAAATTATCTGATTTTCAAGATTCTTTCCATGTCCTTTTCACCAAGCTTCGTATTATGATAATAAAACATAAAAATAGAACACAATAGTTTATTGAAAACGAAAATCAAAGAAAAAATTTCAAAAGTAACTGAAATCAATTTCTTGCAAATATTTTACTAAACCATGGAATACTTCTTGAATTTTTGGACAAATATGAATAAATTACGATACCCAATTCTAGTAAAACAGCAATAAATACTTTCATCTCTGAGGTTTCGGTAACCATTTTTTGATTAATAAAGTAGTTTGAATATAATAAAACGTGAATCAAAGAAAAATATCACGAGCTCCACGCACACAACTGTCACTGCCGCGAGTCAAACGTACACTGAAGTGTGGAGCGCTGTCGCATCATTGGCACTTTTGACATGAGCACGTGGCAGCGCCGTGGCGCTTTTCGGCACTAAAACAGTTAAATTCAAAATTAAATAATCCTATAGGAAAACTGATTCAATTTTTCTTTTCTTCAAATACTATAATGCGATATATCAAAAATCTGAATGTTTTAAATGTACTAATTTAATCTGCCTTTTCCTCAAATAATTTTCTTTTTGTCAGTCACTGTCACACAATTTAGTGGTTTGACTGTGTACCTCACTACATAGGGTGTGAAACTTTGGTATTAAATGACAACACACAAATTACAGTTTGAAAGTTACAAATTAATAACTATATTTACCTAGCAACGTTTCCTTTGGGACCCGCATCTATCATCCGGTCCTTATCCAGGGTAAGGAAGTAGTAATTCTCATCACGAATCTCTTGTCTTCTCGCCATTCTCCTCTGAAACTCTGCTTCGTCTATTACTTCTCCCACATATTCAATCACAAAATCGCCTGGAAAAAAGGGTAAGATTCTTTTGTCATTTTTGCTATCATAATAATTTCAATTAAGATTTCATTAACAGAAATAATTAAGAAACAATAAAATAATTTGATAACAATGGATTATGACTAATCTCATTGTTCAATTTATGAACACAATTTTATATTACGTGCCTTATACGGGAGGATGGGAATTGTTGCATGCATGAAGAAGGAATGTACTAAAACAGAATGCTAAGAGGCAATATTGTCTCATATTTGTTTTAATATTAAAGTAATATTTTGCGTAGTATGATTTTGCTGTAGTATGGTTTATAAATTTAATTTAATTAAATCAGCTGCCTGCTAGTGCATAGTATAAATTTATCATATTTTACTGGCACTAGCGCGATGCACACACCACTACAGATCCCGAGCGGTGAAGTTGTGGTCATTATACTGTTCACATTTTTTTTTTCAATTGATCAAACAAAGTAACGGCACTCACTTCTCACGCAAATGTGAGTAATAATTACTGATGAACTAAATCATTATTTTAACTGTGATTATGTTCGATTATAACAATTATTCATAATTTTGCGAGCAATCACTAGACAGTTAAATGTTAGTTACCAATAATCCTTCAATCAAATTCCAATAACACAATCACAATCAAGTTTAACTCATCACTAGTAATAATGCCTTGATTGGTATGTTTTGGAGAGTGGTATTTTTTTAGAACACATTAACTTATGTAAGATTATGATGTTCATAAAAAATACATAAAATACACTGTAAAACTGGCTCTGATATTTCAGATATTGCATTGCATTATCAGAAATATCAATAATTCAAACGTTGCTATTCATTATTGAACTCAATTATTGAAGTTCCAACTGCGAATCAGAGTTCAATTGAACGCAGCCATCAAGACAATGATTTTAATATATATGATGGTAGCCAGAGTTATTTTAATAGAAATGTTTGATCGGTCTACCTTTCTTAATGTCAGCTAACATCTTCAGTCCCCAGCCTCGGTGAACGGTTCGACTGGGAGCCAGAGGAGGATAGAGGCGTTTTTCAAATGCTTGATTTTCACACCTCTCTCCTGCGGCACACACAGTCGGCGAACATTCTGTCAGGAGCATCCTAAAGATGTATGGAAAATTACACAAGGAAGAAAATTCAATTTTAAAAATCTACAAAGGACTTTACAGTAATGAAAGAAACCCCAAAGAGTCCTACTCTATCCCGGAATCGTTTTAAAAGTTGTTTACTCTCGCTTTGACTCCACTCAACAAAGCAACGCGTGCAATATTTTACAAAATCTTCAAAGCTTTTTTGGAATATATTTTTAAGTTAAAACAATTAGTTATGTTCCGGCAGTTAGTTACTAAAACCTTGTGGGTTTTCCTTCATAGTTAACTTTTTTCTTTTCCTTTATTATATGGCTTAATTATTACATTTGGTCATTATTACTCAGTCATTAACTGATATAGGTTGGCTCCAGTATCATCATACCAGAGCCATACCTGTACAATATGTATTAATTTGATATGAGACTTGTTATCATATTGAATTTAGAAGGCAGCCAGAGAGAAGCTACAGAAGTCATAAACCCCCAAAAGGAGAGGGTAAACGTCACATTTATGTGAAGTGGCAGAACTCGGCCACAGTCCGGCAGAATTTCACCCTGTCCGGGTTGCAAGAGGGTGCGAGGGAGAGCCATTGGAATGCTCAGGTCTCCCTAGTCACCGCTCTTCGCGGCATCATCCATTCCAGCAACACCCAGAGGAATACCCACACCCTGATAAATCACAGGAAAGTCTAAAATTATTTTTATTTCTTAATATAATAAGTCATCGTTCCGCAATATCTAATGACCTATTCCTTCTATCATTATCTTACGTGCATCATTCATAATCGCACAGTTTAGTTCCGACTCGAGCGAGTACATATGCTAGTAATGAAGTAATGTAAAAAGGAACACACTAATTACTCAATGTAATTACTTTTAACGTTTGAGTGACAACCCTTTTTTGTACGAAAATTACTTTTACTCCTTTTAACCATCAGTCATCCGTCCGCCACACTGATGCCACAACACTGGAATTCATTTTTATAATGTTTAATATTTTTAGGGGTTTCAGATTGTATTTGCCAAACAGCCACCATTACAATTATCTGCGTCCGTGCCGGTCACGCGCTACCACAATCTTTGTTGTGACAATTGACAATATGTCTAAGTCGATTTTTTAACGAGTTATGCTTCTTTTTTAAAGTTTTTAGATATTCTTTTATATCAGTTTTGAAGGATCAGGAGCCAATAAAGGTTTTGAGTCCCCGAAACGGATTAATGTCATTTCAATGGGGAAAATTGATTTTACATACAAGTAGTTTGAGTTAAGAGTTCTGTCACAGAATGAATTAAACTTATATGTCAAGGCACCACTGTGTATTTAAATAGGTATTAACAAATTTTATTTTCATAAAAAAACACATCTGTACATTTTTCATTTCCTCACTTGCACTCACATATATAATGGTTTGAGTCTTATGACATATTTTATTATTATGCCTTGCCCAAAAAGGAAATCGCATAGTCTACCTGTTGAGGCAGTCAGAATCGGGTGCGCACGGATGCTGGGCTGCAGGATTACAGTCGCAACGCTGTCCCTTGGCCCGATCCCCCTTTCCTCCCAGGGCCGTTCCTGCCACGGCGCGGTTCACCTTCAGCTTCACGTACTGCGGGGGCAGCAGGCTGGACACCAGCTCACCTTCCTCCGAGTCACGCTGTTTCATGTCTAGAAATATTCATTTTAGTATGTAAATTGTGAGACTACACGATCGCGAGATTGAATTTTTAATGAACATAATTAGATAGTAACAATATTTCCAGTTTAGGTAGATACATAGAGCAATGAGAACCTTTATTGCAATCTGCAGCCTAGATATGTTATGTTAAATACGTGTCGTTTAGACTGCTTATATTAACAAGATGCAACACTAGCACGATACCCGGAACAAGACTGCTAATATAATTTTAGCCTGACATTAGGTACAATTTTAACCAATGTAGTAAAACTTCTATAGATAAGTCAAATAACTTCAACTAGAGCCAGCAGAGAACTAACATTATTTGACACATAGCTTTATGTACTATGATAATGTCGCTGTAGTGGCGCCTTTGAGTTTGAAGACAAATTTAAAAAGGCAAAGTTCTAAGGGTTAATCACAAAAGCAGTTTAATCATGACTTTGATTTAATCATGGACGAAACTCATATTCAAGAATCTGTGAGAATGTATTTTATGAAAATAAAAAAGAATAAATTTGTTAAAAAATAGCTAAAGTAATCGATGCCGATACTGTAATTTTATCCTTACTAATACTATAGTTAGTAGAACATGATCAGTTAAATAAAAAAAAATAGTAAAAAGTTATAATTCATGAAAAATTTACTATGCTAATTTTTTTTATAGATTAGACATAGACAATAGATTGAACGTTTTGCTCCGACCAAGAACAAAATTCAATTAGCATAATGTTTATAAGAAGCATTATATGTAATAAAAAATATTATAAGTTCACTCACATGCGCAGAGTTCCGCGTTTGTGTGTGTTCGTGATTGAAATGGGAGAAATCAAGACAATTTTTATTGGCATTTTTATGGAATCAATAGGGAGGAAATAAGGTAAGTATATTAAAAATTAAAATAGAGCCCTACTTGACATGCTCTTCTCCAAACTACTTCAAACTAGAATTAGGGACCCTTCAAAAGAATTAGAAGAAAAGAATACTATTAAAGCACTATGCACTTACTTTTGACTATGTCGTATGCCTCCTGAGCCTGTTTCACGGCCGTTAGGAACGTGTTGTCCACGGCTGATTTCTTACTAGATGCGTGCCCGGTATCTCCTAGACAAATAAAATAAATTATATTAAGTGTTTGAGTCTAAAGCTGATTGGAGATAGATTAAAAAAAAATTGTAGAACTCCATAATCATATATGTAAAAATAAAATACCTCTTTTTTTTAATCTACTCGTTTAATTTATTTGAGACGCGTTTCGCCTTGCAAATGCATTTATCAATCTAACAATACAGCTATAAAATTATATAGCCATCCTTTTCTACATATGTATTACCTATTACATTAAAATATCATTAGTGTTGAAACTGAATAATTAGAAGCATTCAAAATGTATGGAAATCCTCAGAATTCCAATGAATAATGTTGTCCCTTTTTATCTCATGTAAATAAATTGTATAGCTGTCCTCCATTATAGTTATAAATGCAAAGTGTTGAGTTAAAATTGTTGATAATGCCCTTGCAAGGTGAAAAATGTCTCAAATAAATTAAACAAGTAAAATCAAAAGAACAAATGTTTTATTTCCACATATAGATAAAAATAATATAATACAATGTCAGATTCTAATTTTATAACATTTATAATTTTTTAAACTCATAAAGAGTACAGTAAAACCTTGTTAATTTGAAATTCAAATCAAAGTATGAAAAAAAAATCACATAATTCATAAAAAATGCAAAACTTTAAAAATTTACATATTTTCCCGAATTCCAAGAAAACATTTCCAAAATGCATAATTATAGAAAAAACACACGCAATATTAATTGTTTACAACATTATTATTATTAAATTTTGAATTATGTCAATTTTCGAGTCAATTACAAAATAATAGTGTATTTTTTAAGAATACCATAACAAAGAAAAGAATAATTAGTCAAGAATATATATGTAGGTACCAATAAAACACAATTAGTGGTTTCCAAAAAACTTAAAATAAGATTGCCAGGAGAGAAAAAAAACTCAACAGCTGGATACTAACCTTCCTGATATGGGAATACCCTTCCGCTGCTGACCCAGTAGTGGTCATAATCCCCGAAGAACCTCACTGCAAATTGATTAGGAGCATGGGGCAGGGCTGCAATATTGGGTGGCACTTCGCAAGGGTGCAGTACCAAGGCAGGCCACCAGCGGTAGTGGCCCAGTTTCACCCATACCAACTCCCCATACAGGGGCAGTCGGCCCGTTTCGCAGTCTTCACATATGTAGCCACCTGCAAATACAATATATTCTGTTCCGTATTACCTTAATTATTTTTATTTCTATTGTGAATATAATATTAGGTGTGCCCATAAGTCATCAATTATTTCAAAAGAAAACACATTTAGAAAAAATATATATTATATATCCTAATAAGATTATTTGCAGATGAAGCAATAATATATCTAGCGGGAGACAATTATGCAACTATATTGAATGAATTAAACTATGACTTAAATAATATAGCAATATCGCTGAAAAAAAATAAAGTAAATTTATGAACATTGGAAATAAAAGAATACCAATCACACCACCAATTATCATAGATGGTGAAAGTCTGAAAGAAGTGACTGAAATTAAACATTTGGAAGTTATAATAGATTCAAAATTGAATTTATCGCAAAATACAAGAAAAGTGACTAAAAAGATTGCTAAACAAAAATCTCACTTCTGGGAAGGATAAAAAGATTCATTTGTTCTGAGTCTTGTAAAATAGTATACAACTCTGTTATTATTCCTCACATCAACTACTGCAGTAGCATTTTGTTTGCAGCTAATGAAGAAGAAATGCAAAATGACAGTGCTACTAAATAAAGCTTTGAGATAACTCGGATCAGTATAATGCTGAAAGATCTGAATATGATGACCTTTAAGCAGAAAATATATTTCAATGTTATGGTATTTATTTATAAAATCCTCACTAAGAAAATATTGGCAGAATTTATAAGAATAATTGATATAAATCAATATGGGCACGAACATCATAAAAGAGGAAAAGATAGACTGAGACTGCCATTCAGGAAGAAGGGTAAATCTCAGAAATCGATGACATACAGGGCGATGAAGATTTTTAATGAAATGCCAGAAAACATAAAAAAGGGGAAAAACTACATAGATTCAAAATAAAACTAAGCAAATATGTGAAAGATAAGTTGTAGTAAAAAGGAACGATTTTGATCTTGTTTATATTAGAGCATATATAATAAATATACTTATATATGCACTATATTAAGAATAAATAAATAAATATAAAATTCTAATCAATTACATAATCGCCATCATTATCTACAACCATTTGCCATCTTTTCTTTAAATTTTCTATTCCTCTATTACAAAAATGCTCTGGCTGTGATGAAAAATATGACTGAAGAAGGTGAGTTTTGTCATGGCTGACATTTTGAAAAATTGTATTTTTGAGGGAATGTTACATACATCTAAACAGATGATAATCTGATGGTGCAACATCAGGTGACTGTGGTGAGTGCGGAAAACCTCCCAGCCAAGCTTAATTTTTTCTTGGGTTGTTTTCACTACATGGGGTCTGGTCTGGCATTGTCATGTTGCGAAATAACCTGTTTTCTATTGACTAGGGCAGGTCATTTTTTTAACAATTCTAATTGTTGACAATAAACATCAGCGGTTATTGTTTCGCCTGATTTTAACAACTCAAAATGAATAATGCCAGTGCAGTCCCCCTTTTAAATGCTGTGAGCGCGTCAACACCACAAACGTTGTATGTCACGCCAAGCTATAAGCGTGTTAACACGCACTTTTGGACCTTGCAAACTTGTAGGGATTAAAATCATATTTTTAAATGATTTTGCCATTTATGAACGACAGGTCCCAGCTTTTAATAGATAAGTGAAGTTCCTTAAAGCTTAGTCTTAACCTATGCGGTGTCTTCCATTTCGAATAGAGTTGGCAGTTAAAAGGTTAATACCTTTTTCAATGTCAGGCCTGGTTTGGAGGTGTTTATGGCCAGTTATTTCGGAGAAAGTTATTGTTTATAACGTTTCAAATTACTGTATAGAATCCATTTTCATCACCAGTGACGATTCTGTTAATGGATCGCTTCGTCGCCTGTTCAATAATGATGTGTAAATTGTTTGACGTTGATCTTTGTTTGAATTCGACAATTGATATGGAACCCAAATACCTTGTCTAGATATTTTTCCAATTTCATAAAGACGTCTTAGCACTGTTAACCAAGTGGCCCCAAATGTAGTTGCTATTTCTTGCACAGTTAATCTTGGATCCGAATCGATATGTCAAAATCACCACTGGAAAATTGTCTGAACCAACTAAATCCCAAACGAAAATAAAACAACATACAATGACGATGTGTTCTTCTGAAGGTTGATAGTCTACACGTTTTCACATGTCAGAGACCCGAGTCAAACTGAAACCTATTTAAATCTTGTAAATTCCAATGTAAATAACAATATTTTTTCGATAAATTGATTTTTTCTGTATATCTTTGTAATTAATACATTTAATTAGTATTTTATTTTTATTAATTTTTTGATAATCCAGACATTTCCTTCTATTTATTGATTTATGAGTGTATAGTTGGCGTTCCTTAGATTTTCTCTATTTTGTAAATTATTTTATTGCCATTGGTTTATTTGTAATGACAATTATTTGTATTTTTCTAAAATTTACATGTCAAACGTATAAATAAGCTTATTAGAATAATAATCCAACACTAAACAAAGTTGATAAATTATAGAATGCTTTCAGATGAACTTGGAACCGAATGTTCTCAAGATCCAAGTGTCTCAAAAAATCAAGCATCAAAAAAGCTGCCAAGTTATCCTAATGGCAGATTATAAGACGGCACAAGCAGACCTGACAAGGCAGATTATTAATAAAACAATATGTTACCTTCAGGCGGTGATATTTTAAGGCACTCAGCGTGGAATGAAGTGGGGCAGGTCTCACAACAAATAAGTGAGCCACCCTTGGCGCATATGAAGCACCACGATGTATTCACGTGGTAGGGTATTTTACTCAATCTGAAATCATTCAATAATATTTATGTTGACAATATATATTTTGGTGTAAGAGCTAACAATCCTGTAAAAGCGATTGATTTTTTAGCATTTTTTCACATTTTTATCAATAACTGATTTGAATCTCGTCCAATAACATTAACATTTATTTGTATCTCAAATTATTTGGAAATATTGAATAAAAGATTAGCTAGAAGGAAAACAGCATTAAACAAATATTTGTTGCGTAATTCATATTTTTACAAACACCCGGGTCAAATCTGACCCACTACCGCAGAGAATGTGTTAAGGGAGAGGAAAATACATAAATACCGTTTGGGTGCATTACGCCAGAAAAAAAGCACTGGTTAAGATACTTTATGTAGGAGTCTATACGCAAAATAATTAAAACTAAACTCACTTTGAATCGCAATGTCTTGGACATACAATCTGTGAGGCCGTAATAACTCTGGAACCAGCTGGAATGCACTGTGTAAACGAATGATACGTTGCAGGACATTTGACACATCGGGCAAGCTTGTCTCCTGAAAATCTCGTCCGGCAACCCCGTGGGTCGTCAGAAACACACGTGTGGCACACATGTCTGGGACAGCTTACGGCTTCCACGTGCGGCTGCGACTTCTTCTGGTGCTTCGAAGGTCCGCCGGTGCTATACTTAGTCTGGGGCCATATGCGTAAACATGCCAAATGGTAGAACTTGTTGCAGTGTGGCACGCTGCATTTTTGACGCTCTTCCGAGTTTGTCTTCGAGCACGTGACAGATCTGCAAACAAAGCAGGGTGGGATGTCGTACCGCTGACAGTCGTTGCATTTGAATGTGTCGGGCAATTGTGGTTCGGCCGAAGAAAGGATATCTATAACAGATTCTATAACATTTTTGTGTTTTCTGTCTGTTACATCTACAATAACACATTCTCCGGCTTTGACGTTATCCCAATCTGCATCCCCATCGGTAGAAGATGCCGAAGATAAATCTAAGTCTTGCGAGATACTCGACTCCATTAATTCCTGCATTTTTTTTTCCAGTTGGGACTCGAAATCTTCAGCATTTGTTACAATATGCAAAGGCGATTCAGTTTTGATGTCCTTCTTGCTTGGCGATTTTTTAACAGATCGGTCTTTCGACACGCCTTTGGAAGATCTTCTTTTCGATGGAGATATTTCAAATTCTCCATTTAAATGTGGTTCAATAACTATGCCAGATTCTGGTTTATCGCCATTTTGGAAAGTTTCAGAAATTGAGTCGTCTACTTGACTTTCGTCGCCGCTTTCACAATCAGACATGACTTTACTGACATCATTGTCACATTCTGTTTTAGACTCGTCATTTTTCTTTCTAGACTGATACGATTTTCGCCCTCGTTTCTTTCTCTTCTTGGTTCGTTTCAGTTCCGTATCATCAGAGGACGAGGGCTCCAATTGTTTTTTAACACAGACCAAATGGTACATCCCACCGCAAGGTCCTTTGCATTTCACCAAACTGCTCGGCTTCTCGCATATTTCGCAAACCTTTTCTTTGAACAATCCTTTAAAGATGCTAGGCTTAGAAACTGAGAGAGACGCCATGAAGTAATCACTCGGTTCGTTTTCCTTTTCATCTTGATCCTCCTCCTTTTCTGACTTTGGGGAACTAGTTTTATTTTCTTGCCTCGCCTTTTTCGCCAACTTTAAATCATTCTGCGCTGGTTTCCCGAGGTCGGTAACACTTTTACTCGCTTCAGATTTAACTTTATTATCTGTAATTTCAGATTCACTTACGTTAATATTCTCCATAGGTTTTAATTTAGAAATTGTATTTTTCTTGATAACGTCTTCAATATCAGAGAAATCGGAATCTTCCTCGACCAAACTAGTTTTTAATAACTTCTTTCTTGAAGATTTCTCTCTGACGACAGAAGGACTAGATGATGTATCCTCAGACACCTCTTTGTTCCTTTTCCGTTGTTTTTTCGGCTCGGGCGAAGCCACGTCATCTGCCATTCCTTTGACTAAGCAATAATCATCAATCTTTTTCATTTCGTCACTTTTTTGACTCTCCCCGTATTGCCAAGCCTTATAGAGGTAAGACATCACATACTCTTCGGTGAGATCAGGATTTTCATCCAACAAGGCATCTCTTTTGAATTCTAAAAACTCCTGAAACTCGGGATCATCATACTTGGAAGTAGCTTTACTCGCTAATGAAGATTTTTTTATTTCGTTCATTTGTGACTCTTCCGTGTCGATGTCACTGTCTTGTGGTGATAAATCACGGCTCACTACTTCTGATTGACTCGGGGTAATATTAGATTTTCTCTTCCTCAATGATGCTATTCGAGATGTATTTTCTGTCGAGTCGGGAACATCGTCAGGTTCATTCTCTTCTTTACCACTATTTTCTCCCCCTACAGATATTTCTTCAGTTTTAGAAATATTATCTTCTTCTGATGATAAACTATTACGTTTATTATCCAAACAATTTTCATCATTTAATTTTAAAGACTCATCAGCATCTTCCGTGACAACCACATCTGAAGTTTTCAAAATATTTTCGCTTGTGTTCTTTTTGGGTGTGAGAATGTCAGGAGACAATTTTCGTTTTTTCAATGGTATATGAGATTCAGCACTGTCTTGGCTTTCTGTATTTTTCAAAGACAAACATTTAGATTTGACCATTTTTGGTGTGTTACGTTCCTCATCATTCCCAGCTGGTACTATTTCTGAAGACATTTTCGATGCTTTTGATTTTAATTCACTGTCGTTAGTTGGCGATGTACCTACTGGTGTTTTAGAAGATCTTGTTTTACGTTCCTCGTCATTAGGTGCCGATATTTCAGTTGGAGTTTTTGAAGATCGTGTTTTACGTTCCTCATTGTTATTTGGGACCACTTCAGTTGGAATTTTTGAAGATCTGGCCTTTGTTGTGCTATTTCTGTCAGAATTTGTTGTGGGAGTTTTTGATTCATTAATATTTGATTTTGCAGTATCGCTATCAGTTGTTTTTATGGAAGAAACTACTGTTTCTTTCTTTACTGGCTGCTTGGCTTTAAGAAGCCACCGATCCATATGTGACTGAGTTTTAATTTTAACGATTCCGCTTTTCTCGGCAATACTGTTTAGGCAATCATCCACCAATTCTATGATATCACCACTTTCCTGGACTGGTTTCTTAGGATTTTCTTCTTTTTTATCAATTTCTTCTTCTTCAACTTTGATGCCGAATAAACTGTCAAATAAGGATTCACTCAAGGACAGTTCCGAATTATTATCTTTCTTTTCCTTCGGTTTCTTTTCTTTTTTGGGTTTGTCAACAATCTTTTTAGTAGTGACGGTGGATGATAATAACATGGTGATGAAAAATTGCTCCCTAGTTTCAGGTGGTCTCCGTAAAAGCATCTCCGCTTCTGTAACTCCTGACAGCCATTTAGACCTCTTGTTTTCAGAAATATTAAATGCGGCACAAAACTTTGAATCTTTCTTTTTTGTCTGCAAAAAAATACTAGTGTCATTATTTTCAAAATGAGCGTGGAAATCTACTTTCCATAAAAGTAAATAACTTCCAAGGATTTTTAGAGATCAAAAATATTTGTCTATTGTTTAAATTTACAAATAGAAAATAGTAATTTGGGCAAGTCGGCAAATATTAAATCAAAATTGTTTTGTGCACCAAATTAAATTAAATCAATATATAACAATTTATCAATTAAATTAAATTAAATCAATATATAACCTCCGGAGTAAACTCTTCTTTAGTCTTATTGAATTGGTCAAGACCCTCAAACTTCATGAGGAAGTTGGCAAGTAGCCAGCTGCGCCTTCCGCAATCGGCAAAGAATGTCACATGTAATACTTCCACTGGTATCGGTGATCTGCCAACAGCTAGAAAAATTATTGTCATGAATAAAATAGTGAAATCAACAATATTACATAATAAAATTAATGATTAAGCGAACAAAAACAAAAATTGACATTCTAAGAGCCGCACATTTAAAAAAACAGAGCAGCACATCATTCAAAATAAGCTTGCAGTAAAAATTTGACCCATCGGCCAAACTCACTTACGCTTGAGATTTTATCTGTTCCCCATTAAAAATAAAATGGAAAAAACAAGTTTTTTTTGTTCTGACTGGTGCTAAAAGTAACATTTTAAGTAAAATAACATTAGATTATTACCAATTTCTAATGAGCGAATTCATAAAAACAAAATAATCACCAATTTTATAATTGAATGGTAGACATTGAATAACTATAATACAATTTGGAAAAAATTTTTTTTTACAATTTTGTCAATCTTTTCAAAAATATGTCATTTAAATCTGGGCATTAGCGTTTGATAACTCAAAATGTTGAACCATAATGAGAATCGAGTTGATGGACTGATTACAGACTTTAATAAACAAATTAAAATTATTAACTATATTAAATGAAACGTCTGAAGGAAACCCCTAAGGTCCGGTTGCGTCATGTTCGGCAACTATAACCAAGATGTAAAAGAGTTTGAATTGCAACTCGGTTACTTTTAATCGAGATTCAAATAATTTGACAGAAATCGCGTTGCGTGAATCAAGTTTTAGTTTTGGAGTGTTGCAATTACATAGGCCCCAGAAAATCTCATTTTCAGAAACAAAATGCCCACGCGAGTAATTTTGCTTATGGCAACACATGCAGGACGCTTAATTTGACATTTGAAGTTTACGTTAATTTTATGTATTTACTTTAATTAAATTAGCAATTTGCCATTTTTGAACGATGAATGTCGATATAAAGTAAGTATTCTTGTATTTTAACTATATTTAAAAGTTTATGTTGTGAATTACGTTTTAATAAACATTATTTTTAATATTTATTCAGAGAACCCAAGACATTTGTTTCTCCACAGGAGGTAAGCCTCTTAAAATCCCTTTTGGAGAAAAGAAAAGCTGTTTTATTAAATAAATAAATGCGGTCCACATGAAGAAGAGGGAATTTTGTGGATCGCATTATGCAGCGATTTTAACGCGCCGTGCCCAGGAAACAAATGGATAAGTATGAAACAGTTTCGAAATAAGTTAGGTGAAATGTGCAATCTATGTTGGAGAACAGAATATTGATAGTTTTTTGAAAGTCATTTACATTTTAACTATATTTGACTATATGACAGTGCGTGCATGTATTTTAGATATCGCTTTTGGGAGCAGGAACCAGATCCAACCTTCCATACAGGCGTTCATTGACATTAGAAGCAGCGACTGACACCGACTGCATCGCAATGTCTGAGCAAATATGTATGGTATGGAGTAAAATATATTTTCACTTCTTCAATAATATATTTATATTTAACTTTATAGTTTTGTTTTTATCTATGCTTATTTTTAATTTCAGTATACATTGTTTTCTGAAGAAGATACCATAGGTATCGAAACATGTAGAATAATCGATAAATAGATGTCTATACAAAGTATTTTCTCTAATTATTTATTAAATATATTTGATTTTATTATCACTCGTTTAATTTAATACAGTACCTGTTAAAAACAAATAAATACAATGCACACCCTAGTTGTAAGCAGATCAATTATACAAATGAATGTAATATGTTTGTATGTTCATAGGTGGAAGATGTTGAGCACAGGCCTGAATCCTGAATCCTGAATATCTTAGCATTGCATTTAAATGCCAACTGATGGCATCACCTCTAAAAAGTAAGTAGAATGATAATTCACAATATAATTAATTAATTTTTCCGTGTATGCGACTTACATAATGTTAAAAAATATAAATATTAGATATCGATTATGTTTTTATTTAGTTTAATTATTTCATTTATAATAATCTTTCTTCGTTCGCAGATAAATCAAAACGGAAAATGAATTCAACCACCCCAAATGAGGTCCGCAAAATATTTGCTTCTTTGGGTACAGAAAAATTAAATCACATCGAAGACAAAAAAAATTATCCGAGAAATGAGTGCAGAGGGGCAGGAACAGTCGATTGCCCTTAAATTGGAAATGCAGCAATGCCAAATAGACAATCAACAAGAGCTGCATGCACTAGAGATAAGTCATCAGCAAGAACTGAATGTTATAATTTTAGCCAAACATCAAGTTGAGAGGGAATTGGCCCAACTAAATTTAAAATTAACCAAAGAAAAAAATAATATGTAATTAATTTAATAGTTTACTTCTTTAATATCTTTAATTTTATAAACATTAACAACTTTCCTATTCATTAAAAATATATATTTATTGTTATTGTGTTTAGTTTGTAAAACTCCGTGCTTATTTTTAATTCAATTTAAAAAACCTAATTATAATAAATATTATTATTGAGTTCTGCTAGTTTGCGTAAGCATTAATGTTACATCTGTTTCGTTAAAAATTGTTCATCTTTCACCCCTTTTCATCTTAACTGTTCTTTAATGCTATTAACATTAACTTTTTCTATTTACTAAAATGATAACATGTAGTGATGTTGTATGGCTTTATAGTTTCTAATCATTGACTTTCATTTTAATGGTGGTCATTTCTATATGTGATTTATGTTAAAAGATATATATAAAAATATAATAAAAGTGTTTTTACAGAGGAAGAATTGTTTTATTATAGATCCAATATTATTGTAAAAAAAATGTGACAACAATTTAGGCTCAGAAAATCCCAGATGATATAAGAGAGGACATACTTCCTAGATTCAAAATGAAACTAAGCCAATATCTGCAATTATATTAGAATCTTATTAATATTAGAACATATATATATTTACATATGTATGCACTATATTAAGAATAAATAAATGAAATGCTATGACTGGTTTAATAATTGGGAAAAATTGCCATTTATTAAACCTCATCTTATATTATTTCCATCCTGTGTAAGCGCTGCAGGTTCAGTCAATTTCATCTAATATTATTACAAAGCCTGGTGGCTCGGTAACATTATTTAGCTGGCATATATTATTGCAGCAACGCTGTGACTATAATGACTGCTTCCACTCTTTCAATATTCAGCCTGAGTTTCATACCTATTGCGGGGAAACGCCTTTTCCACATCCCAAATGTTCTTTCTACATTCCTAGTCCTGATTTGGCTCTCATTATACAGTTTTTCAGCCTCGGATATTGAATTCGTAAGTAGAGTAAGTATGGTTTGAGTAGATAACCACGGTCCATGTTTCCCATTAAAAATACCATTGTCTAGTTGCCCTTTTAATCTAGAATGACTGAAAATAGTCATAAGCCATCCGAAGACAGGTCGTAAGCCCCATACTTCCATATATTTCCATTAAAATATAATAATATTTGTTTAATAATTAATTAATGCAGTTAATGCACATTCCCCGGATTGGAAAAGATCCAGGTTCGAAACCCGGTAGCGACAACAATATTTTTCAATAAAATTGATTTTATATGTATATCTTTTTAATACATTTAATTTGTAATTAAATTATTGTTTCTTTATTACATAACTTGTGGATATATAATTTTAGAATACAAATTACTTACAATAGGCATGAACAATTAAGTCGTCAATTGGTTATTTACTGATGAAGGTTAGCTCCGGTATCATCATACCGAAGCCATACCTGTACCATACCATATTCATAATATATATCAATCCGAGACTTATTTTCATATTGAGAATGTCCTAAATGAAAGGATTATAAAATGTGCTTGATATTGTATTTGTGTTATGTGTATGCAATAAATTACAATACTTATAAGTATTAAAAACATTCATACATATTCATACATATTGACGTGAAGATTAGTTTTATTATAGATTTGCCAGATATTAAACTCAAAATTTTCAAGGACCAATGTTATCACAATATCCAGCGTCCACTGTACTTAATTAAAAAAATATATACATTTGTCCATATTGTAAGTAAACTGTCCCCTTACATGTGTCATACTTAACAATCTTATTATCTTCAATTCTTTTGTTTATTTATTTAGACATTTCAACAAATAGAATTATGCACTGTGATAAGCCGCTAGTGAAATTATCAAACAAAAATTACTTTAACATTTCAGATAAATTTGTATATATAAATGTTAATTTGGACCCGTTTCAAGTATTATTAGTACATTACTCAAACACTATTAGTACATTCAAGCATTATTAGTAATTCGAGTGACATTGCTCAAGGTTGAGCAAATTTCTATTTGAATTCAGAATCGCCACTTCGTTGATAATGTCTGAACAATGGGAACATCTCAAGACGCCGTAATACAAAATATGACACATGAAATAATTTAGAAGTAATTGAGACGCTTGGTGAATAAATGGAACAAATGTGTCATAGATAGTGGAAATATAGCGGGTTACGTTCCAAACCACCACTGCAAAGCAAATCGCAGTTTTTCACTTACCAGGGCGTATATAAGCCTAGAAACGTGTTTAAACTATTGTTTATTAAGTGCGTAATAGCCCTAGGTTTTAAAAAAACTGGCTCACAAGCAAAAATAACAAATAAATAAATACTACAGTTTATTGCTAATCTCTGAATATACTTTCTTGAAATAAGATAACAAAGGAGTTTGCCTCCTTGACTGACGCATTTAACAAAGGATTTCTCTGTAGAATGCTACATCAATCATTAGTACTTTACCCACGGAACTGCTTTAAAAATTGGGTTCAGTTTTCTCAAAGCCAACCCATCTAACATAAATTTTTGAAGTGCTGCAAAGTGAAGTCTGGCTGTATTAAGCTTAATTCTTTTATAGTCTTTTTACGAGATTATAATATAACACAGTTCAAGAAAACAAACCAATATTATTTTTACACGGATTGTTTTTGTTTAATACAGTATAAAAAAATAAGGAAACACAAATTATTTTTGAACTCTCCAAATTTCACCAAAGCTTGAAGTCGATCCATCAACATCTACGAGGGACGGGGAATAGGAAGCGAACAGTCCAACGTGAGAGACTGAGAAAGTTATTTTGTACCAAACATGCATTAACAGATGTGTCCAACAACATGTCATGATGATGTCCGACAACAGCACTAAATAATTAATGTTTTTTTAAAATTTACTTTTTTTTAATTAATATGAATATAATAAACAATTGTGTATTTTATTTTTTGTAATCCTGAATTGATTTTAAACAATGGAACCTATCTTCCATTTTTCTATACGTGCTGTATTTTTTTTTTACACAGTATTTTCTGAAACGTGTCCATCGTGTATAAACAGAATTAGATATACATATATCCATATTTGCATGCTTTATTTTTTTTAATATTTGGATATAATAAATAAAAATAACAAGGAGTTCAAAAGAGATGTAGAATTAAAAAAATTTGAAACACAATGGAATACAAACGCAAATCAAAAAATCAATTACAACGAAATATGTATTTGATACATATTTGTTCGCCTTTTATTATATTTGTTTAATGTAAAATGCATAAATCTTGGATAAAATGAAAATATTTTTCAGTCCCGAGAATAATAATGCATATAAAATCCTTCAAACAAAAATGAAATTGCGAGTTGCGTGTCTACTCAAATTTTGCGTAAATGTTTGGCTTTCCAAACACGCTATTATATTCCATATTATGTTCATTCGCAAGCGTACCACGCTGCAAACTTTAGCCTATTCAGTGCACATGATGCATTTATGCGTACAAAATGTACATTACCAAAGCCTGAGTTGTGTCAATAGATGTCATTTTTAAAGCAATTGTATCCTAACTGTTTAAAAATAAAAATCTTGTCATCTAAAAGATTGAGAATCGTCACATATTTCCATTGAGTTTTTAAATTTTGCTCCATATCAACAGTTCAATCGGCACAAATCAATTCCCATGTTTCTCACTCATTTCAAGTTTAGTTACTGACGGCATAGGATGGACTTTTAGGATATCAATGACAAGCCAATACATAAGATAATACTACCGCATTAACTGACGACAGATTGGCGTCAAATGTTAAAAGTATAAGTACAATTTAGAATTTGTAATATAGTTGCTTGTTTGTGTGAACAATGTCACCTTCATCCTGTCAATGCAATGATAATTTTTCTGAAAAAAAATTAATCTTCCGAAGACAAGTCCCCATACTATTATTTTAATTGGAAATTTATAATATAATGAAAAATACAAATTAAATTTTCGTTACTGATCGATGATTTTAAATTGAAGCGCTTCATTCACACATTTGCGGACAATAGTAATGACAACTGTTATCACTGATATCAATTGGCAATAACCAATTTCCTTCTGCCAACAGATATAATATAGTGCAAAAAAACTAAAGAATGTGGATGATTATATGTATATAAAAACTTGGAAATACTTAATATGTGATACAGTGAGATTGCTGAAATAGTTATTAAAAATGAATTGATGGCATCAAACATCCCAACCAAACTCAGCTTTGTCAAAATTTTCCCTCAATGAAATTATTTAAAAAATTAAAGCGTAAAATACTTCATATTTGTCTTAATTAGTGAATTTTTTTGTAATCTTCCAATTTTTCCATTTTACCTAATGGGTTTTGGTGATTAACTTTCATTAATTACCACTTGTTTTGATATGTGTAAAATTATTTGTGATAACACCAATGCAGAAAATAAAATGACACCATTCTCAGTGCTGCAATAAACACAATAAAAAGAGATGTTAGGTTAGAGACTTACTTTTCTTTTTAATAAATCTGGAACAAACGGGATCTCTGGTGATGAGACAAGGCCAGAACGGATGCGAACCGACTCTGGCCCAGGCCAAATCGCCTAATTTCCAACTAGAACTAGCCTCATCTTCTAAAACACTTAAATTATTCACTGGAACACTTAGTGCTGTGACCGAATCAATAACAACCACTTTAGAAGATAATTCTTCTTCAGAAATATTTAGTTTAATGAAATCATTACTCTGCTTTCTGGGTTTCACTTTATCGGACTTCTGCTTGTCTTTTGGGGATTTTTCCTTTTTAATTGCTAATTGTCTGGATTTCTTTTGTTTTTCTGATGATTTGTCCATTTTTTTCACAGGGCTTACATCTTTGGAGTCAGGCAGAAAATGTGTTTGCTGCAATTTGATAGGAGAAAAAATATTCATCATAAGACTTCCAGTTTCTTCCTTTTCTTCTCGCTTTCTCTGAATAAGATCTTTTCTGACATAGACTTTCATGGGAACCTTTGATGGATTTTCATTCCAAGGTGTATGGATTATCTTTGTCTCGACAATCGAAGAATCATCATTACTAAAAGAATTATTAAGTTTATCTGGGGTGAAAAACTCATTCGATTGGGGCGAAATATGTTTTAACGGAGTTGACTGTAGTTGTGAAGGTGTCCTGTTCATCTTGGTGGGTGATATGATAGGTGACTGTTTTTTGGGAGATTTCAAAGGTGATTTTAATGGAGATTTTGATGACTTTGAATTCATGTGAAATGCAATGTCAGTAGGATAAAAATCAACAATAGTTTTCTGTTTTCTAGCTCTTCCATAGCGACTAGTGTTTGGTGGACTCGGACCCTCTGGAGCCGATCTCTCATAGGATGTAGCTTTTGGTGTCAAATTTGTTTCCAATTCTCTCTCTAACTGAGATTTTTTTATACATTTACGTTTCACATTAGTAATGTTATTTTCTTCATCTTTCTTGTCATCATCGGGGAGTTGGAGTGTAGTTATGTCAGATGTAAACTTGTCAAGGGCATCAATTTCATCAGACGAATCAGAAAATAACTTGATACTTTCAGATAACGTTGAAGTATCCTCATTACCCAATGTAATTAAACTTTCTGTAGCCATGTTTGATGCTGATGTCAAATCATGCTAGGCTTTTGTATATAGGCTACAATTTTTTTATGTTTGTTCTTACAATATATAGAATATTGTTTATCGTTTTAAACAATGTATTGAAGTTTTTTATATATCATTTTTCATTATGTTTGTATCCGAATGATGATTAAATGCGGAATACTATGTTCTGTTGAGAAATAAAAACATATTAGTAAAATTAAAAGCAACATGATCTTTCATAAAATGGAAACAAAAGTGATCGAAAATTTCGGTTATTTTCGTATTTAATAACATAAATAACTACAGCTAAAGCAATATATGGTAAATAAAACCCGGCCGCACCTGTTTATCTACAAGATTCGATGCACAACGCGCGCAAAACGCCTGACGAACAAAATGGGAGACCAAGAAGACAGCTATTATAGTATAGGACACTAAAATAGGAACTAAAGAACTGCATTATTTCATCTCGGGGAAGAGTTAAAAATAAACACAGTATTTTTTTAGACTCCTCGATAACAATGGATATGGATTTTACGCAAGAAATCTTCGCAATTTTTGTATCAAAGAACAAAATTGCTAAAAACTTTCTACGAAATCACACTCACTCACTGTACGTACTGCACGCCATGGAAGCAAATTTTTTCGAGCGAGATTTTAGTGATGATATAATTAGAAATGTACGTAATAACGAAACTTACCTACGTTTTATTGATAGTTTTTTGAAAAACTGTATCACAAATAGAGATAAGCACTGTCAATTCGTAACATTAAACAAAATTAAGTTCAAACGTTCATTGACACAAGCACGAACAAACGGACCATCGGCCATCGGCATTTACAGAGCTGTTTTACCGACATTCCGTTATTCATTTTTCCCGCCAACATTTTCTTATGTCAGAATAATTCATTAATTATAAGAGAATTACTACATATAAAAATATTTTTCTTAACCTCTACGATAACTACGAAAGAAACAATATATAATAAAACAACATCATTGATATTTGTCTTTGAACATGTGTTTTATTGTTCACTGATTTTAATTTTTAAAATGAGGTTATACGAACACTTTTCACTTATTTTCTATTTATAATTTATGATAATTATAAATGAATTCATAAAACGTACAATGTATTTAGCATTGATTGCTATATTAAAATGCCGGTTGATTATGCATCAATGTATCCATTGTTTTTTAATATATTTATATACAGAATTTGAAATTTAGTAATCCCTTCTTTACCTACATGAATACTTTGTTTCCTAAGAATGCGCAAGATGGCAGTGAAATACCATAACAAAATGCTTATCATGTCATTTCGTCCATTTGACGTTTCTATTTAATAAAAAAAGGAAAATGGCGGTCGGTAGCAGAGGCAAGGATTCCAAACCAGGCGAAATATTTGCCTACAGCGAAATGGGTTTGAGAAATAATGCTGCTGTTGTAGAGTATTGCCGAACCTCTATGGCTGCCTTGTCTGGTGGAACGGCAGGTCAGTTATAAAAGCACCTAAAATATAACCATTTATAATACACTTTTCATGTCTCGCGTTTCTTTAATCATTTTGCAATTTTTGTATTCCAGGATTGCTTGGACTCACAGGGTTCTACGGATTTGGATTCTACTTGTTTTCTGTTGTCAGTTTATGGGCTCTTTTGCTTTTAAAGGCTGGCAGTAATTGGCAAAAATTCTTCATTTCCAGAAGAAGTCTGCTTACAAATGGATTTTTGGGAGCATTGTTCACTTACATATTATTCTGGACTTTTATATATGGTATGGTCCATGTTTATTAAGTTGCCAATGCTTATTGTTTTATTTAATAAATATTGTAATATATTATCTATATATCTATGTAAGTAAAGTATGGTTTTTTCAATTTATTTTTCCTTCAAAATTTGTATGAATCAACTTACGTTTCTCTGCAAAAATTGGCAGACAGGATAGAATGCCACACTCTTCTGCACTGACATACATCTTTGTATTCATACATATTTCTGTCCTTTCACTCGTACCACATTCACTTTTATACATATTACAGACACAGGTCTGCACATCAAAATCCGATTGTCAAAACTTTTAACAGGGCTGTTTTCCAATATTAGGTCTACCTGATTGTGTCACGTCTTTGGCGAACGTCCTCTATTTCTCTTGCCTTCAACACTTCATATATTTTTTCAATCTAAAATGAGGTTAGGTAGGGCAGCCACAAGCAGCACCAAATTCTCAATTTTTAGTGCCAAAGACAGGCTTCGTAGGGTAATGTGATTTATCAATTTGTCTTTAATTATCATTGTGTAAATTTTATTTTGAATATTTGTACATAGTTACTAATCTAAATAGGGAGGTCCGAAGGTCAATAATTCAAACAGGAAAAATCAATTTAAATCTTCATATGGAGCTTATACTTACCTGAACATATGAATTTATATACTATCAAATTCTGTTCTCTTAGAGCAATGTAATACAGGTGTCAATTTTCTTTTTTGTATTTTGACCCTACCTGATAAAAGAAAATTATTATATTCTTTTTAAAAATTCGTTATCTATCAACATGTGGGAATGCTAAAAGTATTTGAAATTACGATTTAATACATTATTATTACAATATTATATATATAAACTGGTGTTTAAAACTAGTCACATCAGAATTGTCAATAGAAAGGCACAGCACACTGACTTTGGACATTTTGTCAATAATGAATTTATAGTTACTTATTCACTTATCATCACGCCCTTTTTTCCGCGGGGGTAGGCAGAGAGGATAGAGCGCCACACTCCTCTGTCCTGACACACAATTCTCGCCTCATCCACATTCATACATTTTCTCATACAAGCTCGCCGATTGTTGAGGCTTCTGACAGAACCATCCTCCATTATCTGGTTTACCCCGTCGTGCCAAGTCTTCCGCGGACGTCCTCTATTTCTGGTGCCATCAACACTTGTGTCATATATTTTTCTTATCATACTCTCCTCATTCATCTGTTCCATATGACCAAACCACCTAAGTGATCCTTTCTTAATCTTACTCACTATACTAACATCAGCTTTACACTATTTACCTCTTTCATAAATAGATTTGCCACATATACGCCTAAGTGATATAATTTCCACTGCATTAAGTCTGCTTTCGTTCCTCTTCTGCCAGCTCTAGGCCTCACTTCCATACATCAGTGTCAATACCAGGACTCCATTGTGCACCGCTAGTTTTGCCTTGATTGACAAATTCCCGTTAGATATAATTCCATTCAAAGCGCCGTTCACTTTATTCCCTGCAGTCACCCTCCTTTCGATATCATTCTCAGCCTTTCCGTCTCTATCAAATTCTATCGTTTCTATGAATTTATAGTAGGATAATATGTATATTTATATTTCCTATACACTAAAATTGATAACCGGATAGATCAATGACTCATACCCTATAAGTTTAGCGATTACTATTAAAATTACTATGAGTTCTGTAAAAAAGTTGGATACCAGAAGATAGCCTCTCATTCTCGATGGAGTTCCAGTACTTGAGCTTACAGTATTGTTTGTTATCTAAGGATATGTAAGTATAAGTCCTAGATGTATCTACATGGTGCAGCCTTTATACTATTTACTCATATGTAAATTGTAAAATAAGTCATAGCAGTTTTTTTTGTGAATAATAATAAAATGTAACGTTTCGGTACCTTTATTAATTTGGTGCCTCAGTATTTGTATATTTTTAATGCATTCCAATAACCCTTTACTATTTAATGTGTGTTAACAACCTAGACATACTTAGTTTGTTTAGATCTGTTAGCTAATACTTTGGAGCTCCCTTCAAAAGACATTCCAATGTATCAAGTTAAAACATATCAACCATTAAAAATATTTTTCAGTTCTAGTCCCGAGGTGGAAGACAGGGTTGCCCTGCGATCCACCAATTCGAAACCTGAACAAACCACACAGGTATCAAAGCAGGGCCATTTTATCTATATATGATTTAATTCGAGAAACTCTCAACTATATTAACCAAAATATTTCAAATTTATTTTATTATTATATGGTGGACCAAAAGCTTATGAATAGCTTCATCTGACAGACATGCTTTTGGTAGCCTCCTATATAATCTATCACCATTTTTGACAAACTATCGAATGACGGCTAATTTATTATAGATTTGTCTACATTATTTTATTTAATAAATATATGACTGTTTTAAAAGCGCGATTGATTTACAAAGTTTGGGTCCTTAAATTCAGGTCCCTCGAAGAATAAGTTATTTATGTTTATAATACAAATTAAATAAATCAACTAGGAAGATGTATAGAAAATATTATTATTATTTTAAATTGTTAACATACCTCTACCGGTTTTGAAAAATATCATTTTCTTCTTAAGAATGTCAAAAAAAAAAGGTATATATTTAGTTGCTACCGGGATCCAAACCTGAATCTCTTCCAATCCTATTCCTAAATATTATTTCTGTATATCTTTCTAGTTGATTCATTTGATTTGTATTAAAAATACTATATAACTATGTTCTGAAAATGCAACTTCACAACAAAAATTGTTCTTAAAAATTTAAGTTTATGTTATGTTATTTATTATCATTCATATTTTGATATTTATATAATAATAATATTTTCGGGACAATAATACCTTCATATTAATCGGAAATAGGGAAAATTGCCACCCTCTTATCTACGGTCGGTGCGCTAAAAGGTTGGATAAGCTCAACTCAGATGACGCCACCGGCGGTAAAATATTTCATTCACACAACAAATCTGGGCAATTTCAAAAAATACTTACACGAAATTTAACAAATGTCAATATGTGTTGATTAGATTTTTAATCAAATTATTTAAAAACAATATTATTATTTTTATTTATCAAGTACTTTTACATTTGCATTACATTAATTCTATTTTCGGTCGAGCTCTTAGGCGAGGGCTTATAATATTATTTAGTAAGAAATTCTTGCTTTTTTGATATCAAACTTAATTTTAAATAGTAGCTGAAGCCTCAACGCATGTGAGTAAAAACAATATATTATTTAAAAACGCATGTTTTCACTAAAACAAGGTATTTTAAAAACGTCTAAAGTTGATAATATGTCCTGCAAGTTGAGTGGTTATAACTCTTATTAATTTTTAACATTTTGTTAATTTGTCTTAATTGAGATTTATCTCCGTATTTTGGCTTCAATATTATAAGAAAATATATTTCGTATACGCAATAATTTTAAATATTAAGGTAATTTTGTGGCACGCGGAAAATGTATTTAATAGTCGCCGTCTATCTTATAATGGTTGTATTTTCTTAATTATGGCAAATAACATTCACAATAAGCTGTATCAATGTGTCCAAAATTTAATAAAAATGAATTGATAATTCTGGCGTCTGCAGTCGGTTTACTCAAATGTATTTGAGATTCCGTAAATGCAATGTAGATGGCTTTCAAATAATGGAACGACAGATGTATTAATTTGAAAAAGTGTAACATATAGGTTCGAAAATTTGTCATGAAAAATACTAGCGCTATAGCACAATTGGTAGTGTACTTCCCCGGATTGGAAATAGAGATCCAGGTACGTATCCCGGTAGTGCAAAAACAATATTTTTCGACAAAATTAATTTTATATGTATATATTTATAATTAATTCATTAAATTAGTATTTAAAAATATTTTAATTCAATACCAGAAAGTTACTGCCTATACTTCTTTTCATTTAGAAAGAACAATTGTATTACCGTGATACGTAATATGCACATTGTAATAGTGTATTGATGCCGCTTAGCGTTTTAATTAATCAGTGGACGGGGGGGTGGAATGTTTGAATTTTGTAAGTTAGGAAATAATATAATAATAATAATATTGAATAATTTGTATAGCGCCATTTTCGTAAAAACTTTCACCTCAAGGGCGCTTTACACAAACTGTTTATGGTTATCTTTGTTTTTAAAGTTAAAAATTGTTATTTTCTTTTCACTTATGGAAATGATTTTTTGAAAAGGTGCGTTTTTAGTTTCTTCTTAAATAAAGTCTCTGATGCACGGTTTCTTATTACGGAGGTCAAAGAGTTCCACGCTTTTGGGCCTGCCACCGCAAATGCCCGTTCACTAAGTTTAGACTACTGACAACGGTTGGTCGGTTCTACAACTCTTCGCAGCTGCAGTAGAGGTTGACCCGAGAGTTTGACGTCTGGGATACATAGCTCTTGAAGATACAGAGGCGCCATTTTATGTGTGGCCTTGTCATCAACCAGCATAGTTTAAATTAAACTCTTTCAGGGAATCGGAGCCAATGTAGCTGATGTAAAAGGGATGTTATATGAGATCATTTCGAAACTCCATATATTATCCGTGCAGCCGCATTTAGAATGGATTGTAATCTATCCAACTGAAACATTGACAGGCCAGGTCCACACGTGACACAAATGCATTTATAAGTAGACAGGCTGCCTCCGAATACTTTTAATCTGTATCAGTTGATGGCAGCATGCACTGACAGTTTTGCTGATTTGTGTATTCATTGAAAGATCTGAATCAATGTGCACGTCCAACAACTTAAGTGCAGATTTAGCATTCGCTGACATTGATTCCTGTATTACGAGGGCTGTCTGAAAAAATTCCTACCTCAACATGAAGATGGCAGTACTCGACAACAAAAGTTTATCTTAAAATGGAAAAACCATTACAGGAGCATACTATGCATTATTAATTGACAGGCTGAAAGCAGAAATTGCGGACAAACGGCCACATTTGCAGAAAAAAAAAAAATGTTTCAGCAAGACACAGACAGTCTCGCACTCAGCTGTTGCCCGGGCGAAAATCTACGAATTACGGTTTGAACTGCTTGACCACCCTCCTTATTCACCAGATCTAGCCCCGAGTAACTTTTTTTTGTTCCCTAAGCTAAAAGTTGCGCTCGAAGGACAGAGATTTTCGTCAAATGAGGAAGTCATCACCTTCGTAAATAACGATTTTGCAGTGAAAGACTCCAAGTACTATTTGGACGGGTTAAAGGAATGGGAGAAGTGTATAGACTTTTGGGGGTTAGGACGGTGGTTAAATGATATACATGTGATTGGCGCGTGTTCAGGTTTATTGTGACAAATGATAAAAACAATGAAGACAGATAGAAATGAATACAGTGAATGATGATGTAGGAAATTATGAAATGAAATGAATTGGTAGTCTTGCTCGGCAAAGGTGAGCCGGCAAGACCGCCATCGTGAAACGCTGAAACTGGAGAGACCGTCTGGCAGTGAATTGAGCCAGATTTGTGGCAGCAGCCGGCAGCGCTGTCGCTAGCGTCGATGCCGACTGAGATGGCGGTAGATTTTAATTATGGTCGCTACAAATTTATAAGGAGACTATGTAGAAAAATAAATTTTAAGAAAAAAAATATTATTCCTTTGTTAGGTCGGAAACGTTTCAGACAGCCCTCGTATGTTTGATAAAAACAGATAGGCTGAGAATGATATCGAAAGGAGGGTGACTGCAGGGAATAAATTGAACGGCGCTTTGAATGGAATTATATCTAACGGGAATTTGTCAACCGAGGCAAGACTAGCAGTGCACAATTGAGTCATGGTACCGACACTGATGTATGGAAGTGAGGCCTGGAGCTGGCGGAAGAGGAACGAAAGTAGACATTCGGTCTATTTTCGAGGAAATGGGATCACTTGGGCGTATAAGTGGCAAATATATTGATGACAAGAGTAAAGAATGAAGAAATAAAGAAAGAATGTAAAGCTGATGTTAGCATAGTGAGTAAGATTAAGAAAGTAAGTGTTGATGGCACCAGAAGTAAAGGACGTTCGCGGAAGATTTGGCACGACCAAGTAAACCATATAATGGAAGATGGTTATGTTAGAAGCCTCAACAATCGGCGAGCTTGTATGAGAAGATGTATGAATGTGGATTAGGCGAGAATTGTGTGTCGGTACGGAGGAGTGTGGCGCTCTATCCTCTCTGACTACCCCCGCGGGGAATCGGCGTGATGGTAAGTTGGTTACAATTCCTATATGAGTCATGAACATATATAGTATTTTTATAGAAATCTACCTGATTGTGAAAAGAAAGTGATTGTGATTGCCCGTTTGGTATTTCTTTTATAACGATGATTGGTAACTGATATTTTACTGTTTGGGGTTTACTTTCATTACAAATAATCGGTTACTTATCATTAGTGATGAGGTCAAAATCACGAACTGTGAGTCAATCACTGATATCTTTGAGTCACACTCACTAACATTATAATATTGTGATTCGTAATTCATTTATTTTATTTTATTTATATTTGGTTGTGAACCGTGACTCGGCGCATGTACACATGAGACGAAAATATTAATGATGGAATAATGTTATAATTCGTGATCAGCGCCATCTAGTAGATTCTGCCGTAATGTTTTACGCTTTTGACCGCAAAAATAAACTCACATTTTTTTAAGGATTTTCATTCTCTTCGTGATGATATTAAATTAGATATATATATATATATATTAATTATTAATGCAAATGAAGTTTGAATAATATAAATAAATATGTACGCTAAAAATTATGTTTTTTTATTTATTTTGTGTATTGTGATATCGTGAAATGAAACTGTGATCACAGTCACAGATTTCAATCACTGATATTATCGAATACCAATCGCAATCTCACCGGTGAGTCAAGAGTAGGATTTTTTCTCATCACCACTTAGCATCTTTACAATAACAGTTTAGTCCATCGCCGTTTGCAATAGGCGTTGTTTGAACATTATTTTGATGAAGTCGACCGCTTCAACTCCGTTGCCCGGCCCTGTAAATAGTCACCACTTACCTAATTTCATTTGTCAATGAACGTCGATGTCGGAAGCCACACAAGAAAATGTACTGGTCTTTTGAATCCTTACAAGGTATTCAATCAATAATTTAATGAATAACCTAACGTGCGCTACGGTTGCTTACCTAAACGGCGGACAGATGAAGGGGGGATGCTCGGTAATGTGCGTGTTTTTCTTTGTCTAGCGCACAACGGATCCAGCGCCCGGAGTAAAGAATCAAAGAACATATCAAACATTAAAGATACACGTCTTAATTCGATGTCGACACTGCCCCAACATGAGTTATTAGACATATATGTAGCGATCTGAATTCAAATCCACCGCCATCTCGGTCGGCATCAGCGCTACCGGCCGCTGCTACAAGCCTGGCTCGATATTTCACCGCCAGGCAGTCTCTCCAGTTTCATCGTTTCACAACGGCGGCCTTGCCGGCTCGCGCTCGCCGAGCAAGACCGCCAACTCGCTTCATTTCATTTCATGCACTTCTTCTACATCTTCACTCATTACCTGTATTCATTATTTTCTGTCATTGTTTTTATCATACTGTCATAATAAACCTCAACACTCGCCGGTTACCTATCTCCCTCTCTCTTATCAAAACAAAAGACTTTAATACTTTTATGTTAGGTTAGGTTATAGTGATGATGAAATCGTTATTTTAACTGTTATTGTGACTGTGATCGATTGTAACGAAGATTGATAACTGATTACCGTATCTCTTCGAGCAATGGCTGGTACAGTAGAAACAGGACCGGCCCGAGGGCGCCAAACAAGCCGGAGCAGTTGGAACAAAATAAAAAGTTTACAAGCATTACAAAATACAAGAAAAGCAAGATGAACGTCATATAGATC
The DNA here is from genome assembly GCA_031772225.1 of Eubasilissa splendida. Taxonomy (NCBI): domain Eukaryota; kingdom Metazoa; phylum Arthropoda; class Insecta; order Trichoptera; family Phryganeidae; genus Eubasilissa; species Eubasilissa splendida. The sequence goes on along the minus strand of CM062866.1, from coordinate 13,679,186 downwards.
CAGAAGAGCCATCCTCTGCTTCTTCAAATATCATCACAAATGTCTCCGCTGATGTGTTGCCCTGGAGAATGGCAGCTAATTCTTCAGTATCACAATAATTACAACTTATGGGTTGCCTTTAAAAAAGACTCACCCAAAAACTCACCTCAGCTGTAATATTAATAATAACTGGGAAATGAGCTAAGAAATCAATAAAGATTCAGAAATTGGATTATATTGGCCATATGAAGCGAAACTTGAGAGATATATGTAAAACAATACCCTCCACCTTATCATCAGTGCAAGATTGAATCACAAAAAACAGGGTCTGGCCACGGGAGGACGTTGGAATCTGAGAGTCTGAAAGAATGGTTCAACACATACACCTTTTTTTTTTAAATCAAGAAATATTTCGCCCGAGGGCGCCACAAAGGTTAGGGCCGGCACTGACTAAAAAGTAAACCTCCGACAGTTAAATTTTAGTTACCGATCATCGTTAAATCTCAGTTACCAATCATCGACACAATCACAGTCACGTAACGGTTTACTATCATTATTAAGATACATTCTTATGGCCCTTGTCCATGAATGAGATTTTCGACTCCGAAATACCTACGGATTTTGCTTCCATGAGATTCTTTGGACACAACTCGCAGCTTTCATAGTCCCCGTGTCTCATAGATGCGCCGTTTCGCACCTCACTTCACACTCTTCATACGTCAAATGTATTTTTCATTAGTTAGGTGATTTTGAATCTACCGAGCAGCTGTTCATACGGAATGAATGTTTGTAATTTAAAGCCTTATCTAACACCTACGACTAATTAAATGGGACTAGAATAAAAATTATTATTATTTTAAATACTAATTAAATGTATTAATTAGAAAGATATATATATATATAGAATCAATTTTATCGAAAAATATTGTTGTTGCGCTACCGGGATTCGAACCTGGATCTCTTTGCATTATTTGAAAGCAATAATTTTTCGATAAATAGACATTATCTGTATATCTTTCTTATTGATACATTTAATTTGTATTAAAATATAACTGAATTATATTTTGAAAAACTGCAACATCACAATAATACTAATATAATAAGTATTAATGTTTCCAAAATTTAATAAAAATAAATTTATTTATTTAACTTTTGTCTATCGGATTTTACTCAAAGGTGTTTGAGATTTTCCGTAAATATAATGTAGATTGCTTTCAAACAATGGAATAACAGATGTATCAATTTGAAGGTGCAACATGTAAGTTCGAAAATTTGTCATTAACTTAGATTAGATCAGCGCACTTCCCCGGATAGGAAGGGTTCCTGGTTCGAGTACGGATGGCAACAAAAATATTTTTTCGATAAGTTGATTTTATCTGTATATCTTTACACATAAACTGTTTATAGTCCTACACTATCTTTGTATTTAAAATAAAAAAATGATATTTTAACGTATGAAAATGATTTTTTGAAAATATACGTTTTTAGTCTCTTCTTAAATATGAGGGCAAAGAGTTTCACACATTTGGGCCTGCCACAGCAAATTCCCGTTCACTGAACTTAGATTTCTGACAACGGCTGGTCGGTTCTAGAACCCTTCCTGCGGCTGACCTGAGAGTTTGACGTCTTCCATTCAAATTGTCTGTGATACGAAGCTCTTGAAGATACAGAGGCGCCATGTTATGTGTCGCCTTGTACATTAACCAGCATAATTAAAATTCAACTCTTTCAGGGAACCGGAGCCAATGTACACGCTGACGATTGCATATCTCGGTAGATCTCTCCATTACATTACATTACAGAATGTCGTAGCTCTTATATTAATTAACGTTTATTGACTTTTGCCTAATTTTACGATTTTTGATCAAGCTAATCTCTGAGTTTATTTCTAGATGAAAATCTCAAAACATGTACACGGTATTGAAATATATATATAAGTCTCTGAGATTATCTCATCGTATCTCTTTCCATGGATATGGGCCTTTAGACACAACGCACACCTCAGAAATGTGATTGACATAAAGAAAGGCCTAGACAAGTAGAATAAGTAAAAGTTAAGCTAGGTATTTTTTTCAATTTGCATTAGGGCCCAATTTTTTAAGTTACGCCACTGACTATGCGATGCTGAGAATACGCCACTGACCTGACTGATTATCTCCTGTCGACGCACGTATTTTTCAGAGAGTTTAAAAACATTTGTTGTAGTATTTGAGTGAAATGGCGCTACTCTGGGCCTCGCCACATTATCGTACCGACCGCGGTTCCATAAGTGGGTACCTACCCACAAACACATGTGGAAGTTACAAATTAAAATTGTAATCGATACCTTCAGAGGGGTAGGAGCGTCACCCGCCGGAGGCAGATAGCAATCACCACAGATGTAGCGGATTGGTAGATATCAATTGCAAACAGAAAAGGAATTACAAAAATAAAGACTGCCTCGTGGACGGTATGATTTGTCTGCGGTAACACTAGAAGAAAATGCAGGGCCGGCTTAAAGTGATAATTCCTCAAGTTCGAATATAAACCGCATCAAATAAATGAAAACAAAACCTAAAATCACATGGAAACATTTAAGAATATTGTTTATCATTTTTTCAATCCTTAAATAACCTTGTCCTATTAACTTGAGTGTTAACATGTGTAATATGTACGTAGTAATAAATTCGAGCGTTGTTGTCGGGTAAACGTCTGGTGGCGGTACACGTGTTTGATAACTCTGATATTAGTGTACGCTGGCGTGTCGCCCGAAACGCTGTGGCGTGTCACCTTTGACGCGCGTGTCATGTATGTTCATTATTTTCACTAACCCCGATATCCAAGCTCTAGAAGTCGAGTCAGTTACTTATAGGTATGTGTTACAAATATCGCATTAATTATAGTAACTATCTTACCATCACGCTGTTCCACGCGGGGGGTAGGCAGAGAGGATAGAGCGCCACACTCTTCTGTCCTGACACACAGTTCCCGCCTCATATACAAGCTCGCCGATTATTGAGGCTTCTAACAGGACCATACTCCAGTATCTGGTTTACCTGGTCGTGCCAAGTCTTCCGCGGATGCCATATATCTTCCTTACCATTCTCTCCTCGGAACTGATTAATTATGGTAATTTGTAGAAAATTTGCTTCTTGATTAAAAGTATGTTTTTATTTTGATTTGTGGTAGCTTTAGGTGGGTATGTTGGACCCTGCACTGGGATCCGAGAGAGGTCGGATACGTACGGCAAAGTAGCTCAGAAAACTCTAAACGGCCGTGAAACATTCTTAATAAATTAATTTAATGTTTTTTTTTTAGATTGTTAACTTTGTTTTATTGACCACTTAATTAATTAAGTACATCTACCGGTTTCGAAAAATATCATTTTCTTCTTCAGAATGTCATGAACTAATCAAAAACATTTTTTTTTTAATTTTGTATCAAGTAATAATTTAAGTTGGGTACTAAATTTATTTACAAAAAAAATTTTTTTTTTAGATTCTGTTAAAGAAACAATATAACATATGTTTTTGATTAGTTGATGGCATCCTGAAGAAGAAAATGATATTTTTCGAAACCGGTAGATGTATTTAATTCATTAAGTGATTAATAAAATAAAGTTAACAATCTAAAAAATGGATTTTAACCACAAAGTTGATTTTGAAAATCTTAAAAATAAAAATATAACGTATTTTTAATAATAGAAATTAAATTAATCAATTAAAAATAAATTCACGCTAGGAGACATCAGAAGTATAGCGTGCATTACTCAAAGATATTTAGGATTCATCGCAATGTAAAGTTGATTGCTTTAAAAAATGAAATAATTATAAAAAAGACTTGAATATAATTTCGTAATAGGTCGAAAACTTAATCAGTTGATATAGCGAAATTAACGCGCTATTGTTAACATTATTTAATTTGTATTCAAATTTATTATACATTATAATTAAAACATAATATTACGTACTTGGCATTAATATAAACTACAACATATTGGATCCTGGCCCTGAGCACCCTGCAACCGCGACACGCGACCGGCACGCGTCTTCGGCCATTTTCAGCTGAATTAACCCAACCTCACAATGCCCGATGGGATATTACAAGGAGATAATAATGTATTTAATAAATCTAAGTGCAAATATTGAAAGAACTAATCGGTCGCGAAGCACGCTCGTGCATTGCCTGCCGCCGGGAAAGTATTTCAGCAGCGCTCGGACTCTAAATATAGTAGTAATTATTACCTACATATTCGAATGTGGAGACGCCTAAAAGTCGCGTTTTTTATGTAAATATCGGATTTTTTTTTAAAGAAACAACATATTTTTTAAATACTAATTAAATGTATTAATTATTTTTATTTTATTGAGGCATTTTGACAGTGTAAACATATATTATAACAAACATAATAACTATTTGACATATGGTACTACTAATAATGAAAATCTACAAAAATATTTAGATACATAGATGTGTTTGGATGCAGAAAATAAATGAAAAGAGAAAAAGGGGGAGAAGGGGTGGGCAGGTTGCAACTATTGTTGCGGTAAAGCGAGAGCAAGATGTGTTTATAGGTAGAATGATTGGCCAAAATTGAGATTGTGGTGGTTCATAAGAAGAACCCTTTGAGCGTGCTAAGGCTAATGTTGAAAAAGTCAATTTTTGTAAATTTCTCATTATGGTATTTGCATGACCGGTGAACGAATGAATTTTATATGTAAGATGTTCTACTTCTGGGAATGTGGAAGAGTGTGGATTGCCGGGTCGATCTAGATGATACGTGGAGAGATATTAATTCTAATTGACTGGGACAGTCAATATGCCTTGCAGTTGTTTGAATATAAGTATTCGGTCAGCACGTGTTCTTCGATGTAGAAAGATATACAATTTTATTGAAAAATATTGTTGTTGCGCTACCGTGATTCGAACCTGAATCTCTTTCCAAACCGGGGAAGGCGCATTATCCAACTATGCTACAGCGACGCTATTTTTAACGACAAATTTTCAAACCTGTATGTTACACTTTTTCAAATTAATACATCTATCGTTCCATTATTTGAAAGAGCCATCAACTTTGTTTTTACGGAATCTCAAATACCTTTGAGTAAACCGATGGCAGACGCCAGAATTAACAATTCATTTTTATTAAATTTTGCACACATTGATACAACTTATTAACATGGATGATTAAGGAGAACACACTCTTATGAATTCATTAAAATTGATTTTATATGTATATCTTTCTAATTAATACATTTAATTAGTATTTAAAATATCACAGACCTATGTTCTGAATAATTACAACTTCACAATAAAAATGTGTTCTCCTTAATAACATCATTTTTACAACACTTTACTTTCTTCGGACGCTACACACCTTAAACAACGTCTCAACACAGTCGCCACCATTATTAAGGCACTTGTCATAACGGGGCACCAATTTTTGTATACCTTCGTCATAGAACGACACCGCCTGGGATGAAAACCATGTCTGTACTCCGTCTTTGAGCTTATAACCGCTTCAGATGAAAGAAAAGATGGAAATCTAGGCCCCAAATCAGAACCAAAACAGGACACACTTGGCGATGAATGTATTTTTAAACACTTTCAAAAGACAAAAAACCCTAAAAAGCGATGATCTGGTCCCTAGCCCAACACATTAGCGGAGAACTACTCTATACATTTAATAATGTTGTCACGTGTTTTTGTAATACATTTTGAATTTTATAATTTCATTTTGGTTGAGGTGGAATTTATATTCCACATTAGCGCCGGGAAACCAAAAGTTCTGCAGGACACGGGCCTTTTGGACATTTGTCTAACGTGGGCCTAATGCACCGCATTGGCTGCATTGGCGCAGTTACACCACTGATCATAAACTTCTGAATCCCGTGTAGCAGAAAAAGTCATTGACTGACAACTGATTTGTGCTCAGTTTGGTTTGCTATTTCACCATGAATAGACTTACGCCAGAACAACGCTTGCAAATTGTGCAAATTTATTTCCGATAATCGTGGTTCAGTTCGCGAAACTTACCGCGCGCTACGTCCGCTTTACGGTCGACATAATCGTCCATCTGAGCAAGTAATTCGAATGACCATGGATCGTTTTCGCACCACGCATACTCTAATTGATAATACACATCAGCAGAGACGACGTACAGAAGCTGTCGTGTCTTCAAAAATGATGACGGCCAGAACGTTACAATTAATACAGAGCACTATAGATCCATGATTACCGACTTTTTCGTCCCCCAATTGAATGGCATTAATGTGGAAGTGTTGTGGTTTCAACAAGATGGCGCAACTTGAAAGCCAATATTCGCCGCGTTATTGCCGATATACGTCCCCAGCTGCTCCAAAAAGTGGTCAAAAATTGAACTTCCACATTGATCTTTATTCGAGCCAGCCGAGGCGCCTATACGCGAGAAATCATATTTAAACACTAATGGCATAAAATTATTTTTCCTATAAAGTCAATACCATGGCCATTACCACGATTTTTATGTATTTTATTTCATTTTAAAGTTCTATATCTCTAAAAAAAAAAACACTCTTTATTAACGAAACGTATCGATATTCGCAATAATATCAATGCCAAATGGCTTGTAGGGCACTAACTTTTTTCTTGTTCTTGTGCAATATCTGTGTAACGGGTGTAGGCTGTCATAGCTTTATTAGCAATATTTAAATATGTCCAAGAACACACAATTACTGGATTAATACTCTTATTAAACAAACATCAGATATCTCATAGAGACGAAGCTATTTTTTATTATATTTTAATGGAAAATATATAATCTACCACCCCTCTGCAGTATACGCATTTTTATTATTTTAAATACTTATTTTTCTTCGTTTATCCGAACCATAACATTTTCAGGAGAACACATTCTTATTGTGAAATAAGAAATATAAAGTAAAATATAAAGAATCTTAATGTGAGATTATTATAACACAATAAAATGTGTTCTCTTAATAATAAAGTTGTATCAATGTGTCCAAAATTTAATAAAAATGAATTGATAATTCTGGCGTCTGCTATCAGATTACTCAAAGGTATTTAAGATTCTGTAAAAATAAGGTAGATGTCTCTTTCAAATAATGGAACGATTAAATGTATTAATATCAAAAAGGTAACATATAGGTTCGAAAATTGTCGCTAAAAATATTGTCGCTGTAACATAGTTGGATAATGCACCTTCCCCGGTTAGGAAAGAGATCCAGGTTCGAATCCCGGTGGCGCAACAACAATATTTTTCGATAGAATTGATTTTATATGTATATCTTTCTAATTAATATATTTAATTCATATTTAACATAACATTTTCATTCGTAACTCTTTCCATCCAGCCTATTTTGAGCATTCTTCTGGTAGATCCATGGTTCTTGGTGACGTTTACACGCATGTGTCGAATCGAACATCGTGTACATGGGTTTAAATTTTTGTATCTTTCTACCAATCTCAAGCCGATCTCCAAGTTTGTTTCCAGATCAAAATCTCGACACGTGTCCATGGTACTGTGATTTATCTCATTGTATAATATCTCATTTCGTGAATACGGGCCGTAAAATCAGAATTCTTATATTGCTTTGTTATTTTCATCGCCCATTTAATTTTACGAATTACAGTTGGACAGCGTGCGTTTTACACGTGCAATATGAACAACTTAATAAGACAAATTTCCTTTGAATAATTTATCCAAAGTGACCCTCGCGTCTCATCTGGTGCGGAACATCATTCAACACATTGAGCCGTTAAACAAACACAGGTGCCAAAAAATAGATAGCCCCCCGCTGTATCTCACCGCTTTTATTCAAAGTTGCCCCCTGTTGCGGTTTATGAAAAGACTAGGCAAGATTTGAGTGCCAATAAATCGGCGTTTATTATCAAAATAACTTTCATTTGAAGCTTGCATCAATATAAACATTTTTTGCATAATTAATACACCAGCAAATGCATTAAGTGTAAATATTATTTAAATATTATTATTAAAAATGTAGATACATACTACAAAGAACGATGCCATATTGACTCATATTGAATGCCTGAAAGCATATTTGACTAGTATTAGCAATGTACCACCAGAATCCTTTAATTTAATTCATTATATTAAAATAACTATTTAAAAACAACAACAAAAACATGCATCAAAGAACAATGTTTGATTTTTTCAATAATAAATAAATAACCAGTTTTTTTTAATATCCCCAATTTACATTTTCCCTTTGTTTACAATTTTTTTTTTGTTGGTCCCTTCAAAAACTTAAAATCGGAGTTTCACTGTATGTAGTTTTTCCTTCTTATGTTTTCTGGCATTTCATTAAAAATCTACATCACTGTACATCCTCGATTTCTAAAATTTACTCTTCTTCCTGAATGGCAGTCTCAATCTATCTTTTCCTCTTGTATTATGTTCGTGCTCATGTTGATTTACATCAATTTTATTTTATTATTAATAATAATTTATCTTATCTTTGCAGTATTTAAATCTTCAATATCTCGGACATGTGATGAGATTACCCAGAGAAGGAAAAGATTGCTGGAAGTCGGGGCGCTGAAAGAATGAGAACATCATGGCTCAATAACCTGAGACAATTGTTTTGCCAGTCTACTGTAGAGTTCTGGGCCCCAGTGACCGAAATGATGATAGCCAACGTCTGTTGAACAAATAAGGCACGAGAAAAAAAAAGAAGCCTAACACCTCTCGTGATCTTGAAACAACAAGGTATTAAAAATTGACTTTTTTATTTAAATTTTATAATTTTCTCTTTAAAACAAACATATAAAATTTCCTTGTAGTTTAGAAGATAACAAGGAAACAAAGTTACATTTTAGTAGCACATTGATTTGAATAGAAATAAAATAAGTATGTGAATTATATTATATAACGGGCCTTAAATCGGGAATCACTTTATTTTACTAGATACTATAAATTTATTGTATTGTATAGCCATATTTTCGTAAAAGTTTCACCTCATTGGCGATAAAATAAATACCGCTGTATAAAATACAAAATTTATATTTAAACTTTTAAGCTCAATATCTCAGTTTTATGTAAATATCGGATTATACCTTGATTACAAGGGCATTGTTTGTAAATTGTATTGTAACATAGCACCTTTAAGTATTAAGCCCTTTATTTGTAAAAAATCTTTAAAATCATTACACAAAAACGTTTATTATTTTATTTATTTATTTTCATTATTAAGGAGAACACATTTTTATTGTGAAGTTGTAATTATTTAAAACATAGGTTTGTGATATTTTAAATACTAATTAAATATATTAATTATAAAGATATACATATAAAATCAATTTTATCGAAAAATATTGTTGTTGCTCTACCGGGATTCGAACTTGGATCTCTTTCCAATCCGGGGAAGGTGCCTTAACTGTTAATTCTGGCTTCTGCTATCGGTTTACTCAAAAGTTATTTGAGATTCCGTAAATACAAAGTAGATGGCTTTCAAATAATGGAACGATAGATGTATTCATTTGAAAAAGTGAGTTCGAAAATTTGTACTGTCTGCTGTAGCATAGTTGGTTAATTGAAAAGAGATCCGGGTTCGAATCCCGGTAGCAACAACAATATTTTTCCATATAATTTATTTTATATGTATATCTTTCTAATTAATATACATTTAATTAGTATTTATTTAATGGTGTTAGTTCCTTCAAAACTGATTGGTACAAAATAATTACCTCCCGTCTGAGACAAGCTATATTGGATTAGTTCTATCTTATGAAAACCTGTTAAAAAATTTCTAATCTTATACGGCTATATTATAATAATTGCTTAGAAAATAAGGGTGACTGGAGTATTACGCCAGTTCGCCCAATGGAAGGAGAACTGGGGGAGGGTTACAACCAATCACAGTTGATTGCAGGGGGTGGGGGCGGGGCTGTAAAGTAACAGGAAAACACCCCAACCCCTGTTCACCATGGCAACTGAAATCGATGTTCCGAACATGAAAATGTTGAATTTCTGCTGTTCGAGTTCTTTCACGCTATTTTCCATTTAGTAATCATAGATCGTTACTAGAGAAAAATTATAAAACGCAATATGTACCCACATAAATCTTATCCATATATAATTATGTCTCAAATGTATTCATAGTTTTTAATCGTTTATTAATTTTACACAAACATGATACATTAGAAACAGATTAAACATCTACCAACATTTAAATATATATTACAATATACAATATGACGCGACAGAATAATTATTAATGACAATAATATATATTACAATATACAATATGACACTGGACAGAATAATTATTAATGACAATAATATATATTACAATATACAATATGACCCTGGACAGAATAATTATTAATGACAATAATATATATTACAATATACAATATGACACTGTACAGAATAATTATTAATGACAATAGTATTTTTAAAATAGGTATAGAAGAATATGTAGATAATCAGAAAAAATATATAAATAAATTTGAATACGCATAGGTCGTCTAGTAGGCACAACACTGGTTTCTCATACAGAGGGGGCTCCAGGTTCGATTCCAAGTGAGGACACAATACATCTATGTCATTTCCTCAAGCCAGGGTTGGGTGTTTGTGATGTGTTTCAGTACTTTAATTGGGTCTCATAGTCTGTTGTAGTATTAAAAAATAAAATATTTTTTCTTATATCACAATGTCCTTGTGTGTCACGCTTAGAGAAATTCGAAAAGAAAGTGATTCATTATATCGAAATGAAAGCCCCTTGTTGAAAATGTGACCTTTTTGTTGTTTTTGTAGAAAATAAACAAAAATCACTTCTAAATACAAATTAAATGTATCAATTAGAAAGATATACATATAAAATCAATTTTATCGAAAAATATTGTTGTTGCTACAGGGATACGAACCTGGATGTCTTTCAAATCTGGGAAAGGTGCATTTAACCGACTATTTTGTATATACATAATAATATACAACATATGTTACACTTTTAAAATTAATATAATACATCTATCGTTCCATTATTTGAAAGCCATCTACATTGTTTATACGGAATCTCAAATACCTTTGAGTAAACCGATGGCAGACGCCAGAATTAACAATTCATTTTTATTAAATTTTGGTCATATATATATATATATATATCTTATATTTTAAATACTAATTAATACATTTAATTAGTATTTAAAATATCACAGACCCTCTGTTCTGAATAATTACAACTTCACAATACGAGTGTGTTCTCCTTAATAAAATTATTTCTTTTGAATCTATTCAAAAAATTAAAAATGAAACATTTTAATTTTAATTATTACATTTTTTCATCTTTAGCGTTTATTCTAGGGAAAGTTTTAAACAAGTGTATATATATAATAAATAATCGTGGGTACGTACTGATATCATTAAATGACGAGTTAAATAAACTGGAGTGTATATAGCTATAAAATATAAGTCAAAGATGATAACGCATAAAAGAGAGGACTGCTGCAGCTGTATACATTGATAATGTTTTCACATGTTTCAGTAATACATGTGAGAAACTATTTTTAAAATTTGTAATTCCATATCTTGCTGTGGATTATTAACGTTGTGTAATATATCGAAATTCGCAAAAATATCAATTTCTAACTTTTTGGGTCAATTTTAACATGGGCCCCAATACACTGCATTGACATAGTTACGCCACTGAATAATACCTATATATTTATAACAGGGTGTAACAGACCTAGTACACAATATTTATAGATGGATCACCTGACTATATTACGAGTCGAAAATGTTCAAGGAATATGTACAAATTCTGGACTGTTACGGAAAATATTATTGTTTGAAATTTTTACATGTTTTATGTTAAGCTTGAAGTTTACGTACTTGGAAATAAATATTTGCGAAATTGTTCAATTATTAATTTATATCATTGCTTCAGGCCCCAAATCATCTAACAAAAAATAGTCTGGCCACTATTGTTTTTGTATTCAATATACAATTTGGAAAAATATTTCAATTAATCGAAATAATCGCATAATTACGATTTTTTTTAAATACTTATATCGCTTGCATGGTTGATATTAGGCACATATCCTTTGAACATTTTCGACTCGTAATTTAGTCAGGTATCCATCCGCCCATAAAGTATTGTGGACTAGGTCTGTTACACCCTGTAATAATTCATTACACCCATAATACAATACGCCATCTTCGCAAATTGTTGTTCAACTACTAATCAACTGATTTTCGTTTTTTCTTTTTTTTTTAATTTCCCCAGAACTATTATCCGACCATATTGCAGACGTGGTAGTGTTTCATTTTAGGAAAGCGAGTCACCTGTGATGGTTCATACGGTTCAACGACGTGTCTAATCAGGATATCCGCCGACAGAGGAATATCCTCCTCACGCAATATGTGCCGAGCCTTACTGAAAAAGGATATGCTCGCATCGACGCCTTTCATATTTACAACATGTGGGCAATAAAGCGTTTAGATACAATTTCGTTTCGAGTTCAAAACAACTTTGAAAGCTCTGTTTCGACTACTTCGATAAAATATATCGATGGCCTAATAACACAAAAAACCTGTTTACAAATTGTTAAATTTTCAAGAGATAAGAAAACGAAATTTTTTCAAGACTAACTATCTAAAAGTAATAGTAATGAGCAAACCAAATTTTAACAGATAGTAAATAGCATTTTCCATTTTAAATAGACTCAAAAATTAATGTTAGTGTTGAACTCATAAGATGCGTTTTAGATTATTTCACTCCCTATAGTGCTGGGAAATATATTTATTTGTTGTATGGATAAAACTGTTTATTCTGAATAAATCATCTCATAAGTGAGAAAAGAGACTCAAAATCACTTTCAGATCAGAAATAAGACTCAAAAACACTTTTTTGTAGTCAAGTTTTTTTTGTGTTATTAACCCTTCGGCGTGTACCTATGCTTTGCATATTCATTAAAAACGACAAATTTTCGAACCCATATGTTACACTTTTCAAATTGATACATCTATCGTTTCATTATTTGAAAGCCAAGCGCAGTCGCTCCATACATGCTATGGATGCTCCTCATCCCTTGTGTTATGAAATCAAAGAGCCTTTTTGTTTCTAGCCGAAAACAGCACTGCTGGAAATAAATTCGTCCTGTCCTTTAGAGACCAGTCATAAATACATACTGCGACGCACGGAGCGAGTCAAATTACATATACATTCTCAACATTCGAACGTCTACGAACCGCGTAAACACTCAGATACCAGCAACAGTGGATTATATTATTCGTTCCGTATTCACAAAGTTTTTCGACTTTCGCGCATGCAAATTCAGTTCCGCTTGTCAATATCTTCGAATACTGTATACGCATTCGTTAACAGCATACAAAAAACGACTTTAATGCTTATGTGTTTAATGCACAGAATAGCATACATATTACGAAGCGAGCGGATTATTTTGAGGAATTTGTTTATGTGACGCATTTTTGACAGCAGATTGAAACATTGAATATCTCTCGATTATATGTTATATTTGTATATTTGATAGTAGGTATAAACTCATTATCCAGCATCCCATCTACAAAAAGTCGTCGACCGCCCCTGCTGTGTACTGTAGCATAATCGGTCAATGCACGTTTGATTGGATTGGAAGAGATCCAGGTTCGAATCCCGGTAGCAACAACAATATTTTTCGATAAAATTGATTTTATATGTACATCTTTCTAATTAATACATTTAATTAGTATTTAAAATATCACAGACCGTCTGTTCTGAATAATTACAACTTCACAATGAGAATGTGTTAATAATGAATTAATATCAGAAAAGAAGTAAATAAATAAATATATGTGTGTGTGTTTGTGTATCAGTGTGTACGCGCTACGATATATGTAAAGTTTCTCCTGCAGCGGTTAAAACAGAATAATTGTGTGTTGTCAGAACTTTCAGAATAAATACTTACACATAAGACAAATAAGATAACGCTGACATCAATGTATGTAATATCCTAGATATAAGACAAATCTTTATATTGAAACTCGTTCAATATTTCCATGCTATTAACAACTCACCCCCAAGCAATAAATCATGGACAACACAAGACAAACGATGAACATCTACATGCCAGTTCCGAGAGCAACAACAACATTTTATACTTTTAAAATTAGCAATATTATCTTTGTGGTTAAAATTCATATTTTTATTTATCATCTTTGTTTTATTAACCACTAAATTGAGTTTAAATACATCTACCGGTTTCGAAAAATACCATTTTCTTCTTCAGGATGTCATAACTAACTAAAACATATATTTTATACAAATAATAGTATAGGAAATTTACTCATAAATTCTAAAGACAAAGATGATAAATTTAACAATTCTGGTGTCTATAAACTTAGTTGCAAGGATTGTGCTGCATTTTATATTGGTAAAACGGGTAGAAATTTTAATATAAGAGTAAGGGAGCATTTGAGATGTTTGAACAATAGTGGGTTTTCAGAATTTTCTAATCATTTGATAAAAAATGGTCATAGTTTTGATAAAAAATTGGGATTGTCAATTTTGCATATAAACGGTGTTGGTCACAAATTAAATAATTTGGAATCGTTGGAGATAAATAAAGCGTGTAAAACTAATCAAAAGATTCTACAAGTTCTTAGCTCCGTGACTGTACAACACACTCAGTACCAACTGAAAATCGATTAATTCCAATAAGATTACACAAATATGGACCCAATATATGATCCAATCAGGTAGAGATGAATCAGAAACATGGCTATCCAACATAATTTATACAATACCTACACCAATAATTCACTACAACACTCCCACTACATATTTTTTTTATTTCTCTTTTTATTCCCGTCGATGATCTAAACAACACCACAACAGCACGAAAAAAAAACTGGCTACTTTAACACAGACTTCAGTCTAGCAAAGTAGCCAGGACAACGCTGTATGGAGTGAAGGTGAAGTCTACTCCATTCCACACAATAAACTAGGAGTATTAATTGTATCATATGTTTATTGTTATAATATATTCACCTCTGTTGGAACAAAAATATGTATGTCATCTAATAAATAAGTTAAATTATTAGGAGACTACATTCTTTTTGTGAAGTTGTAATTATTCAGAAGAGACGGTCTGTGATATTTTAAATATGAATTAAATATATTAATTAGAAAGATATACATATAAAATCAATTTTATCGAAAAATATTGTTGTTGCTAAAAAAAAAAAAATTGTCGCTGTAGCATAGTTGGATAATGCACCTTCCAAATAGATCCAGGTTCGAATCCCGGTGGCGCAACAACAATATTTTTTGATAAAATTGATTTTATATGTATATCTTACTAATTAATATATTTAATTTATATTTAAAATAAATTTAATAAATAAATCTGTAATTAAAAAGTTTCATCCGCGCTCAACTCTGTACTGTCCATAACGCGCTTTCGGCACGAATCTCCAAGATAAATCTCATACGTGTACATGCGTCATGAGCAATGTTTCTTCTAATTTTGAAAATACGGTGTGCTCATAAAAAAATCTTTTGTGCAATTATCTATTATATACAATACTTTCTATTATATACAATATTCTAATGCTATTACTTGTGCGCTGTGGGAGAAAATAAAAAAAATATTATCGGATCTTATACAGCATAAATAAACTTACTGCAACATGGTCGGCATACTTCAATAGAAGGCAGCATGAAGAAGAAGTCTTGTTAAAAATTGTGTGCGCGCTATTTTTTTTTTATGTGCGCTATGTTGCCAAATAGTGTACACCCCGCACACCTTAGAGGTAACATGGGTCATGAGATTATTTATAGACATGGCGTGTTTCACGATTCTGTATTGCACGCACAAGACGGCAACGATACATTGGATACGAAGAAAAATGGCGTAATCTGTTAAACTCATAAGATCATTATGTTTTGTTTTCGTCACGTAATTCAAAACAGAAATTCAATTAATTCAAAACAGAGCAATAAGGGCTATTTTAAGATGTAATGAATATACAAGAATCAGTGATGATAAAAAATGCTACTCTTGACTCGCTGCTGTGATTGTGATTGATATTCGATAATAGCAGTTATTGGAAATTGTGACTGTGATCACAGTTTCATTAACAATACGCGTGCGCCGCACGATATCACAATACAAGAAATAAAATTTTAAAAACATAATTTTGAGCGTATTTACTTATATTATCCAAACTTCATTTATATAAAAAACTTATTCTAGTATGTGTAATTAATATATACCTTGTTTAATATCATCGTGAAGCATGAAAACCCTTAAATAATTTGAGTAAGTTGACAGAATCAACGCTAGATGGAGCTTATCACGAATTATAACGTCATTCCTTCATGAATATTTTCATTTCATTTGCACATGCGCCGAATCATAAATCAATAAATAAATTGTTCACGATATTCCCAGATATCCAATCACTGATGGTGAGTGTGACTCAAAGTTATCAGTGATTGACTCACGGTTCGTGATTTTGAGCTCATCACTAACAAGAATAATTGATTTGTTAAAATGACTAAAATTAAAGACGGTTAAACAAAAAATTATACAAAATGTTTTAGTACTGATATACAAAATTAAAAATTGACTATTGCCTTCATACATGAATAAAAATATATTTTGAGGTCCACACGTATCCTACGAGAAGTCGGGAGGGTGTTTAGACTTCGGCAAATAAATCTGGCAGGAACACTAAATACTTTATACTTATACTATATATAAAGGTTTCAAATTGTTGAATGAACTGCCAGCAAATATGAAGGATGCAACTAGTCTCGGTACTTGTCCTGGGTTAAGTGCAGAATATGTTGTAAGTATTTAAGTTTAATAACTTATCATATTTCACCTAATTATCCAACTATGCTACAGCAACGATATTTTTAGCGACAAATTTTCGAACCTAATGTTTCCTTTTTGATTATAATACATTTAATCGTTTCGTCATTTGAACGACCCATCTACCTTATTTTTACGGAATCTCAAATACCTTTGAGTAATCTTTTTTTTAAATATTGAACACATTGATACAACTTTATTATTAGGAGAACACATTCCTGTTGTGAAGTTGTAATTATTCAGAACATAGGTCTGTGATATTTTAAATATGAATTAAATATATTAATTGGAAAGATATACATATAAAATCAATTTTATCGAAAAATGTTTTTGTTGCGTCACCAGGATTCGAACCTGGATCTCTTTCCAAACCGGGGAAGGTGCATTATCCAACTATGCTACAGCAACGATATTTTTAGCGACAAATTTTCGAACCTATATGTTACCTTTTTGATATTAATACATTTAATCGTTCCATTATTTGAAAGAGCCATCTACCTTAACAACAATATTTTTCGATAAAATTGATTTTATATGTATATTAATATATTTAATTAATTTTTAAAATATCACATCAAAAATATATACATACATACGTATTGATTAATATATTGACTTAGCTTTGGACAGACATGTTCACATTTAACATTGCGAGTATATATTAGATTGTAGACTGTCAGTTACACTTACATTGCATAATTTAAAAAACACATAGCTAATCAAATTATTACCGTATCGATATAATTTAGTGCGTAACCCGACTAAGCCCAGATAAAATGTATCGAATGACAGCACCATATTGAACAAGGCCCCGTGGATGGTGGCGAGCACAGAAAGTGTCCGAAAAGCGGATATCCGTCGTGGCCGACCGGAAGAGCGTCGGAAGGTGCGAGAGGGGGGTGGGGGGCTGCAGGCCAGCCGCTCGAACGGAACCGGCGGGAAACAGTTGAAACTCGATAGCGAATCCGCGGGAAATCGATACCGCCATCGGGGCAGAGAATTAACGTTGAGTCAAATGTCTACATAATATTATACATATAAATTATATACATTATTATTATTATACATACACATTCATACACAAACATTCAAACAAATATAATTCATAAAGATGTAAGAGATGTTCACTGTCTGCATAACTAGAAATCTGTTCTATAGTAAACACACTCGTCCGTTATATCTAACAATACAAATATTAAACAATTATCCTCACTCTTACTAACTAACTAACTAACTAACTAACTTACCATCACGCCGTTTCCTCGCGGTACCCCCGCGCGATAGAGCGCCACACTCTTTTGTCCTAGCACATAATTCTCGCATCATCCACTTTTAAACATCTTCTCATACAAGCTCGTCGATTATCGAAGCTTTTAACAGGACCATCCTCCAGTATCCGATTTACCTGGTTGTGCCAAGTCTTTGCGGACGTTCTCTATTTCTGGTGCCATCAACACTTGCGTCATATATCTTCCTTACCATTCTCTTCTCTTACCTCATTCAGCCGTTTCATATGACCATACCACCTAAGTGATCCTTTCGTAATCTTTCTTACTATACTAAGATCAGATTTAGATTTTTTCCTTATTTCTTCATTCTTAACTAGATACTTAAATAGATCTTTCGTTTCTCTTGTCAGCTCCAGGCCTCACATTCATACATCAGTGTCTGTACCAGGACTCCGTTGTGTACCGCTCTTCTTGCCTCGGTTGATACGTTTCTATATAATTTCGTTCGATATAATTCTATTGAAAGCGCCGTTCACTTTATTCCCTGCAGCTATCTTTCTCAGCCTTTCCGTTTCTATCAAACATACTTCCCAAATACACAAACGCGGACGTTCTCTAGTGCCGTCAACACTCAATCTAAACCAGACATATTAAATAATTTTAATAACATAACTAAAAGGACACAGCTATTAAAATATATATATAACAATTTGAGAAGGATTGGTCATTATAGACTCATCGCATATAACATTTGAGAATTGTACTCAAAAGCATCATCATCATCATTATCGTCATCCATGTCGGTCCCTCATCTTGATCTCCGTGAACTTCTCCACCTTTCTCGGCATCCTACAGATCTTACAGCTGTCAAGGGACCGTTACCTTTTCCATTTGGTTCAGCGTAGCGTTTCAAGCGTAACAAAACTTTAAAAAATATTTATCGAATTCAAAATAACAAACAGGAGCTGTAATTAAAATCTACGATATATTTGCGAGTTCTAGTTTATTTCCATTTATTTGTGAATAATTTATTTTTACGTTCTAGTCTTCTTTGTGCGTCTTCAGTGTACAAGAAACTCTTTGTAACAATGACGCGTTAATTTCAATAAGATACAAGGTATATCACTAGTACAAGTCAAACGATAAAGCCGATGGAAACGCAGAGAGAGAGAGCGCCTGGCGCGGGAAGTGCGTTATCCAATTACAAAAATTAAAAAAGGTGACAGCGTTTGAAATAACTGCAACATATAAGTACGAAAATTAGTCTACTATTTTCAAAGCTGACCTAGTGTAATTGGATAACACACTTCTCCGGTTAGGAAGTGATCCTGGTTCAAATCCCGATGGCAGCAAAAAATTTTTCGGAGAACTGAATTTATCTGTATGTATATCTTTCTAATTGATGCATTTAATTTGTATTAAATATCACAGAACTATATTCTGAAAAAAACTACAATTTCACAAATAATAATGTGTTCACTTTAAAATAAAAAATCCAACCTATTTTTTGCTATAATTCAGATTCAAATTACGATGCTTTATTCTTGATATGATTTGAGAGGACTTCTTTCACATTATTAATACAATACAAGCAGTGGCGTGCAGTACGTATAGATTTAGGTTATGCTGTTACCAATGATATTATATAATATATGTAATACAATGTATGTACTTTCTGTTTAACCAACGTTTTTAGACAAAATAAATCGGTCGTTTATACGACCCTACCATGTATTTAATTGTAATTTTACAGTACTATTAACAGTGTTTTTAAAGTTCAAGTTTTAACGTAAAATAATACCTTCTTACCCATATAAAAATGTATGGACGTTTTTAAGAACACTTTTTGTGACTGAACATGATTCATCTATTGTTTGAAAATCCTTCGCGTACTAACTAAAGGAAATAATTATTTTTATTAAAGGTTAACGTAGGAAATAGTTCTGCTAAATGCTTTTTGTTTTTCCCAAATAAAAAACCAATCCGTGCACCAAATCTAAAGAACAATCATGAAATCAACACGTTACAAACAGTAAGATAGTAAAATTTGCGAATTATTCAAAGAGGAAGTAGACACTTCAATGATTTGCACTCAGTTGTAAACCTTTCTAATGTTATTCTAAAGCATATGTAACGACTCCATACAAAACTGATCAACCGAAAGGAATTTTTAATTCAGTAAATAGCCATTTATATGACTTGAGTAATTCACCAGCTTAAAGACAGACCAGAGTAATGTGAATAGCTCGATGCGGCGAATACAAAAGAGCCCCATGGGTACAGCGGTGAGTTGTCATGGTAGTTTTTTAGAACTAATCAATTAAAGTCTCTACTGGTACATAGATAGCGCTAATTGTAAAATAATGTTTTCGTTAATTTTACTCAAATTATTTAAATTATATTTGTTTCCCAGAATTTTTAGTAATGCACAGCTTTTTTGCTCGTATGATACAAGCCACTGACGTGTTATTCTAAAGGCAATAATACAAACGATCTTTATGGCTTTTATACAACCCGCCACAACTGCTAAAAATTATGAGTATGCTACCTGTATATTATTTGGGAACAAAGTAGGTAATTTAATACTAACAGGCGGCAAGTCAGTTCATCTGGAAAGTAAATGGGTTCACCCACACAAGTACAGACTCTGTTCTGAGTTGGTTATCATCAGACTCGTGCTAGTAATTAACTGCACCATATTTGTAAATATGAATCAACTGGAACTCATATTGTATTGAGAACTAACTCCATAAAATTGTATGCAGCTAAGATATTAACAAAAATAAAACTTATCCTGCATATCGACACTTGTGAACGTCACTTATGGCTCGGGTCCATGGAAGAAGACACAATAAGATAATCTCAAAGAATTAAAAGAGATACATCTTAAGAAAAAAACTTTAGTTTTTGAGATACATCTAAAAAAACTAGACAAATTATAAACATTTATTTATTTTAAAGACAACAAAGTATTTGCGAAGTTGTAATGTTTTTAGTATATAGTTCGGTTAAAATTTTAATACAAATTAAACTGATTAAATAGAAAGATATACATACGGATAAACTCAAATATTATCGAAAAAATATTTTAACTACCACCGGGATTTGAACCAGGATCTCTTCCTAGCCGGGGAAGTGTGATATTCGATTACACTACGTCAGCTTAGTAAATAGTCGACAAATTTTCAAATGTTGCAGTTATTTGAAAGGTATTACCATTTTTATTACGAAATAATCCCTAGGAGATACAAGAGATTTTTCAATTTAATTTTTGGATATACTTTAATACAACTTATATATATTTTAAAGGGAACACATTATTATTATTAAATCAATTTAACGTGAGATGTTAACTTCTATAGTTATATAAGTCGCAGATTACTAATAAACCGTGGAACATTCCGACTCGCGAGTACACCCAACACGGCAATATCCCTTTTCACAAATAGATTGTATAATATCAATAGCATGAAAAATGAGTTGGAGATATTCTTCAATAAGTTATTTAGGTGTAAAAAATTTTACATCTTACATATATTTTTGTATATGTTTGTGCTAAATATAAGTTTATATAATTCTATTCATGTTTCATATCTCTTAAGTATTCAGCCTATTTTTATCGATCGTTTAGTTTTGTATTTAAATTTATCCTGTAACTTTTTTTTATATCTCAGCAACATGATCATCGGCTATCACTCGTATCCGAGGAGGATTATCCTCCACGATTGTGGATCCTCAGGTGGCTAAAGAGTCCAATCCTGAATCTACAAGTTCTGATCCACCATCATTCTACTGGTGTTCTCCTTCCATGTTTCCTGCAGCTAGTTCTCAAGTATCGTTCTCAATGTTGCCCTTTTCATTTTAAGGGAGTCCTTGAAGCGTTTTCTTTCGGAATAGCTGAGAACACATTATCTCATTTGGTAGTATGGTTTCAAGCATTCTAACCGCGTGGCCAACCCATCGAAGTCGTCGCTGAATAATTATAGCTTCAATGCTCGTTAATTTCTCTTCTTCAAGTACACCATCATTTGTACGTTTATCGTGGCCTTTTTTAAACATTTTTTTAAATATGTAAGCATGTATTAATATTAATGTATGTTTTATACCGTAGACGGCGAGATGCTCAAATGTCTCCATTCTGCAGAAGTTGAATATAGAGGACACTCTCAACCATTTGCCGGAGACAAATCCTTCAATAGCCTTTCTAAGGTGAGGAAGAAGAAGAGGAAGATCCGCCACGCGCTAGACCGACCAAGTGGAAAAGGCGACAGGCACTACTTCTCTGGTGATAGCTCCAGGATCTGCAGGATGTCAAGAAAAGCGAAGGAGCATAGTCAAATATTGTCAACTAAAATATGGTACGTATTTAATTCGGCCCGTATTAAGGAGAGCCTTCATTTTGCAATTTTGAGTGAGAAAATATCAGCAGTTAAGGAATTAAGCGACTTCAAAAATATCATGACCAATGGCGCCAGTATGGTACTGACACCCCAAATAAATATATATGTATGTATGTATGTTGAATAATAATTAACTTTGTAGTGGCAGTGAAATAATTAAAAAGGTTACAACTCTGAAATCGAAGTGAAAATCCAAAAAAATGTGATGGACATTTTTCTTTCAAAGTGAATAGTGTTTAGGACACTTAATGATACCCGGTATAATATATGTAGGTATTTCAACATAGGTAGTTTTTCATATCATATCATTAGCAAAATCTTAATTTGTTACAATAATGCTATTTACATTTGGCTCACATTAGTATTGACATAGAGAAATAGTTATAGACAAATGTTTATGAAATATGAATTAAATATATTAATTAGAAAGATATACATATAAAATAAATTTTATCGAAAAATATTGTTGTTGCGCCACCGGGATTCGAACCTGGATCTCTTTCCTAACCGGGGAAGATGCATTATCCAACTATGCTACAGCGACAATATTTTTAGCGACAATTTTCGAACCCATATGTTACCTTTCTGATATTAATACATTTAATCGTTCCATAATTTGAAAGAGCCATCTACCTTATTTTTACAGAATCTCAAATACCTTTGAGTAAACTGATAGTAGACGCCAGAATTATCAATTGATTTTTATTAAATTTTGGACACATTGATACAACTTTATTATTAGGAGAACACATTCTTATTGTGACCACAATGTTTATGATTAAATCATATTGATTAAAATATTAATTGTTTTTTTACAATTTAGTAAAGATTAACAAAATCTACTGAAAGAATGCAAATAATGTAATGACTGCTCTTTTTTTGGGTATATTACTCACGCTTTATTTATAAGTATATATATATATAAAAAGTCTTCAACTCCACATCTGGTCCATAACAAAACGACACTATAAACGCGTGCCTAGCATCTATAATCGATACACGATTAACTAATCATAAAAAAGTTGCGTTCCTTGGATGCAAATTACATCTCCACCATATTTTAAAGTGCAGGAATGCAGCTCCCTCTCACATGGGAACCAGGTTGTGTTGCCTAATGAAGTGTGATGTTGCGATCATCTTAGTCAAGTTTTTAGGTTCCGTGAACGCGACATGGCAAGGTAAGCAGTAGGTCCTGCCCCCATGCGCCACTTGGGTGGCGGGACTTGTCAAATATTCGCGACCATAAGGCGGCCGTGGAAACGATCGAATCGACACCCCTTGTAAACAGGGCTGGTGCATCAATCGTTGGAGTACATCGAGGTTCCGTCAGCAACTCCGATCTGCTCAAGCGTGGCAGGAATCTGCTTCATCGTTGTTATTTTGTTTTTTTTTTCTACCTTCTGCCCAAATATGATCTGCGATGTACTGTTGTTGTGGGTTAAATCTGCCGGCAGTGGTGCGTGGAGGGTGAGTCTCTTATATGTTTTTCTTTTGTGCCGTCTCGTTTCCTGGAAGGGAGTGCCTCTTCACTTCCCTTTTGCTCCCCGGTCTTGTTAATTGTATTATTTTATATTATCTTTATGTTATGTATTGTAAATATTATTTATTTATTTACTAATAAAGTGAGTCAACCGGGAACAATTAGAGCAAATCTTGTTTTGGCAGCTGCCTAGTAGCATTTAAAAATGTCAACCAGGCGGCGAATGAGTAGGATCGAGATAGGAGCCTTGAGCTTATTGCATCGGTCTTAGGTAAACGGTGAGTCCGCCCTCATTGATGTCACCTGATCTATCCTTGTTATTCTATTCCATTTTAATTGTATGGTTTTATAATATCAATTTTATATATAAACATATTTTGTTCTTTATCTAATGTATTGTTAATATCTTATTTACTAATAAAGTGAGTCAGCCGGAGACAATGAGGGCAAATTTTGTTTTAGCAGCTGTGCGGTATCACCCTGCATATACGCGGGGCGCTATCGAACAGTTGCATTGAAAAATGCCAACCATGCGGCGAATGTGTAGGATCGAGATAGGAGCTTTGAACTTATTGCATCGGTCCCGGGTAAGCGGTCCACCTGATCCTCTTATGGCCTGTGTCTACGATGATCCCTTAATGAGACTTTTATCTCTGAGAGTCAGTAAAGGTACGTAATGATTCATTAATGCTGAAATACGTGGCAAAGAATAACAATAAAAATACTTAATGCCCGTCTCGACACAGAATTTCTCTAGTGAGACGGGCACAGTGCAAACAATTTTTTACATTGTATTATATAGTTACAAATAAAATAAAATAAATAAACTTGGGGAGGCCTTCATCCAGCAGCGAATAAAAAACGACTGAAATCATCAATTTTTTACAATAAACCATCCGCGTTGGTCTTGTTTCCGTAGCTATATAACAGAAGATTAAGACATATTTGCTTGCATTATTAAAAAATAAAACTTCAACTAATTGTTGCTCCCTGCTCGTATTATGTAGCTTTCTTTTAAAAGTTGGCTTTTTAAGAGGTCAGTGATTTAATCCTCGCTCCAGGAGACAGAGGAAAAATTTGAATCACTGTTGTAATTATTTCCGTCCTCCCATGTTGCGTAACAATGTAAAAGAAACATATATCGATATATATATATAAATATGTTTGTTTTACATTGTCGTGACATATTCATTTTAAAAATATTTGCTGGTTGGAGGTGGGATGAAACGTGGGTTTTTGTTTATTGTCGTTTATAGAGTAAGAGAGTACAGAAGATAGCTGAGTATAAAGAGTTAGCGACGCATTGCGGTCGGAGCGGAAATGGGTGCGGCTTCTTTCGGCAGAAGCCCTGGTCCCCGGGGGGTTGATGTCATCCGTGTCGTCGGTCAGCTGGTAACAGCCGCCCCCACAAATACAAAATTATGATATACATAATTAAAAATATTATTTGCCTTATTGACCTATAGGAGTTGGTTAAATTAGTTTTGTTTAGGTTAGATGTCATGTCGGTGTAAGACGTTTTAATTAATTATATATACAAAAAAAATTATATCGAAATGTGAGAAGATTAAGGAGAACACATTTTTAGATGTGAAGATGCATTTTCAGAAAATATTTCTGTTAATTAGAAATATTAGTTTAATTCTAGCGTCTTCTGTTGGGTTTTACTTATTCGTAATATTAAGTGGATTGCTTTTAAAAATGGAATAATACATGTATCAATTTGAAATATTACATAATATAAGTTCAAAATTTGTCGATAATGTATTCGGTTGTTATAGCGAAATCAAAAATAGAAATAGGTCCGGGTTCGAATGCAGATAGCAACTAAATAATTTTTTTTTTGTATATCTTTTTGATTGATTCATTTTAGATTTTATTTCTTTTGCACCTGTATTATTTGTTTATTTATTTTCGCCATCCCTGGTTGACTGGCATCTGGGTGGGCGAAGTGTTCACACCCTGAAGTCCGCCAGCCCAGACTGGAGTGCCTCGGACCATTTTTTATACTCTTGAGTAAAACACAACACCGCCGATGTGCGCACGGCCGAACGGACAAGTGGAAATTTAAGGAAATTTTCACATTCCCACACTTGTATCATATTTAAAGATATTTTTTTATTATATATATGAAGTACTTGAATTAATTTTTAAAAATATACTTATTTTCCACTGTAGTGATGATAAACCGCGGTGTTTTAGATAGATTTAGTTGAGATACGCATGTAAGTGCGATTAAGATTTTTAAAGAAATGAAAGAAAACCTAAGAAAGGAGGAGAAATTGAATAGATTTAAAATGAAACTGACTAAATATGTAAAAGAGAATACTTTAATCTTGTTTATATAAGAGCATATGTAGGAGTGCTTATGCATGCACTATGTTAATAATTAAATAAATAAATACTATATATACGCGTTGAGATTTTGATCTGGAGATAAACTCAGAGATCAGCTTGAGATTGGTAAAAAGTGACGAAAACTCAAACAGTGTAGATGACGTTCGATCCGACAATGGCGTTTGTGTACGTGATAGTGATGGTAAACTGTTACGTGATTGTGATTGTGTCGATGATTGGTAACTGAGATTTAACGATGATTGGTAACTATGATTTAACTATCAGAGGCTTACTTTCTAGTGTACCAGTCATTGCTCGAAGAATTACGTTAATGACGAGTTTGAAGTAAGGCGCGAGATGGCGAATGGCGTGTATACGCGGGAACTACATGAGAGCAAAATCCATATCTCAGAGATTGTCTCAATTACAATCGAACATAATCGACTATTGGAGTGTGAGATTTAATCCTTACAATCGAATATAATCTGTCAAAATTTACCTTCACTAGATTCCAGTATATTTATCTTGGACTACGGTATATGCATTTCATTCCGATAATGCTTCAAGTATAAAATTACCAAAATAAAAAAAACTGGTAAAAAATAGTTGTATGTGTCTGTGATTCTAGGTGAAATGTCGTGAATATGGTTTCAATTTTTGTCTCTCAAGCTGATCTCCGAGGTTATCTCTAGATCAAAATGTCAATATGTATACATGATACTGAGATTTATTTCAACTTGTCTCATTCCGTAGCCATTACAAAATTTTTAAATTTAATTAAAACGTTTTTTTGTTTACCAATGAGATTTTTTTTCTTACATTTTTAACTTAATGTCAAAGATAATGAAAATATAAATAAAATAAAATACAACATTACAGACTAAAATTAAATTTTAGTTATAAATAAAATAAAAACTTTGCTTAATCACCCCTATATACCTAGCCTTCCTTCTCTAACAGGTAAGCACCCTGTTATCCAACTAGTGAGTTAACCTGCTACAACCGTATGAGCCAATATTATGATTACTACCCCTTGTTTGAGGTTCCGTATCATGGCCCACTGCTTCTTTTGTCTAGAAGTATCTACTGTAGATCAAGGCTCTGCGCATCCCTAAAGCAAGGGGGTGTACAAATGTATTATTTTATACCTGCATTGTATTAACAACAATCAAACACCAACTCAAACTAGACAACATGAAGTGTTCTTTGTAGGTACACGTAGAAATAATTATGCCGTTAACTCGCCAATATCGCGGATGCATCGGCTTGGTAACAAGTTGAATTTAGTTGATATTTTTCGTTGTAGGAGTATACCTGAACTGAAGAAATATTAGTACGTAAATTATACTTTGTTTTTTTTTTAATGTTATATTTAAACAACTATATTTATACTGTTATATTGAAATATTAATTAAAAATGTAGTGTTATATTTAAATTTGTATTCTTATTTAAAAGCCCACAAGGGCGTTGATGGAAATGAAATAAAATAATGTTGCTAAATGGCAAATGAAATATATCTTAAGGGGGTGAAGAGGATCCTTTTTAAGTCGTTCTTCACCAGCATGTATATCTGCGAGCTCTGGCCGAAATATAAGCAAGCGACGTACAGTACAACAACTCATACAGAATACTGTTCGGGTTGGCGCGTTATCATAGCGCATCTACAATGTTTGCCGAAGGCCGCGTACATGGATTCGTTCCGTTTTTGAGACAGCATCGACCGCAGAGTAGCTACATATATAATAATAGCCGTGACTGAGAAGTAGTATTTACATTTTGTTAATATATGTATATGTTTTTTGCTTTTATTTTCATAATTATTTCGTTACTTGAACGTATTATTTTTATGACGAATAGCTGCTTAATTTTAATTTTCACTGAACTAAACTGTACACCTACTATTATGCAAAGAGAAAAAAAAAAGAGACTAGTTTAGCTCCATAAATATTGTCAGATCCGATTGTGCTCGACTGCCATCGGGTACTTATGACATTGTGACTTTCGGTCTTATCCGGGTCGGTCAGCAGCTCTAGACTGCAGGTCTATTTTAATTGATAGTTTAATCTAAGAAGTCTCTATATATTATCATTTCGGGGATTCCCAAAATGTCCAGTGAGATCCCCACACCGCAAATCATAAATTATAATTTCAACATTAAAAAATAGGTTTTACGGAAACACCGGTCATGGCCGCGCATTGTATTGCATTCTATTTTTGGGGTCACAAATTTATAACCCCATACCTGTAGTAGCTTCGATAACTTAACACTAAGACGTATAACATCCTAAACACCCGGTGACAATGCATCAGAACTGTCAGAAAAAAAGCTTCCTTTGGTATCGGGTGTACAGGAAATCCGATGAGCAGTGATCTGCGAAACCATCGTCAGCAGTCAACTCTTCTGTTCGCGTTAGCCTGAAGTATCCAGCGATGAGATGAGATCGGCTGTCGTTGTATATCACCCCAGGGCTGGAGCTCGACAATAAAACAAATTATTTATTTTTATCCAACCAGATTCAATTTGTTAATAAAGCATTCAAAATATTATATTTTAATGTTAGAAGAAAATACGGCGGATAAGCGTTTTCTAAAAAGTCATAGGGCCGTAACTTTTTACAGTAGTAAAAAAAATTGCGAAAATGTGTTATTTGATCATTAGTTAAAAAATATTTAAGTACTTCTCGAAAGTGTATCCCGTAGTAAACTCATTTTACTCTCCGATATCCGATAGTAAAAAAGAGAATCGATTGTTAAATATGGCGGACTTTTCACAGCTGTTCCAAAAGTCATCTGACACATTGATACTTTGAAAGTTGCAGTATACGACAATTAATCATTCAATATCCCGCTATTTTAGTGATGAGCGTTCGTCCGATGATGATGATCTCGTTGTTGAATATACATTAGCACATTATACGAAAAAATGTCACAACCAAAGTGGCATATTTCGAACGCCTAGGCGAAAAAATCTATAGATAATCTATAGATTTGGGGAATGAATTTACTTTTATATATCTTTGATTTGGGATCCCATGGACAATTGTCATAAGGATAATTGTAATATGCATATGCACAAATAACTGAAACGGCGGAAATTTCTACATTATCCATTGTTGTCATCTGTCATCGAACCATTCCGCAACCATAGATAAAGAATACACTCCCGCAACTGAGTCGAGTCCATAGTCGCTACTCCGCCGAGAGGCCAAGAGTGTACTTACCACTCAAGTCTCGACACCTCGGCAAATGCCTCGCCTGAGGCGCCTCGGTGAAAGTAGACTGCTGATATTAAAATTGCACAAAAGACCAGGACACCCCAAAACTACCATGCATTTAAAAGTTTTTCTCAATATAATGTACATAGAATATAACAGATTTTACGGGCACTCCCTTATTACACTCCATTAGCTCTTATCGGATTTCGATCACACTTTTCTGAAAATATGATCTAGTAAATATCTTGGATAAGTTTGTCAGAGAAAAAAAACAATAGATTACCTACAGTCTGTAAGCTATCATAAAACGGGAAAACTTTATTACTTTCACACACAATAAAATCTACCCGTATAGAATCGGCGTTAACTTTGTGGGAGTTTCGTCACAATGGATGGATATAAATGAAACAATGTTATTACTCTACATGAGTTTATTAGCACAGCTCGAGTTCGACTGTTTCATTTATATCCGTCCACGGAATCTACCCGATTATAAATGTAAAGACAACAGCAATATATCAAATATTTGGTCATCAGCCGGACTGATTGTTATTATTTATTATATTAATGAATAAAATTAACTATTTTTCATAACTGCGCTTGTAGTAAAATGCTCGTCGACCGACTGCGGCCCTGCAACTCCACATTGTACCGACTATGCATGTCACAACGCATCTTCTGCTGATGGGATTTAGCTCGAATCACAAGTCAAACATGGATCAATGGTTTACCTTCTGCCGTCGGACGTGTTGGCCTATATGAGCTATGAGCGTCACAAGAATACACTAATACTCTCAGATACGCATTCGCATTCGTATTTAACTACGAATGATATTAGATAAATCTCAATACCATTTATGTGTAATGAGATTTTGATCTGGAGATAAACTCAGATATCGGCTTGAGATTGGTAGAACGAGACAAAAATCTCAAACTAGTATACACAACGTTCGATCTGACGGTGAGATTTGATATGTGCACATATACGTTATACAAAACCACCATAGAACCCACATCATACAGTTAGATACAAGTCATTAATATAAGGTTAAATGTATTAATTAGAAAGATACATGTTAAATAAATTTTATCGAAAAATATTGTTATTGCTACCGGGATTCAAAGCTGCATTAACCGATTATGCAACACCAACACAGTGTATCGACGACAAATTTTCGAAATTATATTATTTGAAAGCCATTTTGATTTAAATAAATAAATTGATTTTATATGTGTATCTTTCTAATTAAAACATTTAATTTGTAATTTTTTTTTAAATGTATATCACAGGCCTGTGTTATGAATAATTACAACATCACAATAAGAAATAAGTTGTATCAGTGTGTTCAAAAATTTCTCTATCGGATTACTCGAATGTATTTGAGATTCCGTTAAAATAAAGAAGATGGCTTTGGATAGATGTGTCAATTTTAAAAGTGTAACATTAATTCGAAATTTTGTCGTCGATGCACCGTGTTGGTTGATGCAATTTCCCGGATAGGAAGAGATGTAGGTTCAAATCCCAGTAGCAACAACAATGATTTCAATAAAATTTATTTTATATGTATATCTTTCTAATTAATATATTCAATTCATATTTAAAATATCACAGACCGTCTGTTCTGAATAATTACAACTTCACAATAAGAATGTGTTCTCCTAATAATAAAGTTGTATCAAAATTTAATAAAAATGAATTGATAATTCTAGCGTCTGCTATCAGATTACTCAAAGGTATTTGAGATTCCGTAAAAATAAGGTAGATGGCTCTTTCAAATAATGAAACGATTAAATGTATTAACTAAAAAGGTTCGAATATTTGTCGCTAAAAATATCGTCGCTGTAGAATAGTTGGATAATGCACCTTCTCCGGTTTGGAATGAGATCCAGATTCGAATCCCGGCAATATTTTTAGCGACAAATTGATTTTATATGTATATGTTTCTAATTAATGTTTAAAATAATTATAATTATTACTTGGGTATTACTATACGTACTTTAAAAAAACAAATTGACACTTTCCTTCAATTTCCCACTCAATTTTCATTTGTGACGAACAGACATTGGAATACTTTAAGATTTTATTTATAAGATATTAAACAACACAAAATAGATATACAATGTTCTTACATTTAAAACATCACTACTTTTTATGCCCTATCCTTTCAACGGACGTTAACTATCACTTTATTTACTATACCAAAACATAGGTTCTATAGCCATGATATTTTTCTTTCTTCCAATCCAGCATCCCGACATCCAGCAATCTTTCCCTGCAATATAAGATATAAGATCTTATACTTTTCTGGATGTCTTATCACATGTCTGAGATATTGAGCTTTTCGGATTTTTATTATTTTTAATACTTATTTTTATTATTTATTCGAACCGTAACGTCCTCATTTGTTATTCATACGTTTTTTTAAGGTGAATGCATTATTATTGTGAAATTGCAATTTTTTTCAGAACGTTGTTCTGTGTTATTTGTGATACAAATTATATTAACCCTTCTCGAACCATGCAGTAACACAGGTCTACCGCTCTAATTAAATATGTAATATTTCGTTAAATATACGCAACATGCACATCATATTTTAGTTAATTTGAAGGAAAATATTTACGCTTAGAAATAATTAGTGAAAAATCAATTATATAAGGCGAATCCTACAAAAATACTATTTGTGGTAAAATAGAAAGAAATCACACATTAATTTCACAGTGTAAACAATAACAAATGTACGAATATAATGGTGTCTCTTTCTCACTAATTAAATGAAGATAGATAAAAAGGTAGGTTATATTATACAATGCAACCTCCTATACAGAACTGGATGAATGCTTCGAATTATAATATTACATATTTTTTTATATTTAATGCTCAATACTTATAGTAAATTTATGGCATTAACCATTTTTTCACATGTTAAAGCCTAATTTAATCTAATTTCTTACGGTAACACGAGTTGACAGCATGGCTGCGTACGAGTACATATTTTATATCACGGTATGGTAAAGGTTAATAAACTCGATAGATATATATTTATCGAAAAATTATTTTAATTGCTACCGGGATTCAAACCTGCATTATCCAATTTCGCTATATCAACCAAGTAGGTTTACGGCAAATTTATGAACATATGTTATGTAGCTCTTTAAAATTGGTTTAGATTTTTTTTTTGTATATCTTTCTAGTTGATTCATTTAAACTGTCTTAAAACTATTCATCCGGCTGATTTTGAGTATTATTCTATATACCCACATCTCAAATGCTTCAAGTTGCCTCATCATTGCAGAATGCAGAACATCTTTTTCATGTCGATAAAGGTTGTATCAGCTTGCTCTCAATGCGGCATTTGATCACATCAGAATTCTATCATTCATTCTGTATCACTACACAATCTTCAAAACATTATTTTCTTGATATTTTTCTGTGATTTTTCCAATACTCAGCACTGAGCCAGTCGTCAGGTACGAGTCAAAGTTAAGCTGATGCGACGTGACGGCTGACGGCGCGGAATATGATTATACGCAAGGCACCAGATTAGTCAGGAATGGACAACATTCGCTAGCTGGAATTTTATATGAACAGTTTCCGATTCCAGAAAATGCGAGAAGGAAATGCACCGCCGAATGCGGGTGACAAAGATACCATGGCAAGAGAATAGCATAGAACCGATAACTTGTAAGAAATGTTAATTCAAAAACAAACTTTTCACAATGACTCTTGGGGATGTAGAAGACTGAAAATGTGCCAGGAAGGACGACTATTGAACAAATAAACGAAGCAGCAGGATTCACATTCAAGAAAATTGAAGAGATAAATACGTATGCGTAAAGGTCGGTAGGAATTAACTAAATGGAAATGACCTTTACCCGCTTTCGAAACGAATCTCCGAGAGAAATGTCATGCGTGGACACTGTCCATTACGACACTTTTCTACGAGGGTGTGCGATGTATATTGGTATTCTTTTTTACATGTATTGTTTTAATTTTTTTTAAACTTTGATAACGAAATATAAAGTGTCGGGAGTAGGGATCAGCCAGTAACCGGCTGAACAGATGGTTTACTTCAGGCAAAGGACGTGAAAAATATACAATATATGTACATAATAAAAAAGTTTAATTTCAAACTTGTGTCAAATATGGTATAAGTTTTGTATATTTGACGGATATCATAAATTGTCATTATTAGACACTGTTTTTCCAAAAAAATACATTAACATATTATATTTAATGATAAATAAATTAATAATACGCGATATTATTACTTCTAGTTACTACAAGTTTTCGGATACCTTGTTTTATATCTATTTCTACAAAATTTTCTGTTAACATTTAATGTTGCTAATTCAATTAAAGAATGAATCAAGAAGAATGTTCATCAATTGAAAAAAAAATACTTTATCAAGAACCTAGGAATCATAATAAATAACCAACTCAAATGGAAAGAACATATTACTAATCTTACAAAGTAAGGAAAACTGCCTACATATTTTTAAGACTCAGAAACATCTTACACTTACAAATCTAAAAATGATATATTACGCGTTTGTACAAATACGGTATTATTGGATGGGGAGGAGCATATAAAACTTCAATATCACAATTAGAAATCACTAAAAAAATGATAATAAAAATTATTCTAAAAAAAAGGCTATCCAAGTATACAACTCTTCGCATATTTCTAAGTACCAAAAATAATAGACATTTACAAAAAAAAATTCGATAATCCAAATACCAAAAATCAATTAAATATTAGAAGCGAATTCCGATCTACAAGATTTAGAGACCAAATTGATATTCCAAAACTAAAATATACTGCAACCCAAAATCACTATATTTATCAAGGCATCAAATTTTTTAACAATCTCCTTTTCACAATTAGAAAAATTACAGACTACTATAAATTTATATCTGAAGTAAAAAAAATATGTACACAGACTAACTGAAACATAATTTCTCGTATATACTCCTTCTCTATATACGAGTCTTACTCTTATAGAGAAGAAATAAATGTTAAAAGAAATTATATATTACAATATTTTGAGTATGTCCAAATCTTTGTAGGAACTAATTACTGGGTTTCATCCCCTGGGGGATTGTAATCAAGATTAAGATATCTCATATAAAAATAATAGCTTCGTCTCTGTGAGACATTTTAATCTTAAATTATATATTATTTTTATAATGTATTATATTTTCTAATATTAAAATAAAAAAAGTAAATTCATTATCTTTAAATCATAATTTAATTTAATGTTTCAAGAATGCATTATAATATTAATTATAATTATTATTATTTCAAGTAGTAAGTTACTGTTCGCAAACATATGGTATTTGACTCCTATTATGTTAGCCTTCATTGTTAAATAATACCCTTTCAGGGCCAATAAAAACAATAAGGTAAATAGCATTATTTTCATGTCAGTAAAAAGAGTTACTAACTATTTAATTCTTTCTCTTTTCTTTAGCTTTTTTAATTAAATTTTGATCATTAAATTAATTATTTTTACATTGTTTACGTGGTAATGATTTATAAGCCGCTTAGCAGACATTAAAACATTATAATACAGATTATTCCTGACTTAAATAAGGACAAAAATTATATATAATTAATTCTACATTTTACATACACCGCCGTTACGAGGGTAGGTACCTACTTATCAACTACAAATCCCTGTCCACACGTCGCACTGACTCTCTTGTGTGTATTGGCGTAATTCTATACCACGGGTGTATTATTTTTTTCCTCGAGTGAGGGGTAGGTGTGACATACCATTCACCCCCCCCTACCCAGAGTGGTGCCTCGGCGTAGCGATGTTTTGTAACCCCCTTTAGTCAATAGCCAATTATGTCGATCGACGGTCGATCCGTCATTGTCTACCGGCTGCATACATGGAAATCGCTAGCCGTATTTTTGGCGCTGCTGTCGGCGGGAAAGTGTGCAAGTGAAAATTCAAATTTACAAACAGAACGATCTGTCAAACTTAATTAATACATTTATCAAGTAATTTGGCAAGTTTTTAACACATTTCAATTAAGTAGAATAAAAAGTGATATCATTTGACGTTTGCATATTGCATTAGAAAAATTACTTATATTTTTTCATTCAAAAAGTCTTTTCATATTGTGATGTTATTCGTTATGTTACGTTACTAATTTTTTTAATTCGAAGATATATGTAGTGTTAGTTTCAAATCAGTGAAAGATAAATTATTGTGACAATCATAAAAACAAAATGTATAACACAGTGATACCACGATGTAATTAAATAAAATTTAAAAATTCATTAAAGATTAAGGTAAGAGACACGAACATATTATTATGTATTGTAAAAATATTGTTACCGGCTACACGTAGCCCATGAGACAAATAACGTTGTTTTCGCAATAGACGGTAAAATTCCAAAGTTGCGAACAGAAATTTTTTAGGTTTAATCAAAATCTGCGTCTGGGATTATTTTCGCGCGCGGTTTCATTTTGCATCAATATACATTACTTATAAAGAGATGTAATGTTCTAAACAAAAATGAACATGTACCTACTTTAGCTGTTATTTCATCGGCGTGGTACAACAATGATATGTTACAAAACGACAGCCGATATAGTCAGATGCACGTGGTGCGGATATAGAAAACTGCACAAGATATTCTGAACTGGACCCAACACCTGAGACTTTATTTCAAACGTCATTTATCCAGCTAGATAAACATAGAAGACTTAATATTCTGATATTATATAAACGTAGCATAAAGTATGGAAGTTTTTAAGTCGTTCAATGAAAAACTTTTCAAACGCAAAGATGTACACACTTAACTTCTTAATAAAAGATTATTTTTTACGGAGAAAACATTATTGTTCTGAAGTTGTAATTTTTCACAATGGAATAACAGATGTATCAATTTAAAAGAGCTAAAATTTTCCATAAAACTACTTAGTTGATATGGCATGATAGGAAAAGGTCCAGGTTCGAATCCTGTTCTGCATATCTTTCAAGTTGATTAATTTAATTTGTATTAAAAATACTATTAATGTTCAATATTTATTATTAAGGAGAACACATTATTATTGTGAAGTTGTAATTGTTCAGAACATAGGTCTGTGATATTTTTTTAAGTACTTATTAAATCTATTAGCAAGATATACATACATAATCAATTTTATCAAAAAATATTGTTGTTACTACCTGGATTTCTTCCAGTCCGGGGAACGTACATTATCCGATTATGCTATACCAACACAGCGGAATAACGACAAATTTTCGAACCCATATGTTACACTTTTCAAATTAATACATCTATCGTTCCATTATTTGAAAGCCATCTACTTTGTTTATACAGAATCTCAAATACCGATAGAAGACGCCAAAATTAACAATTCATTTTAATTAAATTTTTAATACATCGATACAACTCATATATTATTAAGGAGAACAAATTCTTATTTTGAAGTTGTAATTATTCCGTTGTTGCTACCGGGATTCGAACCTGGATCTCTTTCCAATCCGAAAGGAAGGTGCATATTTTTCGATAAAATTTATTTTATATGTATATTTTTCTAATTAATACATTTAATTTGTATTTCAATATTTATGCTGCACATCTTTGTAATGTTCGGTGCATGTTTATTATTTTTATAAACTGTGATAATTAATTTTGCGAGTTTTTTAATCAAATCTCGAAAATGGAAAATTTAACGAAAAATTAGCGAATTTTTTTATTTTATGAAAAAAAGCGAAATTCTGCACATTTTTTTGATTAAAATTATATACTTTCATTACAATACAATATGTATACGGTACAACTGTACTTGTACATGGTGGTACCCTTAAATGTAATGTAGATACAAAACTGATTTATAATTGAATCCTACGCAAACATAGCGTCTCCCTCCCCCCCCCCCGTGGCCAGCACACTCACTACCTCCGATATAAATGTACAGTGGATTCCCGATTTTAAATTTTTGAAAAATCAATGGTTTTTGATGGATGTTTTTTGGTTGTTTTTGAATAATTCTTTCAATATTATAAATTAAATTAAAGATTTCTGGTGGTACTTTGCTAATATTAGTCAAATATGCTTTGAGGCCTTCAATATGCCTCATGACGTCGTCCTTTGTGGGACCTTGGTTTATGGGATGAGCAGACACTTCTTCTTTGTAGGGAGGTTTTTCTTCTGTCAAGTTTTCGTTTATGTGACTGTCTACTATTTCATCAATTTTCATGTTATTACGTTGGAGTTAACGTCTAAGTAAATCTGCAAGGGTTATTCATAAATTATTTCCCACCGATCAATGTTGTCTATGCTATCTTTTACGAAGTTTCCTTGCTGATTCCAGCTTGTAAAAATCAATTAAACAATGAAACAATTACGTACCAATACACTCTTGGCTCTACGGCGCATAACGAACTAGCCGAACGAATTTTAATAAATTTTAGACGTAAATTGCGGGAAAGTGAAACGTAAAATAGGGTTTGTAATGTACTAAAATGATATGGGACTGCAGAAATAACACGCAAATGGAGGTAAAAGCGTGAATTCCGGGCATGTGAAATCGGGATTCCACTGTATTTCATTATATTAAATGGCATCCGTCCCAAATTTTGCATTGTTCCTCCTTTAGGACCCTGCGCAAAACAAAAGCATTCTCCTCCCCCAGGCCCCTGTCTTAATTTATTAATAAATCAAAATCCTGGGCTAGTATAGTGTAAAGACGTGAACAAAATTTGTCATGACATTTTTAACTTAAACAAATTAAGTGGAAAGAGTTGCCACTGGTGTGATCGATCAAAATACAATGTTTATTTGTAGTCAAAATTGCGTTTGCTAAAAATACTAATAGAATGTTTTAAATATAATATAATAAATGTTATAAATATTTTACAAATATAATTTCCTTATGTCTCTATCCATCCCTGTCGCACAGCAAACATAAAACAAACATATAAGACCACCTCCTCCATATTAACACTATATGTCGGTTTTTACAAATATTAATAGATAAACATGGTGTCGTCCGTCTTGGATGATGTACACTGTTGTTGCAGGCATTTAGAGAGGTGCACTTGTACATGAAAGGTAGAAATTGTGTGTAATAGTATTTTTATTTATTTAATATGATTGTTTAATATACTATTCGACGCGCCATGAAGGCAAATACCGTTGTGGCATTCATAATTCAGATCTACCCAAAAACGATATACAGTGTTGTTGCAGGGGTGGTTTCATATTGTATTGACAGTCTCCTGTGTCATACGGCAACATAAACCAAACATGATCCATCCAAAGTAAATTATTTTGCACGACCGATCAAAATCAAACTTTTCATTTTTTAATCTTCTTTTTCTGCCGATTTCCATCCAGTGTTGAATCCGCCAACCTGTCTCCATCGCGTCTTAGGATGGATTAAAAGCTAATTAATGTCATAAAGTTTGTTAATTTGATAAATATAATACTAACACCTGTCCAATATTCATGTTAGCCCCACTTTGACAAATATTTTGATAGGTTTGGTTTTGGTGTCTCAAGTAATGCAAATTTGACTTCGGCGTGCAATCCTATGTTCTGAAAATGCAAATTCACAGTGAAACTGTGTTCTCCTTAATATATAAGTTGTATTAAAATTTCCATATTTAATCAAATGGATTAATTAATATATTTCTGGCGTCTTCTATCGGGTTTTGCTCAAAGGTGTTTGAGATTCACCGTAATATAAAGGGAATTGCTTTTATAAATAGAATAATAGATATATTTTTATTTATTATTTTCGTTTTATTAACCACTAAATTGAGTTTAAATACATCTACCGGTTTCAAAAAATACCATTTTCTTCTTCAGGATGTAATAGTTAGTTAATGGTATTTTTCGAAACCGGTAGATGTATTTAAACTCAATTTAGTGGTTAATAAAACAAAGATAATAAATAAAAATATGAATTTTAACCACAAAGATAATATTGCTAATTTTAAAAGTAGAATAATAGATGTATCAATTGGAAATATTACATAAAAATTTGTCGGAAATGTATGCGATGCTATAGCGAAATCAGAGAACGCGCTTTCCTGGATAGGAAGAGCTCCATCCCGAATCCCAGTAGCAATGAAATATTTTTCGATAGATAGATTTTTTCTGTTGATTAATTTAATTTGGATTAAAATAATTTTTGCTTATATTCATACTAACTAGTGCACTAACGTTGTGGTTAAACATAGTAACCATTGAAATTTATATTTATACAGGATGTTCTAAATGAAACGTGCATAACTTTGAATATAGGTATAACATAGAATAATTAAGAAAAAACGTTACTTAAAAATTTGGTCTAAAATGTTTCTATTGTATATCGAGATGTTAGAAAAATATAATATATGTATCCTAAATTAAATGCTCGAAATGATTTCCCGTTATTTCGAGTCATTTTTTGCAGCGTTCAATAAATTCCTACTCTTGAGAATTTTTCTTCATCAAGTCTTATCTCATCGCACGCAATCTTAGTTCATCGTAATTTCATCATTTCGATAATTGAAAAATTTGGGAACAAATTCCACAGTAAAATTTGTCACAATTATGTTGGAAACAGCGCGTTAGAAAATTACGTAATATTTTTGTGTTATTAATTCATTTTTATTTTCACCCTTACCAGTACTAAGATCGATACCAGTCGCCTCCAAAAATCTTTGAAATTGACAAGATTTTTGAGGACCTGATTCTTTTGTGTTAGAATCATTAATATTTTTGACAGATGAACATTATTATTTTAACATCTAAATTTATGTTTTAATTTTATTTTAAAATATTGACCCCAGGTGAACTTTATAACAAGCTTGTATAATTAATAAAAAGCTTAAGATGTGTGTAATAATTTATTTTTAAGTATCATTCATATACGTTGGAAGTACAATGATTAGCGTTCGGTTCTCCGTTAGAAT
This sequence comes from Eubasilissa splendida, assembly GCA_031772225.1. Lineage (NCBI taxonomy): Eukaryota > Metazoa > Arthropoda > Insecta > Trichoptera > Phryganeidae > Eubasilissa > Eubasilissa splendida. The sequence goes on along the minus strand of CM062866.1, from coordinate 13,638,800 downwards.
TTTTTTTATTAGTCATTTAATTGAATTTATAAAAAATTTTCGAACAAGAAAACATATTTTATGTAGGGGTGGCATGAAACATGTGTCTGAGGACATGTAACACGTTATTTATTTATTTATTATATCTCAGTAATTGAGTATTTTGGTCAAATCTCTTAAAATAACACTTTTTTAAATTTAGTTTTTATTAGCTGCAAAAAAGACAGTTTGTTACATATATTTTACACACATTTTAAAAAAGATATACATTAAAATCAATTTTATCGAAAAATATTGTTGTTGCGCCACTGGGATTCGAACCTGGATCTCTTTCTTAACCGGGGAAGGTGCGTTATCCAACTATGCTACAGCGACAATATTTTTAGCGACAATTTTTGAACCTATAGGTTACCTTTTTGATACTAATACATTTAATCGTTCCATTATTTGAAAGAGCCATCTACCTTATTTTTACAGAATCTCAAATACCTTTGAGTAAACTGATAGCAGACGCCAGAATCATCAATTCATTTTTATTAAATTTTGGACACATTGATACAACTTTATTACTAGGAGAACACATTCTTATTGTGAAGTTGTAATTATTTCATTATATAAAAAAGTTTTCTCTCCGTATCTTCTCTTCCTAATTTCAACAACCAATTTTAAACATCCCTTTTAAAAGTCTTAATGTCAGTTAAAGTTCTAATTTAATTTCCAATTTGATTGTATATTCTGGGTGCTTGAAAAGTGAATAATCTTTGACCAAAATTAATTTTTATTCTTGGAAGTATTTTAAGCTTATTTGCTTTTGTGGGATAATATCTTTCAGTCCTCACAGATTGAGCGCTTATTTTCCTATGAAAGCAAGTTAGAATATGGTATTCAGCACATATAATTATCTTATATCCAAAACTTGAAATTCCCTAAAAAGTGGCTCAGATGGATACAAAGTCACCGCGGTGTTTGTTTGTTCAGAATTATATGTTATACCTATATGGTGTTAAAGTCGAACCTTTCGTTTGGAATACCGATATACGATGAATTACTGGTGTTATATCTTGTGCTCCAGACCGACCAGATTCTAAAAATTTATGTATGTCTCTCTATTTGACTCTGTCATGTGTCTCTCAGTTTTATGCTCTTAACAACTATTTTCACAATTAAAATTTATTAATACAACGAATTAAAATTACCTTTACTTCCTCATTTGGCTTGACTTTTAGGCGTTAAAATCTGAATATATATTTTTTGCTATTTAATAAAACTTTTTATTTACGATTTGCTATTCAACAGAAAGATAACACTGAAATTAATATTAAAATTCACACCGAAGCCTGTACACAAGAAGATTCTTGTGACCAATGTTCATCAATTGAAAAAATACTGTATCAAGTATCTAGGAATCATAATAGATAACAAACTCAAATGGAAGGAACATATTACTAATCTTACAAACAAAATAAGGAAAACTGCCTACATATTTTTAAGACTCGGAAACATCTTATCTATAAATCTGAAAATAATATGTTACGCGTTTGTAGTCACATTTGTAATACGGTATTATTGTATGGGGAGGAGCATATACAACTTCAATGTCACAATTAGAAATCACACAAAAAATGATAATAAAAATTATTCTAAAAAACAAAATCCATGTATACAACTTTTCACAGATTTCTAAGTACCAAAAATAATAGACATATACAAAAAAATTCAATAATCCAAATTTTCAAAATTAAAAATCAATTAATCTTTAGATGTGAATTCCGGTCTATAAGATTTAGAAATCCAAATTGATATTCCAAAACTAAAATATACAGCAACCCAAAATCACTATATTTATCAACGTATCAAATTTTTTAACAACCTTTCCATCACAATTAGAAAAATTAGACTACTATCAATTTGTATCTGAGGTTAAAAAATATATACAGACTAACTGAAACAAAAACTATCTTGTACATACTCCTTCTCTATACACGAGTCCTACTCTCATAGAGAAGAAATAAATGTTAAATGAAATATATATATATCCTACTGATAATTCTAAAATGTATTATATTTTCTAATATTAAAATAAAATAAATAAAAAATAGATTTTTTTTTAAATGTATTATTATTCAATAGAAACACTATAACTGCAAATACAGATTCTTTCCACCAAATAAAAATATAAACGTAAATCAATATTAAATACGGAATAAATTGAAAGTAAGCTAATAATATGTTTAATGCAAATTAAATGTGTTAATTAGAAAGATGTTCATATAAAATCAATTTATTGAAAAATATTGTTGTTGCTACCGGAATTCGAACCTGGATCTCTTACAATCCGGGGAAGCTGCATTAACCTACTATACTACAGCAGACAGTACTTTTGAAGACAAATTTTCGAACCCATATGTTACACATTTCAAATTAATAGATCTATCGTTCCATTATTTGAAAACCATCTGCTTTATTTTTACGGAATGTTAAATACCTTTGAGTAGTCTGATAGGAGACGCCAGAATTAACAATATCACAGACCGTCTATTCTGAATAATTGCAATTTCACAATAAGAATGTGTTCTCCTTAATAATGAAAAAATATTTAGTTGCTCAGTTCTATTCTTCAATAAGAATGATTCTTTAATCAACTTTTATCTGAAGCACTGCATAAGCTGGAAGACACCCCAAGAACAGGCTGGCCTTGTAAAGGAGAAAGGAGCTCGAGATCAAATACTTAATATTCACCAACTTGTGGAGAAAAGCAGAGAGTTGCTATCGCCAGTGTACACGTGTACCTTGTCGACTATAAGAAAGCATTTGACTGCGTGAAATGGAAATGCACGTGGAAAGTACTCGGTGAGATTGGAGTTCCAGAACACCTTGTGCATTATGCATCTCATTCGTAATCTACAATATATTTGGATAATACCGTTACAATTAAATTCAACTCTATCTCCTCTAAATAGTTTTGTGGGAACAGATCCCGTGGACTGTATCAGTTCAAATTAAAACAGTTTAGTTGACGCAACCGAATTGGATTCAGAAAGGAATAATGGCAGATGAATCTGGCCTACCTTAATCTCAGTCCTGGGTCGGACGTCAATTTTAATCTCCACTTGACTCGCACTTTTGCAGTGAAGAACGGAGATATCACTGCACTTCTGGATGATGTATAACATCGCTTCTTCGTGGTACGGATTTTTATACACAGCGACAATTTCGATCCACAAAAAAATCCCGTTGACAGGTCCACGTCGAAATGCATTCTGGTCCCACGTCTGCAAAATCCTAATGTAATTAGTTGGCCAGAGCGGGAAATGTATATTAAGGTTTATTGGAAAGACGGAATGCACATTGAGTACGTCAACAAGTTTTAAGTGCGAAAAGGACTCAGACAAGAATGTATATTGTCTCCAGATCTATTTAACATATATAGAGAATACATCATGAGAAATGCATTCGAAAACTAGAATGGTGGATTAAAAATTGGGGGCAAAGATTTCCAATCTCAGGTACGCGGACTATACAACAGAAGAAGAAATGGCTACGCTACTATGTCGCATTGAAGAAGAAGAGATAAAGAAACAAAAAACAATGCAAATAATCATTAATCGACATAACCAGCTGTCACGAACAGCTGTCCTCCCAGAACTTGAAATTCTCAAAGATTTCAATTATCTCGGGTCCATAGCTTGTTATTGACGACGCGCGGCTGTAGCTACGAGCCAGAAATTAAACGGCACGTAGGCATAACAAGTAGGCTTTCTGGACCCGACTCGACCCGGACCGGAACCCGCCGGGTAATGACCTCAAAACCCGGGTTCGAATACCTAGAATTTCAAATTTTTAAAATCTATAATTTTTGTAAAAGTCAATTTTCGATTAAAAATCGAGCTAATGATTAATTACTAATATGATTAGGGTTTTCGTGAAATATGGATTTAATAGATTTTGAAGTGCTCAAAAACTTAATAAATGCACTCGAACCTGCCAAATTGGCAGTCGAAGTCTTGAGTCGTAACGATACAACTCTCTATTCAGCCATCCTCTGAATTATATGAAAAAAAGAATTTCAAATTGCAAAAATCAAATAGCGAGTGAATTGTTGCAAAACATTTAAAAACGGCTGAATGATAGAATGCATTCGAATTGGATAAATTTGTTCAAGTCACTCAAACACCCAAATGTTGTTCCTTCAAAACAAGCCTTATGTTTAGCTACACAGCTGGTGAATAGACTTTTCCGAAATTCGGTCTCGGAGGTCAACTCCACGGACAATTTGCAAGAACGAATATTAATCAACGAAGAGTTCAATTTAATTCTGAAAAATGCATTAAAAGCTAATGATTTCGGAAATCTATAACAGTTTTTACTTTTAATAAGCGAACCATTTATCTTGAGATGCTCTATGACGCGCTATACACAGTGAAACCCACTTCAACGGATAACGAAAGAACATTCTCGGTGTCTACAAATTTGTGCACCAAATTGTGGGATAAGTCTCTTAATGCTTTGGTGTTTCTTAAATATTATTATATTAGAGCAAGTAAAATAAAATAACTTGTAAACGTTATGTAATAATAAATCTATTAAAAATGTAAAATTCGGATTTTTTTATTATAATGATTTTGGACCTGAACCTGACCCGGACCCGCTGGGTTTTAAAATCGACGGGTTTTAAAAAGTCGGGTTTTCAGAAACCCTAATAACGAGGCACTTCTCTGGTGACAGCCCTTAGGTTGGAGCTCCTTAGGTGGGTAGTTAGGCCGGCCATCGTGGATGGGACTCCACCTACGCGGCCTACCTCTCACTTTCCATACCTCGTGTTTTGCAACTCCGTTACTCTGTCCGTGTAAGTGCAACTCAATCCATTTTGTGTCTCGTCCACTGTCCCTCTTTTGAGAGTGTTTTTTGGTGAATGGATTCCCGAGTTTCTGCTTTGAACTACTGCACCTTAATTTTCCATCAGTATGTAAAACTATGTTATATGATTTTTTATGAATAAAGACAGCACTTAAGGGACGCTGGAAGGCTTACATTTTAAGTCTTAATTGCTAATAACACATTTAATTTATTTTCCTTTTCGTTTTGCTTATACTTAATATGTACTAGAATTAAAGTCGCGTATTTTTATTAGCTTTGATAAGTGGGACCGACAAGGAAGCCCTAGCTTCTAAACCGGTCCCGGGAAAGGGTGGGTCCCCCTCCAGCTGTTTTTTTTTAAAAAAAAACCTAAGATCTGCAGCATGCCAAGAGAAGTGGATGAACATAGTCAAGAGTGCGGAAATTTATGGAGATCGCGATCCCCAGTCATGAGGGAGCGGCATGGATGGGCAATGAATTGGAGAATACTTCCAACACATTTACTATGTTAATGACATTCGAAGAGCATCGAAAGGACCCCACCCTTTCCCAGAACCGTTACATAAGTTTTCACTCACGTACCGATTCCTCTCAATAAATGCAAGAAAAGTTTAACTCCCGAGAATCTATATGTGATTATTTAACAGTTCAAAGGTTTTTGGTGAAACTTTGTGGAATTCCATGATTATTTTGTAAATTGAGTTAAAAATCTGTTTTATTCCACTACACTTTTCATTATGTAAAATGGTATAACGTTTTCGGGAACATATAATAAATATTCAAATATTGCCATACATTTTAACTCCACCCCCACCTCCGTTAACTCCAAATACACCCTATATTATATTACTGTCTGAAAGTGCTTTTAATTTTAGTTGAACTATAATATTGATAACGGGAAGAAGTTCCCGAAAACGCTATATATCATTTAACACAATGAAAAGTGTAGTGGAATAAAACAGAGTTTTGACTTAATTTACAAAATGATTATTTAAGATGTATTATACAAAAAAAGACGAGATGTTTGTGAATTTAAAAACTACACCTTTCGACGCCTCTTTGTGCTTTTTTCATTAGTAACAATACACATATATTAACTTAAAAAACTATTTTTAATACATTGGATTATACCTACATTCACTGCCAACATAAATAAGTGATGTTATTACATAATAGAGCAGTCATAGGAGTGACAATTTGCGATACACTCCCTAAGCGGGAGAAAGCGCTTAGTCCACGAACGAGATTTTTCTCGAAGTTCAGAGTGAAGTGATCTCTATAGTAAAGCTTTACACAAGTACCAGATTATTAAGGAAGCATGAAACATTCAAACTAGATGCATTTCACAGCAAAATTGCATTTTTTAATCCGAATTGCATAATGTCATTGATTATTGTTATTCAAGTTCAACTGTAATTTGACATTATGAGTGAAGGACTGATTGGGATAAATCGTCGCTCGCTTTTCCACGGTTTCATTAGGGTGTGGATCTCGCGATGGGAAATGTTGGGAAGACCAGCAGACTGAAATGAGGTAGGGAACAGCGTGACTCAAACATATGTGGACAGCGTGACTCAAACACATAATACTATACTAAGCGCTTAGGGGATCTACCGGGACGAGGATCGAACTCCCATTCCGTTGATCACTAAACGAACCGGTTACCATTAGTGTCCGACCGAAGGTCAGGTTTTGGCCGAAACCGAAGCCTATTGTTGGGCTCTTGCCATAACCTTCGGGCGAAGCTTAGAAGCTTTAATACTTAGAAATCTTAAAACACCGACCATAAAGTATACATAACAATACAAATTTTAAACTTAGTTTTCTGCCTTATGGTGTTGATCATTTATTTCTCACTTTAGAAGTATTTTCTTCGACTGTTGAAAGTCTTCAATAAGCAACCAATTTCACAATAAATTTTCTCTCAGACCACAACAAAAGATAAGCTCGTTTATTTGTTGGAGTTTCTGCTTTGGAAAAATTTACTTTATTTCCAAGGAACGTTATTGCTAGGGCTTCTGTTTTCATCATCTATTGTCCAAAAGCGCGCAGCGCGCGCACCGACACGACACAATCGCGAGGAAATTTAATTATTCCATTATATAGCAATAATATTATTTACATGACAATATTTACATTTCGAAAAAAAAATATTCATACTTGTATAATTATATAATTACAATATTTATTAAATCCCTTGTCCTCCTCACTAGGTGCACACCTGTCTCAGGCGGACTTTGTATACATTTAATTGTAAGAATAACACGACAGACCGAAATTAGATTAAATTATTTGATCCAAATTAAATAAGTCAATTAGAAAGATTTACAAAAAAAATATATTTATCGAGAAAATATTTTTTTCTACCTCTTCCTATCCGGAGAAACGTGTTACCATTCCACTACATCAACCGATTGCGCTTACGACAAATTTGGAACATATATTTTTATATAAATAATTTTAAAAAATACTTTGTTTAAACAAATTTTTATTGATTATTCAATCTTCTTTAGGAAACAATGTATACTGAAATTAAAAATACAAGCATAGATAAAAAGAAAATTATGAATCAGTTGGAACCAATATGAAAACAAATTTTAAAGGTTTTAAGTGGATTTGGTTTTGTTTTATTATTTATATAAAATGAGGCCAAAAAGTAATTTTGCTAATATTGAAGAAATATATTTTTATAATTTATACATCTATTATTCTATTTTTAAAGCAATCAACTTTATATTGCGGTGAATCCCAAATACCATTGAAGTAAACGCTAGGAGACGCCAGGATTAAATCAATCCGTTGTATTAAATTTGAATAAACTTTAAAATAAAAACAAAATTAATGGAATAATATCTCAATTAATTATAAAAATATACAGAATATCGAAAGAATCGAAGAAATTTATCGTAAACGTAATCGGTTGATGTAGCGGAATGGTAACACGTTTCCCCGAATAGGAAAATATATGTAGAAATATTTTTTCGATACATATATTTTTTAGTATATCTTTCTAATTGATTCATTTAATTTGTTTTAAAAATACTACTGAACTATGTTCTTTGCAACTTTAAAGTGTTTAATAATTTATTTAAATAAATAAAAATAAGATTTGTAAGATAAGTTTGTTTCAAGCACGTGAAATATGTAATATTTGGAATTTTATAATTTAATATTGAAAAGGAGAAAAAAATAGAATATATTGTCAAGCATAAAGCTGCATACTTTGAACACATTCTCCGCAATAAACAATTTGTTATTTTACAATTCATTATGCAGGGGAAGAAATAGAAGGCGGCAGAGCTAGTAGTGTATGTAGAAAGAGGTCGTCTTGGCTGTTTAACTTCAAAAAGTGGGTTAATATCCAAAATGATTTTATACAGGATAAATTAACACACTGCAACATTCGATAGAAGGCGACAAGTCTTGTTAAAAATATCAAATCGCTCACATTAGAACATTGTATCCCAAGTTTGTTTGTGCCATGGCCCACCTAAGCCTTTCTAAAATTCTTATGCCCCCTATGTAGTGATGAGAAAAAATGCTACTCTCGACTCACTGGTGTGATTGTGATTGGTATTCGATAATGTCAGTGATTGAAAACTGTGACTGTGATCACAGTTTCATTACTGATACGCGTGCGCCGCACAATGTCACAATACACTAAATACATTTAAAAAACATAATTTTGAGCGTATTTACTTATATTATTCAAACTTCATTTACGGAAAAAACAGATTCTAGCACATATAATTTTATTTAATATCGTCACAAAGAGAATATGAGTTTATTTTTCGGGTCAAATTCTCAGTATTTCGGGTCAAATGCTTATAACGTTTTGACAGAATCAACTAGATGGCGCTTATCACGAAATATAACGTCATTTCTTCATGAATATTTTCATTTCATTTGCACATGCGCCGAATCATAAATCAATAAATAAATGAATTACGAATCACGATATTCCCAGATAGTCAATCACCGATAGTGAGTGTGACTCAAAGATATCAGTGATTGGCTTACGGTCAGTGATTTTGAGCTCATCACTACCCCTATGTAATATATACATAATTTTTAATATTCAAAAATTGAATTGTTCACTGAAGAAACTTAAATGATAGGTTTTAGGAAGAAATCACTAGGAAATTGTTGAGGAAACACAGTAAGTAAATTTTTAGAACATATAAAGAAGATACAATTAAATGTATTAGTTAAAAAGATATACATATAAAATCAATTTTATCGACAAATATTGTTGCTTCTACCGGAATTTAATCCTGGATCACTTCCAATCCGAATTTTTAATTGATTTTATATGTATATCTTTCTAATTAGTATTTAAAATATTACAGATCTATTTTCTGAATAATTACAACTTCACAATAAGAATGTGTTCTCCTTAATAATATAATAAAGAACTGAAATTCAAGTACGAAATAATTTTAATGATAGATTTATACGTTTATTAATTAATTTAGTTTCATTATTAAGGAGAACACATTCTTATTGTAAAGTTGTAATTATATAGAACATAGGTCTATGATGTTTTTAATACAAATGAAATCAATTAGAAAGATGTACATATAAAATCAATTTTATCGAAAAATATTTTTATTGCTACCGGGATTCGAACATGGATCTCTTTCCAAACCGGGGAAGGTGCATTATCCAACTATGCTACAGCGACGATATTTTTAGCGACAAATTTTCGAACCTATGTGTTACGTTTTTGATATTAATACATTTAATCGTTCCATTATTTGAAAGAGCCATCTACCTTAACAACAATATTTTTCGATAAAATTGATTTTATATGTATATCTTTTTAATTGATATTTAAAATATCACAGACGTCTGATCTGAATAATTACAACTTTACAATAAGAATGTGTCCTAATAAAAATATATACATACATACGTATTGATTAATATATTGACTTAGCTTTGAACAGACATGTTCACATTTAACATTGCGAGTATATATTAAATTGTAAACTGTCAGATACAGTTACATTGCATAATTTTAAAAACACATATCTAATCAAACTATTACCGTAGCGAATTAATAACAGAACGATAGATGTATTCATCTGAAAAGTGTAAAATGTAGGCTCGAAAATTTGTCGTCAATTCACTATGATGCTATAGCATAATCGGTTAATTATTACATTCAATTTGTATTATAAGATTTTTATATATTATTTTAATTATTAGTAATTATTTAAATTTAGTGAGATCCTTGCGCTTGATGCTTGTTGCAAAAAGATTTGATGTCAGGTTCCAATTTAGTTAGCTCCAGTCTAGAGCCTCCCCGTTGTGTTATGGCAACATTCAGCTTAATATGAATGCCCCCCTTAAATATCATATTGGGCCCCACGTTGGGAAACACTGCCTTAAAGGGAACATTGGTTTCAGAACCCCGTCGTCTGTTGATTTTTCTTGAATAAAAATGTTTAATGTCTCATGAATCTCTCGGTGTCTCGAGACACGTCAGTTTCCTTCATGGTACGAGTAATTTCATTGTCTTTCGTCATCATCTCATCTGTTTTGCTTATTTTGAACATGCGTCTGTAGACCCGCATTTAGAACTCTTTATTTTCTATAACACTGCTTCAGTTGAAATACATCAATCAAATACCTCGGAATCATAATAGATAACAAACTAAAATTGAAATAACATATTACTAATCTTATAAACAAAATAAGTTTAAGACTCATGAACATCTTATCACTTACAAATCTGAAAATAATATTAAAAAATGATGATAAAAATTATTATAAAAATATATACAAAACAAAGACATATACAAAAAAATAATAATTTATACAAATTTTTTAAATTAAATATTAGAAGCGTATTCCGATCTACAAGATTTGGAGACCAAATTCATATTCCAAAACTAAAATATACCGCAACCCAAAATCACTATATTTATCAAGGCATCAAATTTTTTAACAATCTCCCCATCACAATTAGAAAAATTACAAACTACTATCAATTTGTATCTGAAGTCAAAAAATATGTTCACAGACTAACTGAAACATAAATCATCTTATATATACTCCTTCTCTATACACGAGTCTTACTCTCATAGAGAAGAAATAAATGTTAAAATAATATATATATACTACTGATTATTTTATAAATGTATTATATCTTTTAATATTAAAAAAATAAAAAATGTTGTTATTACAAAGAACGTTGTGCATTTCAACACTATTTTACTTTTGATATCCTTAAAGTGGTATTAAAAAAAATATAACAGATTTGACAAAATCGTAATCGGTTGATTTGGCGAAGGTAACGCATTTCCCCGGATAGGAAAAATTTCGAATCTCAATAGCAACCAAATATTTTGTCTATAAAAAAAATACTGTATATCTTTCTAATTAATTTATTTAATTTCTACCAAAAATACCACAGAACTATGTTGTGCAAAATGTAACTTCCCGAGAAAAATGTGTTCTTAAAAATAATATATAATTTATATTTTATTTTACACATTGGATACTTCATAATTACATAATTAACTTACATAATGATGAGAAATTATAATAAAATTAAAAATAATTTATTTTATTTGAAGCGATAATCGTACACTGTCACGTAATAGAATTGACAGCAGGTTGTTTTTATGTTGCCTGCTGTTGACTGCTGTTGACTATGTTGACTGCTGTTAACTATGTTGACTGCTGTTGACATGTGTTAATTTTGTGTTGATATTTGACACAAACGGACATTTTTTTTTTTTCTATGAGAGAAAGACTCGTGTATAGAGAAGGAGTATATTCGAGTTAATTTATGTTTCAGTTAGTCTGTGTACATATTTTTTTTACTTCAGTTACAAATTTATGATAGTCCGTAATTTTTCTAATTGTGATGGGGAGATTGTTAAAAAATTTGATGCCTTGATAAATATTTTGATTTTGAGTGCGGTATATTTTAATTTTGGGATATCAATTTGATCTCTAAATCTTGTAGATCGGAATTCGCTTATAATATTTAATTGATTTTTAATTATGAAAATTTAAATTATTGAATTTTTTTGTATATGTCTACTATTTTTGGTACTTTAAAATCTGTGAACAGTTGTATACTTGGATAGTCTTTTTTTTTTTAGAATATTTTTTATTATCAATTTTTGAGTGATTTCTAAATATGACATTGAAGTTTTATATGCACCTCCCCATACAATAATACCGTATTGCAAATGTGACATATATACATAGTATATGTGTCATTTTTGTAACCAGCGAACATTAAAAATAAGACATTTATTTCACGACATCAGTCCGCAGAAAGAAAGTGAAAAAATCTTAATCTAAACTATTAAAAACCCATACCTTATATCTTGTCCGTAAAGGCTCTTGTCCTGTATGAGATTTTCATTTCGAAACAAACTCTGAGATGGGCATTATGCTCCCATGAGATTTTTCGGAAACAACATTTGCTTGGATACGCCAAACGTCCAATGTCATTCCGTTCGTCCGTTGGATGAATTTGAATCACCCATGTAGCAAACAGAACAAATGTTCGTAATTTAATGTTTCTGTTTGTCTAACTGCTCAGAGTAAACGGCCGTAGGTATCTACGGTTCAGGGTGACGTTTGTGCGCACGTGTCGAGTCACGAACGCCATTGATCCTACCAGTCACGAGCAGTGACCACGTGTACATGGTACAGAAATGTATTGAAACAAAATATCTGAAACTTTTCATCGTGTCTAATTCCGTGGACGCGTGCCATTGCAGCAATTTACAGTTTTTAAAATTTATGAAAATGTAATTTATGAAAATCTATGAAAATCTTGTGTATTGAAAATGTTACTAACTGTTAGTCGTTACGATACCCTCGCCCTTTATTGATAAAGGCGAGTGTCGCAAATATCTGATTAAAACTGAAATATTATATTAATGAACGAACTAGCAATCGTGAATCATACCGATATAAATATTGAATATTGAACCGATCTAAAACCATTTTCCTCAGAAGCTAAACGATAGCTTATTTTTAAATACAAATTATATACATTTAAAATCAATTCTAACGAAAAATATTGTTGTCGCGCTATCGGAATACGAACCTAGATCTCACAGAATTTTTGACGACAAATTTTCGATAAAATTGATTTTATATGTATATCTTTTTAATGAATACATTTAATTAGTATTTAAAACATCGCAGACAGCTATTATGAATAATTACAACTTCACAATATTATTTTTTTAATGGTACAATAATAAATATTTAATACCTTCCAATTTTTTACAACGCATCATTTCAACTCGCTGTGTGTAAAAATATATTTTTTTTTGCTAAATTGTTAAACCACTACACCTCCAGTATTGCGAGATGTTGTAGCCCGTTTTTGAATAATAGTTCTATTGAAATATTAACTACTTTTATTTTGATACCTAATTTTCAAAGATGAGATAGAAGTTAATGTACCATTTAAAAAAAAAAAAAAAATTTGTTCGTTTACATTAGAAATTCTAAAAGTTGTAATCTTTTAGATATCAGTTTCGCGAATTATTTATTTTTAATAATTTCATTTAGCACACTTTTTAAAAACCCTTAAACAACAACCTTTTTTAACTTGTTTTGTTGTATTACTCATTAAAGTAGTTAGTAATGAATTATTTGGTTAATATAAATTTTATTAGAACACATTCTTATTGTGAAGTTGTAATGAGAATGAGTTCTCCTAATAATACAGTTGTATCAATGTGTCCAAAATTGATAATTCGGGCGTCTGCTAACAAATTACTCAAAGGTATTTGAGATTCCGTAAAAATAAGGTAGATGGCTCTTTCAAATAATGGAACGATTAAACGTATTAATATCAAAAAGGTAACATATAGGTTCGAAAATTTGTCGCTAAAAATATCGTCGTTGTAGCATAGTTGGATAATGCACCTTCCCCGGTTTGGAAAGAGATCTAGGTTCGAATCCCGGTGGCGCAACAAAAATATTTATCGATAAAATTGATTTTATATGTATATCTTTCCAATTAATATATTTAATTCATATTTAAAATATCACCGACCGTCTGAAATGCTTATTGTTTATTTTGAGATGAAAATATATTTTCTTCTCATTAGGTACTTGCGTTATATTGCTATATTCAAATATTTTTGTTTCATTGAACGAGCAGTATAGAAAAAAAAAAAATTAAAATCTATTTTATTTATGTTAGTTATTTCAACAGAGAAATAACTGAGAATAAAATTTTATCTTTTATCGTCTCTGATATTAAAAAATATCTACTTAATAATTATTTGATTTATTTAACGATAAATATTAATTTTATAGATAAAAAAAATCATTTTAAAATGTTAAATCTAATTAAATTTTTAGAATAATAACCGATTTATTTTTCTAAAAATAAGACACAAATAATTTGTTCAATCAAAGTTTGATTTTATATTAAAAAACTAAACCACTCAACCGCTGAGAAAACTATTTCAATTACATACGCCGCAGCCTCCGAAATATCTTAAAGGAACTTTACTCCCTGAAGCCGTATTCCAGCAATGAAAATATCTCATTTCAATAGCTATCAATTAAGCTATAAGGACGCCTGCCTATACGCACTTATACTGCGGCACATAATCTCTCGATAATTAATTTCACATCTCCTCGCCTTCCGCCGGAATCCGACAATTCCATTCATCTCTTTTCTTCTCGTTTCAGGTAACGCCGGTGAGAGGGGCCTCGCCCTATTTCATAGATGGTGGGAAAACACACCAGCAAAGATGCCGCCGACGAATCTGTTAGAGCGCCAGAGAGTGAGATGGAAACGTTGCGTAAATGCGAGAATGAAGAGGACGATTGACGTTTGTCAGCTACGCCGGGTAATATTTCCCTGAAATCCCGCATTTTCCCCGCCGGGAAAAATTGCGCGCCAACGATACGCCAGCACAAACAGGGAGGAGGAGACTCTTCCTCGGTGGATCGTATAAAAGGAAATTTTCAAAATGGAGTCGTGTTATATCCCGAACAACCCTCAGTACGGGTTGGCTCTGGAGTACACCGCTTACAACAACGGAGCGAGCTTCAACGGGTCTATCGCGGGGTTTCCTTCTGGCTGCGACCCCGTCTCCGACGGAGTTCTGTGCTGCAGCGGATCCTTGCAAAACTGCGCTTGCGGCGGTCCTTTGGGGGCGCTGAGGGACTGCGGAGGAGGCCATTGCCATTTAAACTGCGGCGATGGTGAGTGTGGCGGGACTCTAGACGCCATCAACGGAGATTTGGACGACTGCACCGCCAGCTTGGGCGACTGTGGCGCGAGATTAGTGAATTGTGATAATAGTTTAGTGAACTGTGACGGTCGACCGGTGGAGAACGTCGATCCTTTAGCAAATTGTGAACGGAGTTTAGACGACAGTGACGACCGCTTAGGGGTCTGTGATAATTTAGCGGAAAGTGACGGACATTTAAGAGAATGTGACCGCAGATTAATCGACGATTGTAACAACCGATTAGAACACGACGTTCATTTAGGAAATTGTGATGAAGGAATAACAAATTGTGAGGATCGTCTGGTCCATTGCGGAGATCGTCTAGAGGATTGCGACAATCGAATAACAAACTGCGACGGAAGTCTAGACAATTGCAGCGATAGACTCGGTGACTGTGATGATCGCTTAGGTAGCTGTGACGATCGCCTAACTAATTGTGACGATCGCCTAACAAACTGCGACGGTCAACTAGGTGAATGTGACGATCGCTTAACAAACTGCGACGGTCAACTAGGTGAATGTGACGATCGCTTAACAAACTGCGACGGTCAACTGGGTGAATGTGACGATCGCCTAACAAACTGCGACGGTCAACTAGGTGAATGTGACGATCGCCTAACAAATTGTGACGGTCAACTAGGTGAATGTGATGACCGTTTAACAAATTGTGGCAATCAATTAAGTGACTGTGGCGGTCGCTTGACAAATTGTGACGGCCGGTTAGGAGATTGTGACGATCGATTGGATGACTGCGATGATCGACTAGGTGAGTGTGATGACAGACTAGGCTTCGAGGAGTGCAGGGGTGCACTGGGCCCGGGGCAGGCGGGTCCTGGCTATTGGATCCCTGACGAAATGGCATCTTGTTCTTTCTCCTTGCCACCGCTGGATCTAGACCCCCTACCGAGTCTTTTCCCGTTTTCACCCTGCTCCGGAAATTACAGGTAAATCTTTGGAATTCCATCATTTATACTCTCAATTATTCGGGGTAGTAGAAAAAAAAAATTAACCTTGTTAACCAACCATTAACCATGGATACACTCCGCCATAAAAAAAAGAAAACAGTCTACCAATTATCCTGCTTACTTATCCTTTTATTTCCAATTCTGCCCGCTTGCATCAAAAGTAAACACTGAAATAATGTATTATAATTTCTGTTATATATTATCAATTTCGCTGGTTTAATTTGTTGGTACTTTGATATTACGTAAGTGAATAAAAAAAATATTTTTAAATATTTCTGAATATTAAAAAAAATCTGAATTTTTACTGCTCCGGTTAATCCGCAAACCGGTTAATGTGACCCCTGATAATCGAGAGTTTATTTAATTTTGTAAGTTTATGACCGAATTTACAAAATACTGTCATATATTTTTTCCATAAGTCTTTCTAAATCAAACAACATTCTTTATTGATTTTGTTTTGTTTGTTTTTTTTGTAAAGAAATATATACTATAAAAAATATATTATATTATCATTCCACTCCGTGATAGTGAGTACCTAGTGAAGTGGTTGTATCCATGAAGGATGAAAATTCTCCTTCGGATATTTGGCGGTAAAAGTCGATATCCAAAAGTCCTTTTGCTCTGCTTACAAAATACCATAAACAATCCGTTCGTTACGCGAGTATCGATATAATAGATTCGTTCGTATACACGCACATTGACACAATCAGTAAGTTTTTTTTATAACAGAACGCAGTACCGCCATCTTTTATTGTAAAAAATAATTATTTAGAAAAGAAAACATTTCATGTTTTACAATTTTCGTTTGACATTTGAGCACTCATCGCGTTTGCAAACCAGTAGGTTTGGTTGCGCACTGAATGTTCCCAAATTTGCAACTCAAACTTAGTCAAGTCACAAATTCTCTAAGATAGTATACGTTAGTATAAAATTGTACAGGACAATATTTTCAAAGAAATTCCCTTTTGCGAAAATGTTACTTTCGCTATTGGAGGAACGATATTATATACTTTGTGTTTTTTATATCTTTTTCATCTCGATACATTAAAGAATTATAAAAAAATACTTTCTTTCTTACGAGATGCGTTCTGGAAAAAAGCTCTAGAAACGACCAAAAAATTTTATACATATTCTTTTATTATATATTCATGAAAAATATACCACAAGATATATTTTATTCAACAATTTTATTTTTTATTAAATACGAAATATTCGATTAGATTTGAAAGATAGGTAATATGACAGAGCTATTGCTATCTCTCTCATTATATCTTGTTCATCGTTCCCTCTAATACATCTTTCTCTACAAATAATTTTCAATTTTCAATCTCTACCCTATCTAATCTTTGACCTGAAAACTTCTTCTTTCAAACAGGCAATCCACCCTTCAAGAGTGATTTGTGGCATTAAACAAGTTTAAACATTATTTCATAGAAAGCTGTACAACAATATTATAGAATGGGGAATATTGCGTTACAAGCATTGACCTGAATACATTCCCTACGTAAATTCTACTCAATACCGTTACGAAAAAAATTACTATTTATAAAATATGTAACAGTTCTCAAAAGGATAACTAATAAAATCAAAATAAAACTTTCACTGAAAAAATGCGCAGCATAATATTTTCTATCTTAAAAAATAAAACTACCACCAGGACTTCTGGACCTTTCTGTTACCAGTATAAAACTACTCTCCCAGCTTAACTATATGAGCCTATTCAAACTTATCAGATTTGTCCTGTGTCTTACTTCAATAACGCATCTATTTTTTTCTCAGTAGAAAGCAGTCATATTTATAAGGCAATATTTTTCGGATTAAACTTTAAGCTACGTGGCGCCAGGACTTTCGGTCCATTTTTATATGAAACATATGCCAGTGAACATGTCGATGATATGGTTATACTAGCGCCATATATAAAAGGGATATGAAACCTTTTACAGATATGTGAAACATATGCCAGTGAACACAATATTTTATACAATGCCAGCAAATCAGTCATAATGGCGTTCAAATATAGAAAAGGGCCAGATAGTATCCCTCCCGTGTGGCTGGACGGGACATATTCAATGAAGATGGACAAAACGACGATGACATCGAACGGCAGTGAAGACGGTTGAGCGTTCGTGCAAATATGCTGTCACGACGTTTCTACCGATGCAGTAAGGAGGTGAAGAGCATCCTCTTTAAATCGTTCTTCACCAGCATGCATACCTGCGAACTCTGGTCAAAATACAAGTAACGTACAACCGTCTCCGAATTCAATACAACAATTCATACAGAATGCTGTTCGGATTGGCGCATTATTGCAACGCATCTACAATGTTTGCCGAAGGCCGTATACATCGATTCGTTCCGCTTTTGAAACATCGATTTGTGGGCGTAAAGCTGCGGCTGGAGCTCAGCACCAACTCTCTGGTGCAAGCGGCGCTCTCATGGAAAGCTGGTTCCCTGAACAGAGAATAGCAACGACTACAGAATAGCTACAGATACAATAATGGCCGTAACTGAAGTATTTATATTTTCTTTATATTTATATATACGTGTGAACTTTTTATTTATTTATTTATTTTTTTCCTTGGTTTTCTTTTCATAACATAAATAATATTTTGTAACTTGAATGTATTATATAATATTAATATGTATTATCTTTATAGCGAATCGGGTCTTCTTAAAAAAAAACCCGTTCAGGCTGTAGTAGACGCATTATTATTATTATAACCCATTTCTCTTTTCTTTTTAAATAGAGATGCGTATACCGGGATACGTGTCACATCGATATTACCATTTTCTAAATGAGCTAAACGCTTGTACAATGAAAATGAAAAAATAAAAAACTTAATGGCTTCCTGGAACGAGGCTCGAACCCGGTGGCGAGACTAAAAAAATTGGGCTCCAATGCAAAATATGTATTGCATATACTATATACACAGTTTTATTTATTAAATAGTAAGAACAATATTAGACTCTTGTAATCAATAATATTCACATTACGCACAAAAAAAAAATTCTTGATTCGCTTTACAGCCATTTTCACTTTTTGTCTATGCTATGTTCCTTGAGCCGACATATTGGGTGGGACTTGTCGTACACATCGTTAATGTTTTCATATGTTTTCGCTTTTATAACTCTATACCTAGGAATAGAATTGTTACTCGCAAATGTATCGATACCAAAAGTTGTGTCGACCGCTCTCTGTTTAATTCGAATGGAGGATTTGTCATTACTTTCATACCTATTTCATATACTATCAGGCCCCAAGTGTACACGATGGCCAAACTAGACTTAATAAATCTTTTATGCAATTTAAGGATCAATGCTATTATTTATTTGTGCCCTGGGGGAGAAAATGGGACCTCGGTTGACCACATTACTAATGACTAATGAAGATGTATAAGATGCATTAATTATTCAATAACAAGTGCACACTTCAGACAAATTCTCCGCAATGAAAAATATGATCTTAGCAATATTTTAATATATTCAAGAACACACAATTACTACAATTAATTACAGAGGTACTGTTATTAAACAAATATCAGATGTCTCATAGAGACAATGCTATTTTTTTATCATATTTAATGGAAAATATATGGAAGTATGGGGTAATTACAGGACTCACGACCTGTCTTCGGCTGGCTTAAGTGAATTCTCACCCCTTAATCTCGCTTCGAGTATTACTACACCATCGCCATCTATGAACCAAATTTGATAATTCATTTTTCCTTTTTTTTAAACAGCATATAAGTCATCACTGTGAGAATCTGATATTTTTACCCCATACTTCCATATATTTTTCATTAATATATAATATAAAATAGCTTTGTTTCTATGAGATATCTGATATTTGTTTAATAACAGTGCCTTTGTAGGTAAAAATCCAGTAATTGTGTGTTCTTGTTCATATTTACTTACTTACATCACTCCGTTTCCTTGCGGGGGTAGGCAGAGAGGATAGAACGCCACACTCTTCTCTCCTGACACACAATTCTCGCCTCATCCACATTCATACATCTTCTCATAGAAGCTCGCCGATTGTTGAGGCTTCTAACAGCACCATCCTCCATTAACTGGTTTACCTGGCCGTGCCAAGTCTTCCGCGGACGTCCTCTATTTCTGGTGCCATCAACACTTGCGTCATATATCTTTCTTACCATTCTCTCCTCATTCATCCGTTCCATAATACCAAACCACCTAAGTGATCCTTTCTTAATCCTACTCACTATAGTAGGATCAGCTTTACATTCTTTCCTTATTTCTTAATTCTTTACTCTGTCATAAATGGATCTGCCACACTTTCCACTTCATTCAGTCTACTTTCGTTCCTCTATACTAATAATAAAAAATAACTTATTTATGATAATAAATTTATTATTATTTATTGTATAAAAAATAATGATTGTACAAAAATTCAATTAGTACAGAAATTAAAATTTTTTAAATTCCATTATATAAATATAATATAATTAAATTAAATTGTCGTTTTTTTGCCTAAAATATGTTTAGAGGAAACGCAGAGATCACTTAACCTTTACCATACCACGATATAAAATACCCGAACGCAGGCATGCTGTTAACTCGTGTTACCGTAAATAACAGTTTAAAAAAATGTTTTTATTAGCTTAAATGGCTTTAATGGCACGAATTTACTCTAAATATAGAGTATTCAATTTTAAAAAAAATGATTAATTACATAATTTAGAGCATTCATTAAGTCCTATACAATGTGTCCTTCTTTCTTATCTCTCTTCATTTAATTAGTAAGAAATATACAATTATATTTGTATGTTTATTATTCTTTTCACTGTGAAAATAATGTGTGATCTTTGTCTTCTATATCACAAATGGTATTTTTACCAACGTATCAATTTTACAACGGATTGAATGGAAAAAATAATTGTTTTTGTATGATTCACTTTTCATACTTGGTTTTTCACTAGTCGTTCCTATGCAATAATATTTTCTTTAGGATTATCTAAAATATGAATTATATATTGCATATATTTATCAAAATATTACAGGTTTAATCATGATGGTAGACCTATGTTACTGCATAGTTTGGGAAGGGTTAAAGCCCTTTATAGTAAAGTTGCCTACCATTTAGAACGCTCGCTCGGACTCCACGCTCGTGGTGGAATCAAAAATGAGTATACACGGGCTCAATTTTTCCTCGAGCGCCATTCTCTTCAAAGAATTTAATTTCGGATTAAAATTTTTTAATTAAGCTGTGTTTTGGTGCTTGTTGAGTTGAGCTGGACGGTATGTTGGACGTCAAATTAGAGTGAATTTTGTTCTCCAACTTTTGCATTAATGACCTTCTTCTTGAATCACTTCTATATCAATCAATTCTGTATTGTCAGATTCTGACTGGGTGGCTACGAAAGCTTCCATATTTCTGTTGAATATCAATATTTGTGTAAAGCTTTCAATAACTTTGCCTTTTGTATTTTTCATCGGTCTAGTGAAAGATTTTTGAATATCAATTTTTCTACCGTTGTATAAATAAATACTGAAGAGTTCCAGATACATTTAATCGTCATTGGCTTATTTGATCTTCTAAATTGCACTTCAACTTTAGTGAGAGCTCATCATATCCCGAATTCAAGAGCATTCCAAGCATCCCAGACAATGCCGCATCAGCTGAAAGAAGACTTGCATTCTTTTAACTTCACTGGAAGAAGTGCAGAAATAATGTTGTTAATCTATGAAATTTCAACACCTTGAATATCAATATCAGAAGACAGTTTTTTATCTAGTTAAATCTTTCAAGCATTTCTTAGAACGATCTCTTCGGAACACCCCTATTTTTTTTTTATTCTGTTCATGTTCTTAATATATATAATATAATATATAACATACTATACATTATAAACATTTTTATAAATATACAAAAAAGGCGAACAAGCTTCATAATGTAAGAGATGTTCACTGTCTCCTTAACTAGACCGAAGTCTGTACTAAAGGAGACAGGTTCATCCATTGTCCAACATACAAATGTGAAAACCATTAGTATTATTAATATATTTATTATTTTTTTATCTTAATCAAAAATATTATGAATGAAGTAAAGAGGGTTATAAAGAATTCTAAAAACAAAATAAATAAGTAAAATACTCTCGCTATCCCATGATTGAAACGCTATGCAAAACTGAAAAATGAATATAAAGAAATGATGTTTTATTAATGTGATCATTTCCATGTATTTCATTTCCTCAGTTTCCTTTCTGTGATGGTGTTTGAGTTTGTCCATCGAGAATTGTTTCATACTGCTCGGCAAAATATTATAGGCTTTGGGGGCCAGAAACATATGGAAGGATTGACCAAAGCTTATTTTCATTTTAGGCTTAACGGTTAATCAATTGATGAAGCTCTTTGATGGAATGAAAATAAAGGCTCAGCCTTTTTAGATAGAGTTGTCAAATATCAAGAAGTTGACATTCCTCAAACAGTGATTCAGAGGGAAACCTATATGGTTTTCTGTAGATGATTCTGAGAATGGATTTTTGTGAAATTACTAATTGGTTAAGGGCAGTTTTCCCGCGTAGTTCTGGCAGTATTGTTCTGCGATTACTCATTGTGTAGCCGTTAACCTGTGATCGTAACCAGTGCCAACTCAAACGAGACAATGTGAAATATTCTCTGTAGGTACACACATAAATAATGATGCTATTAACTCGCCCATATCGCGGATGCATCGGCTTGGTAATAAGTTGAATTTCGTTGACATTTTTCGTTGCAGGAGCATACCTGAACTGAAGAAATATTTATACGTAAATTATACTTAGTTTTTTTATGTTATATTTTAACTGTTATATGTACCGTTATATTTAAATTAAATAAAATTTTATTCTCATGTAAAATCTCACAAGGGCAATGATGAAAATAAATAAATAAATTTTCATATATTTATATTTCGGAATTCGTTATGAAACTTTCGGTATTCTAAATTATTTATTTATTTAATTCTTAACATAGTGTATACATAAGCATTCCTATATATGCTCTAATATAAACATGATTAAATTATTTTCTTTTACTAAAACTTATCTTTTACATATTTGGTCAGTTTAATTTTAAATCTATTCAATTTCTCCTCCTTTCTTATGTTTTCTGGCATTTCATTAAAAAAATTCATCGCTCAATATATCATCGATTTCTGAGATTTGACCTTCTTCCTGAATTGCAGTCTCAGTCTATCCCTTCCTCTTGTACGATGCTCGTGCTCATGTTGATTCACGTCAATTTTTCGTGTAAATTCCGCAGATATTTTCTTATTGACGATTTTTTAAATAAATACCATTATATTAAAATATATTTTCTGCTCAAAAGTCATCATATTCAGATCTTTCAGCATTGCACTGATCCGAGTATATCTATTTTTTCTGAGTATTATTCTCATAGCTTTATTTTACACCACTGACAATTGTTGCATTTCTTCTTCGTTAGCCGCAAACAAAATGCTGCTGCAGTACAAGGAATAATAACAGAGTTGTTTACTATTTTACAAGACTCAGTGCTAATAAATCGGATTTCAGAATTCTCAAAACTTCGTTATTTCGTATGCAATCCCTGGCTGAGCAGATTTGCCCTTGGTTTTGTTTTAGAGGAGAATTGAAAGAGAAGCAGCCTCACGAAGTTGCCGACGTTCTGCTGTCCCTGAAGCACGCCGTGGTGCACCCGGGAGCCGAGCTGGGCGCGCAGTACGGTCAACAAGATCTGGCTCTTCATCCACAGGTATTTATCTATTCTCTACTACCCAGAAAACAATCGGCTTTCACGTTGCAATGCGTGTCTCTTATGCGAGGTCCCGTGAAAATTTTGAAACAATGTAGACAATTAATATCAAGATATTGCAGGATTACATTTATCACACATCGAATCTGTCGGGCACTGTGTGATAAATGACGAATCATTTTGTTGACATACGTCAATTATTATCAATCACTCGTTTTCACAATCACACCCACTGGTGGGATAAGATCCGGTGGACTGTATCAGTTAAATTGATGGTTAGTTGACGCAATCCGAATTGGAACAAAGAAGGAATATTAACAAATGGATCTGGCCTACCTTGATCTCGTTCCTGGGTTGGACGTCAATTTTTCACCTCCAGTAGACTCGCACTTTTGTAGTGAAGAACCGAGATATCGCTGCACTTCCGGAAATGTTTAGAACACCGCTTCTTCGTGGTCCTAATGTTTCGCACGGCGCTACTCTCGAACGTTTAAAAAAACACAGATCTTGACAGTTCAGTGTCGGAAGGCAATCTGTCGACAAAATCCCTAAGTAATTAGTTAGCCAGAGCGGGACAGGTATATGTTAAGGTTTATATTGGAAGAACAAAATGTACTGGAAGTAGGTGCTCGACTGCGTCAACACCCATGTTACCGCATTTCTTACATCACTACATAGATCATCGATGCCGTCAACCGCCAATAGCCGCAGTTTATTGAGAGTAAAATGATAATGAAGAAAATATAAATTAAACACATAATTATGTTTACGTATATATAATATATTTAATAATAACGTAATACCATACGGTGAGGGAGGACACGTGTGTGGTCATTTAAGCAATTACAGATTTTGGCAAATGTTCTCCTTCGGCCCTGAATCCCTTCTCGTCGGCCACGTACTTGGTGCGGTAGACCTTTCCGTCGTCAGAAATGAACGAGTATTCCCCCTCCTTGACGAGCACCTTATCCTTGCCGTCGAGGGTCGGCTTCAAGACTCCAATTTCGGACACCACTGTGCCATCACCGCTGCGATACAGAAGGGAAAACTCTCCGGAGTCCTGATGTAGCTCGGTTCTCTCCAGCGCGGGGATCGGGGGAGGCGTGGGCCTCAGGAGGGTCTCGGGGGCGGCCATGGCTCCCACAACCATTAGACAGATGACGAAAACCTTTAATTAAAGAAATGTCAAGGGTTAGTTGATGGATAATAAAATATAAGACAAATATATAGTTAGGGTTATGAAACTTTGGCGGGGTGTCTCAGAGATAATAGTCCAAACGGAGCCCGCGGTTAGGAGACATCACTAGCGGCCCACTGAGCGTCAAATAGGGTTATCCGAAATTCAACGGTTCAGAAATTATTTGAAATTTGGTGATTTTCAATAAATTTACTAAATTTGTCTTGACAAAAATGAACTCTGTGCCACAAATACTCAATCTATCGTGGTGAAATATGCTATGATAGCGTAGTTACCACACAAACTACTAGATTTTTGTTTAGGGCTAATTAAAAATATATTCTTTTAACTTATTTGCTGAAAATGATGATTTAAATTCTACTGGGTTGATTCGTAAATAAATGACGTTAGTATTTCTTCTTAAAAGCGGTTCTCTTTATAGCATCTGCTTACATTCGATTAAAAGTCGAAATCATCGGTCCACCGGGCCTATCTTCCTATATATTATATATAATAGAATTACAAATAAATTTAATTCTAAAAGCGACACGTTGGCATGGGACGGGCTAACAGCTAGCGTATGATAACAATATAAAAATGATTTGGTTATTTACCAGCGACATCTTGATTGAAGAAACAAACCGAACTGTACTCTTCATAGACTAAATACCACATATTTATATGAAATGAATTTCTAGATTTTTTGAGATTAATAACAATATCTAATTAAGAATTTGCCCAGCGGGTTTGACAAATGGCTTTCGTATTAAAGCAAAATTATTTCGGTATTTGCACTTCCTATAGAAATCTGAAACCTGTTTTCATCAAAATAATTATGTATGTAATTTGTACACGAATTAATGCGAAGATAAATCACGTATCATCAGTGGCGTGCAGTTGGTATAGATTTAGGTTATGCTGTTACCAATGATATTTACAATCATATATAATATATGTAATACAATATATGCACTTTCGTTAAGAGTATTATTAAAAGAGTTTTTAAATTTTATGTTTTAACGTAAAATAATACCTTCTTACCCATATAAAAAACGTATGGACGTTTTTAAGAACATTTTCTATGACTGGACATGCTTCATTTATTGTTTGAAAATCCTTCACGTAATAACTAAATGAAATAATTAATTTAATTAAAGGTTAATGTAGCAAATAGTTCTGACAATTGCTATTTGTTTTTCCTAAATCAAAAACCAATCCATGCACCAAATTTAAAGAACAATGATGAAATCAACACGTTAAAAACAGTAAGATAGTAAAATTCGCGAATTAGTAAAAGAGGAAGTAGACACTTCAATGATTTGCACGCAGTTGTAAGCCTTTCTAATGTTATTCTGTTAAAAAACAGCATAGGTAACGACAGTAAAATACCAATTATATGACTTGAGTAATTCACTAGCTTAAAGACAGAACAGAGTAATTTAAATAACTCGATGCGGCGAATAAAAAAGAGCGCCATGGGTGCAGCGGTGAGTTGATGTGGTAGTTTTTAGAACTGAGCAATTAAAGTCTCTACTGGTACTCAGATGGCGCTATTTATAAAATAATATTTTCGTTTATGTTAATCTAATTATTTAATTTATATTTGTTTCCCAGAATTTTAGTAATGCACAGCGTTTTGGTTGTATGCACCGCACGCCCCTGCTTGTATTGTATATATGAGCAGGAAGGTCTAAATTAAAATATTTGTTTTGCTTACACATTACCTCAAACTAAAATATACATTTTAATTCTTCTTCTTACATTAGCTTTTGTTCTTTTAATAATTGCAGAATTCGCGTTACTTAAGCAAAAGTTCCAGGAAAGGGTGGGTCCCCCCCTTCTGGCGCCCCTTTATTTATTGTTCTTATATATTTTATTTTTAAACAAAAAACCTCTAAATATTATAAATTCTTTTGATTTTAATTTAATATGCGTAATATTAAGAGCGTACACTTTATTCGGAGTCTAGTAGATATTGTAGCCAGGATAAGATTAAATTGTTTATTAGTTGAATGCCTAAAATGCTGAAGATTTTATACATCTAGTACAAGATAAATCAGCAGACTGCAACTTGGTCGCCAGCCTTCGACAGAAAACGGCACATAAAGAACAAGAAGAAAAATCAACCGTTCTAGTTCGTTGAATTGTCAATTTCGACCCCTGAAGCAGCATATACTCAAATCACTCATTCTCGCTCCTACTTTCAATCCCTTCAGTATCTTCCTAAATGAAGAAGTCGTGGATCTATGCTTCAAGGAACCTTGGACGAATACGTGTGGGCAGTGCTTTTTTACCTTTGTCATGGAACGCACCGTAACAGCGGATTTTCGACGAATTTTCAAAAACTAACAGTGACAGAAATATTTGTCAGACGAGAATTTGACAAAACTTTGGAATTTACTATGAACATTTGCCTTAAATACAATAAATTCATTAGGAGAACACATTCTTATTGTGAAGTTGTAATTATTCAGAACATAAGTCTGTGATATTTTAAATATGAATTAACTATATTAATTATACATTAGATATACATATAAAATCAATTCTATCGAAAAATATTGTTGTTAAAAAATGTTCCAGGTTCGAATCCCGGTGGCGCAGCAACAATATTTATCGATAGAATTGATTTTATATGTATATCTTTATAATTAATATATTTAATTCATATTTAAAATATCACAGACCTATGTTCTGAATAATTACAACTTCACAATAAGAATGTGTTCTCCTAATAATAAAGTTGTATCAATGTGTCCAAAATTGATTAGAAATGAATTGATAATTCTGGCGTCTGCTATCAGTTTACTCAAAGGTATTTGAGATTCTGTAAAAATAAGGTAGATGGCTCTTTCAAATAATGGAACGATTGAATGTATTAATATCAAAAAGGTAACATATAGGTTCGAAAATTGTCGCTAAAAATATTGTCGCTGTAGCATAGTTGGATAATACACCTTCCCCAGTTAGGAAAGAGATTCAGGTTCGAATCCCGGTTGCGCAACAACAATATTTTTCGATAGAATTGATTTTATATGTATATCTTTCTAATTAATATATTTAATTCATATTTACAATAAATTCAATTTATGTTAAGAACTGAATATATCATTTTTATAATAAAAGATTAGCAAGATGTGAATTCCGGCACCTTTGTTCTTACAGAAAAAGTACTGCGTTTGAGGGATCCTAAAAAGACAATACAGTAAAATTCTCTTTCTGCACTATTTTAATATATTTCATCATGATTGTTAGCTTTTACAGAATTTAGTTTTGTAGACCTTTTATATTTATAAAATTCATGTTCATGTTCTCATTCTTGACATGGACTCAGACATGCAACAGCAAGTGCCTTGGGGTTCAGCACAATCAGCCTAAGATATAATGAAAGAGGAAGAACTGAACTGAACATCATCATATTGATTAACTTTGAAATAACTTGTATAGATGGTGATGGGAGGGCCAGGGTGCTACGAACCTTGCGGCGCCGGAGTCTTCCCCACGATGAGCGTCAACGTCTCCATGAACATGACGATGCACGGATACCCACCAGACCAGATGTGTCCGCAGGTGATTATTTTTTATATTATTAATGAAATGCACTGCGGCCATCTGTTAAAAACCGACTGCGAGTTTTCTGAATTGTGCAGTGGTTGATGAATCAAACTCCTCTGTCAGGTGAGAATTAACACCAATTTATTCAACCAAGATTAAAAATAGTACTAGATCGCGTCCAACTCTAGAAACAAGAGAGCGTGCCCGCTTATGAGCCTTGCTCATAACC
Source organism: Eubasilissa splendida (assembly GCA_031772225.1). Classification (NCBI taxonomy): domain Eukaryota; kingdom Metazoa; phylum Arthropoda; class Insecta; order Trichoptera; family Phryganeidae; genus Eubasilissa; species Eubasilissa splendida. The sequence goes on along the minus strand of CM062866.1, from coordinate 13,610,066 downwards.
ATACACACAGACGCCCCACTCGTTCTTCTCGCCGCGCGACACACACACAATTAACATCGCCAAGTGGTCAATAGTACCTACGTACCTAGTTGCTGAAAATATTTATTGTCTCGCAACTAAAAACCTGTGTAAAACAATAATTCGACATTAATTATTGAAATACGTATACTCAGTAATACGACAAAAACTTACAAGCAACACTTAATGTTAGTGGAACATATTTCTTTGCGACAAGTGTAGATTCTATAATCCTCCTGATTGTACTCGGTCGGGTTGCATATAAATTAAACTCTGTCCTCTTCTAACAATTACTAAGCTTTATTACAATGAGATAGGTATACAGTCTAACACAATAAGTTACACTTAAAGCGAAAATTATACACGAAGAAGTCCCGTGGGGGAAGAGACCGCTCGCAAGGGCGCGTCACCTTACAACGCCTCCGCAACATTTTTCAAAAAATACTACCTATCTGCCTTACGATTTTTTGAATTTCTAAATGTTCGTTTTCTTAGCAAAAAAATATTATCGACGTATATATTTAATTAGGTACCTACGTATTTAAAATGCACTATGAAGAATTCAGAACATTTTTCGAGGAATCAGCATATATTTCAAGCTTAAACAATCGTCCTAAGACAAGCTACAGACTAGTGAATTATTATCAAGTTAACCTTTTAAATGCCATGAACGCGTTTACACGCCAAACTTTACATGTTACGCCAAGCTATTAATGTGATAATACGCAAGATTTGACCTTTTAGACATTAAAGACCCTTGCAGGAATTAAAGTCATATTTTTAATCATTTTACAATTAATGAATAACAGTTCCCAGCGTTTGATAGATACTTTTAAGTCAAGACACTTACCCTATATGGTGTCTTCAATTTCAAATACGGTTGGCAATTATAAGGTTAAATAAACAAATGATTCTTTGGGCTACTATAATTTTGATACCCTATGTAGATAAAAATATTTACAAATTAGTTACATTTCAGATGCAGTGGGGTCAAAATCCTTCATCATCACCTATGAACGTCATGTACTCCCAAAATCAAGGAGTCATCAGCCCCGCGCCGTACCCCGGTTCAGCAACATACTCTTTTACAGCTGACTTCAGAACGCCGAATCAATCGGATCCTCTCATAACAGCCACATCGTCCTTCAAACCCATCCAAATCACGGCGTCCAACCAGAAATGCCAGCAGAGTGTCCCGAACTATAACATTTTTTCTCAAAAACCGATTCAAACTAGTTTTCCCTCGCTGAATCCGAATTTGGTTCAAAAGCAGCAAAGTTACGGTAGTCCGACTCACTGCCAAATCAAAACGCGATCCACCACTAAGCTGCAGCTGACCAACGACCACCAAATGAACTGCTCGAGTGTTGGGCCGACGTACCAGATACTCGGAGGTCAAAATCAGGGGCATTTGAATGCGCACAGTCTCGGATACCCCCATGTCAGCAACGTGGTCAGTTTTCAAAATGGACATAATATGGTTAACGGCGGAAAAGTACAGATCGGTTCTCTCAGCGGCTGTTCGGGCTCCGAGGACGAGCAGAAACCGAATTTGTGCAGAATATGTGGGAAGACCTATGCAAGACCTAGCACGCTTAAAACACACCTAAGAACGCATTCTGGAGAACGGCCTTACCGGTAATTATACATTTTCAGCAATGCTGTCGCTTACTTTATTAATTTAGCAGTCAGTTCATTTGAGCCAGACATATTATCGTTGTTTTAAATAAAAGTGAATGAACAGCATTTCAGTTTGGGGGGGAGCAGCAAAAACAATATTAGAGTCGGCTAAAAGAGCACAAAAGACAATTCTTAAGATAATAAAGTGTCGTTCCTTTAAATATCCATCAGATCTTATAAGACGAATCTTTATTTTCCTCTCGACTCGTCCAATTTTTCCATGCTAACAACAACTCACCCCAAACAACAAATCATGGACACAACACAAGACAAACAACGAACATCTACCCGCCAGTTCCGAGAGCAACAACGACATTTTATCAAAGATTCTACATGTTCTTAGCTCCGAAACTGTACAACACACTCAGTACCAACTGGAAATCGTTCAACTCCAATAAGATAACACATATGATCCAATTGGGTAGAGATCAATCAGAAGCATGGCTATCCAACATTCTAACATAATCATTATACAGTGCCTACACTAATAATTCACTAGTTCTAAAACACCTCCACTACATTTTTTAAATTATATATATATATTTTTTTTTTTATCTCTATTTTTATTCCTGTCGAATCATTATCTTCCTTGAATTAAATAACACCACAACAACACTAAAAAAACTGGCTACTTTAACACAGACTTCAGTCTAGCAAAGTAGCCAGGACAACGCCGTATATATCAGAAGTGGAGTCTACTCCATCCCACACAATAAACTACGAGTATTTAATAGCAATATAATTGTATCTTATATTTAACATGTTATATTATAATATATTCACCTCTGTTACAACAAAAATATGTATGTCAATAAAGTCTAAAGTATTATTAAAATGGAATCCAAAGTAGCAAATAATTGATACCTAATTTTTCGAGAATCTTAGAAATCAAATAAGTATAACTTTACTTTCGTAACTATATTCACATTTTACTATATCGCGTTTTAGGTAGATTTCGATAGAATTAAGCTATTGCAGGTCTCACAATGCAACTTTCGGAAAATTTCGTAGTAATGTCAGAATATAAAGTCATTGTGTCTTCACACCCAACGATCTTTAAAAATATTATTTGTTATATTTCAGATGTTCCGACTGCAACAAGAGCTTTTCCCAGGCGGCCAACCTGACCGCGCACGTCAGGACACACACCGGACAAAAACCATTCAGGTATAATGTAATAATAATTCAATTCCTTTGACTGTAATCAATGTGTACAATATTTAGTTTCATGTGAATCCTTGTGAATATTCTACAGAATTAAATTCATCGTCTCCTTCAACTTTTTTGCTTCAAGAGCAGGTCTCAACCTAATTTGTTTCTGCTTGTAGTCAATGATCCTTTTAAAGAACCAACATCTTTATATTTTCTTCTTTCGCTAATTAGAAATGATTTAAGGAGAGTTATGAATTGAAACCATTGCTTTTAATACAGTGAAACCCCGATTTTATGTTTTTGAAGGGACCAACAAAAAAAATGTAAACAGGGAGAAAATGTAAATTGGGGCCTATTAAAAAAACACTCAATTTATTTTTTATTGAAAAAGACAAACAATTTTTTTATGTATGTTTTTTTGTTGTTTTTAAATAGATTTTTCAATATTATAAATTAAATTAAAGTTTGCTGGTGGTACATTACTAATATTAGTAAAATATGCTATAAAGCCTTCAATATGCTTCATGGCATCATCTCTTGTAGGAACTAGATTTATGGGATGAACAGGAAGGTTCTTCTTCTGTCAAGTTTTCGTTTATAAAGCTGTCCACTATTTCATTAATTTCCACTATGTCCGATGTTATTACGTTGGAGTCAACGTCTAAGTCTGCAAGGGTTATTCATAAATTCTTTCCCGGCCATCATTGTTATCTATTCTATCTTCTAGGCAATTTTCTTGTTGATTCCAGCTTGTAAAAACTAATTTAAAAAAACGAAACGTAAAAATTACGTATGGGAATGAAAAATGTGTATAGACTAAGGAAAACGACCAACATACTCATGGCTCTACAGCGAATATTGAACTGGCTGAACGAATTTCAATTAATTTTAGACGTAAATCGCGGGAAAGACAAACGTAAAATGGGGTTTTTTAATGTACTGAAATGACACGGGACTGCAAAAATAACACGCAAATGGAGAGAAAACGTGAATTCCGGCCATGTAAAATTGGTGTTCTACTGTTTATGTCTTTTGTCTAATCATTAATTATTTCTATGATTGTCTTTTAAAGTGTACCCTATTTATTTTGTCTTATTCATTTATGTTTTCTGTAGACGGATGTGCATTGAAACACTTATTTAAAATCATTCAATTTATTACTTTTTTACAGAAGTCGGAATTCAGATTATCTTCTAGCATTATTTCCAGAATTATGTTTATAAACTGCACGACCTTTTAGTGGTTAGATTGTATCTGAAGTTCAAACGAAAAAGAACTTAAAGTCTGCTCGTTTCAATACATCTCCATAAACACGTTATCTTGTACATTTTGCACCTACATTGTATCAATAAAAACGAACTCTTCACAAGTACCGAGTCGTGATTTCAAAATCTCCCTGTTGGAACAGAAAACAATCTATTATTAGGAGAACACATTCGATTTTATATATATATATATCTTTCTAATTAATACATTTAATTAGTATTTAAAATATTATAGATCTATCTAACTTCACAATAAGAATGTGTTCTAATAATATGTAAATTGTATCAATGTGTCCAAAATTCAATAAAAACGAATTGTTAATTCTGGCGTATTTGAGATTCCGTAAAAACAAAGTAGATGGCTCTATTAAATAATGAAACGATAAATGTGTTAGTTTGAAAGGGTGTAACATATAGGTTCGAAAATTTGTCGTCAAAAATAATGTCGCTGTAGCATAGTTGGATAATGCACCTTCCCCGGTTCGGAAAGAGATCCAGGTACGAATCCCGGTGGCGCAACAACAATATTTTTCGATAAAATTGATTTTACATGTATATCTTTCTAATTAATACATTTAATTAGTATTTTAAATATTACAGATCTATTATCTGAATAATTACAACTTCACAATAAGAATGTGTTCTTCTAATAATATGTAAATTGTATCAATGTGTCCAAAAATGTATAAAAATGAATTGATAATTCTGGCGTATTTGAGATTCCGTAAAAACAAAGTAGATGGCTCTTTCAAATAATGGAACGATTAAATGTATTAATAGCAAAAAGGTAACATATAGGTTCGAAAATTTGTCGCTAAAAATATTGTCGCTGTAGCATAGTTGGATAATGCACCTTCCCCGGTTCGAAAAGAGATCCAGGTGCGAATCCCGGTGGCGCAACAATCTTTCGAAAAAATTGATTTTATATGTACATCTTTCTAATTAATACATTTAATTATTTAGAAAACAGTCTGTCCAATGAATAAAAAATATCAATTTACTGTATTCGTATAATACCTATGAATAGCAAATCGGATGCCTCAACTTTGAAGTTAAACATACGAATTTTATGACGAGGCTAATTAGTTGAGATAATATTGCAGGCACAGATGTGTGTACGATCTCTTGTTTGCCGCGAAAACTGGAACTCTAGTGGCAATATGGCTCATCGTACTTCTATAATTAGTATTAATTATTAGCAGCTTAACAACCTAAGTCCATGCTTTGTGCACGTGATATCGATTGTGTCAAAATCTACTTTTATTTATCCATTTTTTCGAATCAATTCGGATACCAGTCTTAATTGAATTAATTAAATAATAGAATGTTTCGTATGCAGATTATACTAAAGCCATCTAGTTTCAGTTGGATCCAACCTTCTTCAGGACAATATAGTTAGGGGCGTGCAGTGCATATAAGCAAAAAAGCCGTGCATTACTAAAAATTCTGAGAAACAAATATAAATTAAATAATTAGATTTACATAAACGAAAATATTATTTTACAATTAGCGCCATCTGTGTACCAGTAGAGACTTTAATTGCTTGGTTCTAAATACTACCACGTCAACTCACCGCTGTACCCATGGCGCTCTTTTCTATTCGCCGCATCGAGTTATTTACATTATCCTGTTCTGTCTAAGTTAGTGAATTATTCGAGTCATATAATTGGTTATTTACTGTCGTTACTTATGCTGTTTTTTAACAGAATAACATTAGAAAGGCTTACAACTGCGTGCAAATAATTGAGTGTCTACTTCCTCTTTTACTAATTCGCGAATTTTACTATCTTACTGTTTTTAACGTGTTGATTTCCTGATTGTTCTTTAAATTTGGTGCATGGATTTTTTTTTGATTTGGGAAAAACAAAAAGCTATTGACATAAGTATTTTCTACAATAACGTTTAATAAAAATAATCATTTCCTTTAGTTGTTACGTGAAGGATTTTCAAACAATAAAAGAATCATGATCAGTCGTAAAAAGTGTTCTTAAAAACGTCCATACATTTTTTATATGGGTAAGAAGGTATTATTTTACATTAAAACTTTAACTTTAAAAGCACTATTAATAATACTCTAAACGAAAGTGCATATATTGTATTACATATATTATATATGATTATATAACATCATTGGTACAGCATAACCTAAATCTATACCTACTGCACGCCACTGAATATAGTATATTAGACTATTACTGCATATATTGTCCTGAAGAATGTTGGGTCCAACTGAAACTAGTTTATGAATTAAATATATTAATTAGAAAGATATACATATAAAATCAATTTTATCGAAAAATATTGTTGTTGCGCCACCGGGACTCGAACCTGGATCTCTTTCCTAACCGGGAAAGTGCATTATCCAACTATGCTACAGCGACAATATTTTTAGCGACAAATTTTCGAACCTATATATGTTACCTTTTTGATATTAATACATTTAATCGTTCCATTATTTGAAAGAGTCATCTACCTTATTTTTACAGAATCTCAAATACCTTTGAGTAAACTGATAGCAGACGCCAGAATTATCAATTCATTTTTATTATATTTTGGACACATTGATACAACTTTATTATTAGGAGAACACATTCTTATTGTGAAGTTGTAATTATTCAGAACAGACGGTCTGTGATATTTTAAATATGAATTAAATATATTAATTAGAAAGATATACATATAAAATCAATTCTATCAAAAAATATTGTTGTTGCGCCACCGGGATTCGAACCTGGATCTCTTTCCTACCCGGGGATAAAATATTATCGCTGTAGCATAGTTGGATAACGCACCTTCCCCGGTTAGAAAAAAGATTCAGGTTCGAATCCCGGTGGCGCAACAACAATATTTTTCGATAAAATTGATTTTACATGTATATCTTTCTAATTAATACATTTAATTAGTATTTTAAATATTACAGATCTATTATCTGAATAATTACAACTTCACAATAAGAATGTGTTCTCCGAAACTAGTTGACTTTAGTATATGTGCATAATAAAGTAGTTTAAAACAAAATATTATTTAATTACAATGTCGAGCCACAATGTGTTTTGCTTTCTTTGAAAATTTAATTGAACTATTTTCCTTTTTACAGCTGTCAAATCTGCCACAGAAGATTCAGTCAAAGTTCCAGCGTCACGACCCACATGAGGACTCATTCTGGCGAAAGGCCGTACAGGTATTTAACAACATTCAATCGCATTCACTATTTTGTAATTTAAAAAAAAATATATATATATATAATATATGTGTTTTTTTTTTTTTCACACCAACTCTCATTTATTTTATATTAACTCGCAAATATTAGCCGCCAGCTCAGAATCAATGTTCAAATTATCATATATTTTATTTTTTTAATACGATAAATTTTTTAAAGTTAATAATGTAAAACTATTATATATGTTAAACAATCTCGAAAGACTGTTGATGACATTTTACGGAAGATCTTCCTGAATTTTGAATGTGCCCATAAAAATCATATTTTAATTGATTGAACAATTCAATTACATATGTGAATGTTTCAAAAAAAAAATTTATTAGATTAATAATAATAATAATACATTTATTAGGTTCACTTTTTTTACGTGTATTATGTCTAGTGGTCCGACGTATTACTCTTTTAAATTAATATTCATTAAGTATACATTTTCACCTAGTTCATTACTATGAGTGTTGCGTAATATTTCTAATATCGGCAAATGTACCGAGGGTATGCATATAAAATTTGGCAAACTAAATACAACATATCAGTAAGAAAGTAAGACATATGTTTGGATACCCTGTCTGCTACACTAGTAATTAACTGTATTATAGCAGACAGTATTTCTCCAGTATAACAGTAAGCAAAGTGCAATTATCAATGTACAAAAAATATATATATAAACAGTTAATCAAGAGATGCAATTAGGTAATTCAATATACTGTTGTAGCAGTTTTATTCTCAGGTTTAGACCTTTAAAAGTTCTTGGGCGTAATTTCTCCCCATTTCGTGGAGCCAGAACTGTACTTTTCGTGAAAAATATGCAAGACTATGGTTGCAATCGAGATTATTCAGTAAAGGTATATAAAAAGTTAAGAAATACTGTTCCGTCTCTTATGTTACAAGATTTTTTTTAATTCTTCAAACATATGATGGATAGGAAGATAGTTTTATTTTAATTAAAACATTTATTCCAAAAAAAATTATAAATATAATTCAATAATTACATACATATAAATAAATAAATCAATGGTAACAACTCTAGGCATGTAAATATGTATTAAAATTTAAAAACGTGTAAAAACAGACTGGATCCTTAAATGTTGTCCCATGTTCTTTCGGTATTATAAAGAAAGTGAAATCTACTTTTACATATTTATACATTTTCAATAAAAAAATATCTTTAGATACTTACATAATGTACTTGAGTTTATTAATTATTTTATGCGCAGCTTAAAATATGTTAAAATGTTGCTGAATTTAGGCGCTTCCTTATTTCACAGCGAACTCATAAAAATAGCTGTATCCTGGTGAATCATTCGCTGATGAGTATAGCAGTTAATGAATTTACTGATCTTTATCAGTAATAAATTAAATGACGGTATCTTTATTTTCGATGTATAATAGCAAGTAAAGGATGATTAAAAATATTGTGTATGAAATATTTGTAATTGAGGGCTATTAAAATATCTGTAGGGATCAGATTTCAAATTCACCGCTACTCATAGCGCTGCCGGCTGCCGCTGCAGGTCTGTCCCGATTCCTCACCGACGATCTCTCTCCTGTTTCATCGCTCCTCAACGGCGGTTTTACGGCCCACGCACGCCGAGCGAGACCGTCGACTCGCTTCATTTCATAATACACGCGCACCTTCTGTGTCTCTTCATTTCTTCATTCTATTCATGATATCTGTCTTCCTTGTTTTATCATACTGTCATAATAAACATCAACACGCCAATCATCACTCTTTCTGTTTTATATTAATACATGAATTGGAAGGGTAAAAAAGACTAATAAAAACCCTCTCGACAATTTACTGGAAGTTATGTAAGGACAAATTAATTAGGCGCGACACTTTACATTTTATACCCGCCTTATTCTAACATAATACTTACAAGGTAACTAAAATAAATTACAATTAATTATTACACAAAATACTTTGTTTAAACCACTATTTATTGATCATTCTACATGTTTCGATACCTATGGTATTATCTTCAGGAAACAATGTATACTGAAATTAAAAAATACGAGCATAGATAAAAACAAATCTATAAAGTGGTGAATACGTAAAAACCAATATGAAAACAAATTTAAAAGGTGACTAAGGTAAATAGTGGTTTAAACAAAGTATTTTGTCTAATTATTAATATAAAATGCACATTTATATTCGGGGGAGAGGGTGGAATGACCAGGATGAGGTGGGATGGTACCTCTGTTTACCGTGCTTATAAGACAAACCACAACTAAATAGATATCACAAATAATGCTAAATTTGTTTTGTTCCAGATGTCGAGCTTGTAAAAAGGCTTTTTCTGACAGCTCCACTCTCACCAAGCACTTGAGGATCCATTCGGGAGAGAAGCCGTATCAATGTAAGCTGTGCTTTTTAAGGTAATTATTCCCTTTCCTCTTCTGCTGCTTTATTTTAATTTATATAATCTTCTCTGCAAAACTTTTATCTTTTATTATAGTTTTAATTGCAAAATTACTAATAATCTGGACCAACCTATAACTTTGAAATTGTATGTAGAAATGCAGGTCCTCGATGACATTATCACGATAATAATCATAAGAACTTTCTACAACTTTATATTCGTTAGGTGATCCATTAATAACTTATTTTATATCATCTGAATAAGAAATATTTATAGTATATTACATATATTAATCCCATTAAGGAGGTCGAGCAAGATACTAATATTCTCAGATTCTACATTTTATTTAGCTGTTACGTTTCTAGATTTTTATCGAGCATTTAATGAGATAGCATACCAAAGATCTACGCCACAGACGAGTCATTTTCTACTACTAACCTAATCGCATTAACCATTATTATATCATTAGTGCAGTCGAATTTACATAAATTCAATTTCATTAGCATAAACTCCTGTGTTGATTATTATGTTATTAATTATTGTAAAACAAAATACTTATAGCTTCCAGGCCTAAACCGCTGTTATGTTTTCAGATTTTCCCAGTCTGGCAACCTCAACCGACACATGCGTGTACACGGCAACAATGCAGCTCTACTTGGATGACAGTATGGCCACCCTTACGGACATTTGGCGGCCGTCTACTTTTAAAAATTAAATGCGTGTCGCCATTTTGCAATATGGCGGCGAATTGGCTGTCTGTCATCGTATAACTATAAAATAGTCAAGCTAATTGTAAATTCCATCAAACTGAGTGGAAATAAAAATTATCTGCAACTACCATTACGCGCCTATTTTACAAGACACTTGAAAGTGGGTAGGTAATACTTGGTGAAAAGTTATAACACAGTCAAAGGGAATTCCGAACAATATAAATATGTAATACAATATAATATAACAAACAGATTATTACATGTCAATATGTGTGTAAATGGAAAGATTATCTTTAACAAAAAAGTAACAGATTTAAAATTATTCACTTTATTTATCTGTTTATAGAGGCTTTAAAATTTGTTTTTTTAACAGCACTGATAAATTCTTAGCTTTTTGTCACTGTAATACGGCAACATGAAAATTGTCAAGCATATCAAATGTTTTTCAAGAAGTGCGTACATGTGTGCAATTTAAGTGTGAAATTAAATTTATCATTATGGTAATAAAAAATATTAAACTTATAAACAATCATATGCAGGCACTTATCTTAATTTCTCTCATAATCTACTTGTATAAAGACTGGTAGACCAATAAAAAATGACTTTGTAGCAAAATGAAAAATAAGGGCAATAAAAAGCCTAAATTAGTTCAAAGATATACCTATACGTTGTACAACCTTAACAAAATCATCTCATAATTTGACCCATGCGTATAATACGATATAAGACTTTTTTTTAAACATTGAATAAAAATAAATTATAAAAAAGTGGAGGGAATATACGCAAAAACCATGTAATATAGGTCGGTACAATATATATCATATTATATTTCCTACAGAAAATAGTATTTTTATCGATTTGAAGCTTCATTAGAGAATTTTAAAAAAACTATCCTTGTGTACAAAAAAAGATCAGACTAAAAATAACATTGTTCAAAACTAAAGCCGGTGTATTTATTGTCTCTTAAAATTCATTTTATGAATAAATTTTTCATGTACATACATACAAATAATGGTCGGCATTTGCAATATTAAATTTTAAGTCGATTGATAATAAATCTGAAAAAATAATTATTGATTATTCAAATATTTTGATTTCTTTTCGAACAAATTTATGCGCAGTGTAAAAAGAAGCTCGCCACAAAAATGTCGTATAAAATATTTGTACATAAAAATGACATATTTTTAAGTGCTCTTACTTTTTGTTATTGCATTGGTAAGCAGCAATGATGACGAGTACTTAAACGTAATAATATTATATAGTAATGCAAATAAATGTACATAATAAAATAACATGTGTTGAAAAAACAAAACTGATCGCACCGATCGTGCATAAATATGTTGATATTTCCAACAGCCTCGAGATAGCAGTGGCGCGTTTATACCTATTGGAGCCCCTAAACGCTCCTTTTTAGGTCCTCTAATGTTCAGAAAATTATAGTACACACATTAAATGAAGAAATTTAAAAATAATTCGTATTATATTTATCTACTATTCTTATTTATTATCATCTGTAGTCACTGCAGTAATCAAAAATAAACCTCCATAATATTATTAACTGCGGTTCAGAAAATTTATGAGACATTTCGTGGACTTATGATTTTATTCACCTTTCTCTGACGAAGTATTTTATTGTAATTATGTAGTTAATTTCAATCAATCATTACCGTGGATTTGAAAACACATAACCTATATTGTATATGCTTTATGATAATACATATGTATATCCTATCCCCATCATAATAGAAGTACGAACTGAACGATACCCAACAAAATAAAAATATAAACAATTTGGGAACAACCGATTTTACTTCTAACTGTCTTACAAGATATGCAGTTTCACTCATTTTGTATGCAGAGCATAATTTAAGTACATAATGTGCATACTGTGCCATACACCTTGTATACTTATTCGTTTATATAATTATATTTAAAAAATCGAGGGCCAACGCGCCACTGGGGTTAATCAGAATTAAAATCGTGTTGTATTTACATCAAATGTAGTAATTATGTAATGACACGTATCATTTGTATAATATTAACCATTAAATTATTTTATAATATTTCGTTTGTACATTTGGTTCATACGTGTTTGTATGAACGTAATATTCTTTGCTCCTATTCAACAGGGTAACCACATCGATTAAAATATGAAACAGATGAATAAACCATACTTGATATGTACAATATATACAAATTATAATTTTTTAATGTAGATGTAAACATTGAGACGTGTCACATCAATATTTTTACAATTTTCAAAGCTAGCCGAAGGCTTGTACTGTGAAAATAGATTTAATTTCGAAGACCACTAGAGAGATCAATCCTCGGTCTCGGTCGTCGAAAATGGTTTACCTAACATTAGACCACGTGTAAGACAAACCGTAAACAAGTTGTAAAGGGAGGAGTTAACTACTCTTAAAGAGTTCTTACATTAGATGTTTCCTAATCAAATGGAAAAAATAAAATCAGAAAACCAATCTTAAAAATCAGATGTTCAAATGACTACTGAATTCTTCGATATCTAGTTTATTGTTTCTCCGATACAACGCCACAATGATATATTTTAAGACTCTGTTTATGTTAACTCCCCGATTTTTAATAATATTTCCTCACAGGCAACATTATTATTATTACTGACCAAAGTATACATTTTAGTTATTGTTTAATATTCTTACTGTGAAAAATATTTTTTATCCACTTATTTTTAGTGTCTAGTCATATGTATTAATGTCGATAATAAAATGTACCTAATTTTCATCACTGTTATTTTATTTACTTTCTTTTGTTGGCAGCTGATGGCATTAGGAATTGCAAATGAAAACAAAACATTCGGCCTTGTCAGTTTATAAAATATATTTTTATTATTTAGACACTATAGACAAGTTAATGTTGAAAAATAAGTGATATTTTTTAATGTTTGGGCACAAAAACATGTACATTAATAATGTTACTTTTCAACTTGGCTCAGGCTTGGGTGACAAGGCTTGTAGCTTCAGAAAATGTGATCTTGACTACGCTAAATTTACAAAATACCCTTTTAAAATCTGAGATACACTCAGACTCAGCATTATTATGTAAGTATTTCCCGTATGTGAATTAATCATTATTCCCTCAAGGATCACCAAGCAAGGTCAAAATACTCAAGCTATGTCTATTGATCAGTACCTCGCTGGGAAATATATAATAAAAACTTGGAATGACCAGGTAAACCAGTTACTGGAGGACGATCCTGTTAGAAACCTTAATAATCGACTAGATTGTATGAGAAAATGTATGAATGTAGATGAAACAAGAATTGTGTGTCAGGACAGAAGAGTGTGTCGCTCTATCGTCTCTGCCTACCCCCGCAGGAAACGACGTGATGGTAAGTTAGTTAGTTAATACATATTTAGTCAGTGACAACATTACACGTGTTAAAACTTATGTTTCCTTTAGAGGAAAGTATACAATTATGGAGTATATCAATAACTAAAAAATATATTATTTAAATTTTAAAATATCCTCCAATCCTCATCTACTATTTCATTATGTGGATGCACCACTGTGATTCTTTTCTAAAAATTAAAAGAGCTTGCGTTGAGCCCGTGTCTTAATTTTTTTCCCTGTAAAATAGCCTTTATACACATTGCATCTAAGGCTATTTTAGTGTTCATATTTGCTTTTTCACGTTAGGTTTGCAAATGTTGCCACAAACGCGTTTTGACATTTCGCAAGTTTATGCACTTGCAAAAAGTCTGTGATTGTGAAGTTGTGAAGCCGCAGCGACATCTGGAGATGTCGTATTATTGTTTTACAATTAATCAACAAATAATAATAACCAGCCGTGTATACCTTTAGTCGCTAACGCATTCCTTTCGATTCCAGCGCGTAATATTGTCGTGAACCCAGCCGCTTCGCTTGTGTCAGCTATGGCAGACGACTGTGCGGATAATATTCTGTCGGATGTGAAAAGCTGTAACTTTATTTGCGGTGTTGTTGAAGGTATCTATTTGTTTGCTAATTTTGCATATAAAAACTATCTTATTCAAGCAAGCATATTCAAAGATCCCTTTGTCCTTGCATAGAGTTGTATGAATTTTACTGAAAGTTTTTGTTTATTAAATTGATATCGCAAATTGAAACAACAAAATGTTAGGTACAACAGTGCATCCTGTAGACTAAAAAATATTTCAAAGATTCGCAATCGCATGCAATGCTTCTTTTCAAAACCATGAAATGTGGAATGAAAATAATCTAAAGTTTTGCCATTCTCATTTAACTGTCTCTCAATTTCATGTTTTTGGAATATTTCAATAATATTTACAAACACAACTAGTTGAGCTAAATATCTCACTATTAATTGAATCCATACACAATCAATATGCTCATGGACACAACGAAAATCGCGAATATCATTTGGTACACTGGTACGACATTGATTTTTTATAAAGTACATATTTGAAATTTTTCCTTGCATTCTATTGCAGTAAATTAACATTATGCTTAATTTATCTAATGTTTTTCATCTTTAACATATTCACCGCTGACTAAAATCCATTCAAATTCATGCTACAAACAATCTGACGTCATACCGATTCTTATTGACTGATGTCTCTGTGCTGAGGCTTAAAAGGGCCCGCTGGCATGGTGCTAGATAGATAGATTGATTGAACCATAAAACGCGACAGAAGATAGTTTGGTCATTTTTTTGGGAACGTGCCTCACGCATTGTCACCATAGAAGATGTTAAACTTGCATGAAACAATTTTATGTTTGGTTGTTATTGGTTAATAACAAATTGGAATGCAAATTACTCTAATTTTTATTTAAAAATACTCAACTTTTTTATACTAATCAGATGGTCAGCAACAATGGAAATCATCTAAATTTGAGGCATTAGTTAATTCGGTGTGTATTTTCGTGAGCTCTGCTTTTTATATTTGAAAAAATCTTGTTTGTTTTTTCATTGAATTTATTGTTAAGTGGTGACCATTTAATAAACTTAATAGAAACAAACACATCTTGTATTATTAAAGAGAACACATTCTTATTGTGAAGTTGTAATTATTCAGAACATAGGTCTGTGATATTTTAAATACTAATTAAATGTATTAATTAGAAAGATAATACGTATAAAATCAATTTTATCGAAAAATATTGTTGTTGCTACTGGGATTCGAACCTAGATCTCTTCCTGTATGGGGAACATGCATTAACCGATTATGCTGTACCAACACAGCGCATTGATGACAAATTTTCGAAATTATATGTTACACTTTTTCAAATTGACACATCTATCGTTCCGTTATTTGAAAGCCATCTTCTTTATTTTTTGCTATTATTATTAATTATTGGTATAACATAATTGGTTAATGCATGTTCCCTGGACAGGAAGAGATCCAGGTTCGAATCCCGGTAGCAATAACAATATTTTACAATAAAATTGATTTTATATCTTTCTAATTAATACATTTAATTTGTATTTAAAATACTTTTTGTTTGATTTATTTTTAACAATGTGTTATGAAATGCGTATTGTTACAGCCTTGTAAAATAACTTATTAGCCTATCTTTCGTTTCATACTCTCGATAAAGATTCAATAATATTAATAATAAATTAAAAAATATACTTTTTTTTTTAATACTGATTTGGTACTTTAAAAGTTAATGTTTTCTCATATTACCAGTACAAATTCATAATGACTAAATTTCTTTGTGTTGTCATTAATAACATTATCATTTTATTATTATTATATATGTTACTTTAAACACAATACAATTGAGGTTTAAAGGAAGGTTATTTTTACAATGTGTAGAATGTAGTGTATTTGCAAGGTATTCATGCTTCAGGCCATTTAAGCCAACTAGAGACATAGCACAATCTGTTTCGCCATGTTTGGACTAAAAACTGATTCTTTTTTGGTGGATGTATCTGAATCTTCGTCAATCACAACTCCATCTCCACCAGTTTTCATCTCGTCTGACTGAGTGAGACTGTGTATCTGAAATATTTCTACACAATATTCCAAACTAGTATCCAAGAACACCAGCATCATGTGCTAGTCTATTGAATAATGATAAAAAATATTTTTTTAGGATTTTATGGCAGACCATGGACGACAGAACAACGAAAAGATCTCTTTCAAAAGTAAGTGCTTTAATTTATTTATTATTATTTTACACGCCCTATTCAGGCATTAACATATATTTTTTCAATTAATAAAAAATCTCATCATCAAGTTTAGAACCGTGTTGGATGAGTTCTTACCCCAATTCATATCTAAAATTATTTTTATTATGCGTAAGCTTGCTTAGTATTAAGAACTTTTAAAATACGCATTAAATTCTCTTAAAGGTTATTATTTAATCATATGAAAAAGTTTAAGTTTAATATTATAATGCTGCCAGTTTTATAAATGATGATTGGAGATTTAAATAAGATGTGCGAATATGAAAAAGAGTTGTGTTCCTGAATTAAAGTTGCGTAGTTGATACAGTATTGGACACAGTTTGTTATGGACCTGATTAATCGCTCGGTGACTTCTACCCGAAGGCTAGAATGTTCAGTGTATTGAGAGTTATAGATTCTATAATTTCACTTCTCAGGCCTGTAGTTGTGGCTGGATGTACCCTAGTGCAAAATTGCAAATGGGTTAACTTGCATTTTACGTATACATAAGATCATTTCTAATAAAAAAAACTCTTACTTTATTCGAACTTTAAATTATCAAACTAAAGTTTTGACATTGATTATCAACAAATTAGAATAGTGTGTAGTTAAAACATAGATTACTATTTAGTATGGAATAGTTTAATGTGTATAGCAACTTCATAATGTTTAGAAAAAGAGTAATAGGTTTTTAGTAAGGATGACAAATTTATAGCTGCCTCTTATTGTCATCATTCGCCTAATGCGATTTTTCAAGAATTAAAGATCTCACTCGTCGACTATCGATATCCCTTATATGGTAGGAATATATATAGTTAAAAATTGTTTAGTAGCATTTTTTTAAAATTATTAATTTAGCATACAAGGAGTGGTATCTATAGAATATCGTCTAGCAGAACTAAAAACTCATGGGACCAAATCTAGAAATTATCAAAGTGTCACGAATAATGTGATTTTTAATGTTTGTTTTTCGTGAAATACAATCACAAATTGAAAGGACCCCCGTAAAAAGGCATTCGCTCCAGATTGTTTTGATTTCTATCAACGATGAAATGAATGCTATGTGTGATGAGGTGGAGAAGCAAAGTATTTTTTATTGTTGACACAAAATCACAAATATAAGAATCTGGCATCTTTCCAGTTGAAAGGTGTTATTCATTAACTTTGATCAATATTATCAGATATATTTTGATTTATTTCCCATAAATTCTATTTATACATTGCTTTAGATGACATTAAATTCATTTAAACTAATTGCTTCAGTTAGAGAGAATTTAATTTAAGCCAGTAACTTATTTTGATACGTTGAACACAATATGGCTGTGTAGTGTAGTAGATGCATGCATCATCAATTTGCAGAATGAAACGTTGGGGAATGGACTCATATGTGTATGCCCCCAAAGATGACTACAAGCACAGGGCGTACTGGAGGGAACTGTACACGGTGGAGGAGGCTGAGCACCTCACCGGTCTCATTAGCGCTGCCCGGGCCCAAGGGGTAGCCTTTTACTATGCACTGTCACCAGGGCTGGACATCACCTACAGCAATCAAAAGGAGGTGGCCACTCTCAAAAGGAAACTGGAACAGGTATCATTTGATTTTATAATTAGTTCCGGCTAAGACAAAAGACAACAATCAGTGCAACAAAATATCTCATCATATGTTGTCAATTACTGATACTCTGCTAATAATTATCCTCGTCATCACTAACGCAGATCTAAATGAAGAATTTAAATTACCTATCCATGACTTCACTTCTATAACATTGACATCCCTTTGAATACATCGGTCAGCTTCAAAAGCTTTCTTTCATATATTGTTTATGATACATTCAACACAGTTAAAATTACTGTTCGTGGTTTCAGGTATCTCAATTCGGATGCACAGCATTTGCCCTTTTGTTTGATGATATAGAACCGGAGATGAGTGAAGCTGATAAAGAAATATTCCAGAGCTTTGCTCATGCACAGGTAATTATTTATTTTTTTGGCTTTTAAAAGCCATTAAAGATTAATATATTCAATAGCTGAAATTGTTGTATTTATTAAAAGTTGTATATCACTAATTACTAATTCAATTAGTGATAAAGACTCAGTAACAGTTGTAGTCTTCCATGCCTCAATTACTTCACATATATATCTTGCAATACAAGAACTCATACATAACTTGCTTGCACTTTTTTGGTAGTCAGTCACATGAGATTTATAGTAAAAAAAAGTCCACATGTGTAACTGCTTCACAGAAATGCTGTCACAGAAATGGAATTGCACAACAATGTAAACAACAAAAATTCAAATCCTTCGTGATAATTTTGTATTTAGAACATCGTTGATCTACATTGGGAAAATTAAAATATGTTTGTACCTATTTACCAAGTACTTAAATACTTTTTAACTATCAAAATTTGTAAACAGAAGAAAAAATGTGTAATTTATAGAGAAATTAGTAAACAGTAATATGAGCATATCGATTTTTTTAAATTATTTTGCTATTGATTTTTTAAATAAATTAAGGTTATAAAAAATTGTTAATTTACTATCGTTTGTTGATTTATAATGTTCTGTTGATCAGGCTTGATCCTTATACATATGTATATATTATATCAAACAAATTCTCTCTGGACAGGTTTCAGTAACGAATGAGGTTCAGCAACACCTGGGTGGCAGCACAGTTCGCTTCCTGCTTTGCCCCACGCAGTATTGCGGCACCAGAGCGATGCCCTCAGTGTCCAGTTCGGAGTATCTCACGACCCTCGGTGCCAAGCTTTCCAAGGACATAGACATCATGTGGACAGGTCAGATCAGAATCCACATCCAACACATTATGTATTTCTACTTCAGTATCTGATATATATTTCAGGCTGTTTTCATCAGCGCTATTTAAGGGTGTAATTTCATTTTTCCTCTTTGAAATTCGAGATATTCTACACGAATTACATACTCTTTCAAGATGAGCTTAATAGCTAAACTAAAAGATGTGATTTGTAACGTAAATCTTGCCAGAGAGGAAGGTTTTGATAGAAAGAGATGACAATAAAATAGTTGATTTTCTCGCTTTAGACAAGCTGTTCAGATTAAAACTCATTTCTAGAGTTTTATTCATGTTTTTTTATATTTATATTATGGAATGAAATAATATGTGTAGTCTTTGAATTAACCCATCGAAAATCAATATTTTATAGAATTATCTAGCCTATGTGCTAATATAAATTCAACAATTAGATCATCATCGGACAAACTCTCATCACTAAAATGGCAGGATATTGAATGATTAATTGTACTGTAACTTTCAAAGTATCAATGTGACAGATGACTTTTGAAACAGCTGTGAAGAATCCCCTATTTTTAACTAATGATTTACAGTTTTTACCATCCAATGTTGGAGGGTGAAATTAGTTTACATCTTATGTACATACTTTCGATGAGCAAATATTTTTGACCAACAATCTAAAAATCCACAAAAAATTTGACTAAATTGACTTTTGTTACTGTGCTAAAAATTTACCACTGATCAAATAACCCAAAGACTTGTTTGATTTTATTAACTTAAAAATATATGTTCCACAGGCCCAAAAGTGATTTCCAAAGTATTGACAGCTGCCTGTATTGAAGAGATCACCCAAGTATTAAGGCGGCCACCGGTCATCTGGGATAACCTTCATGCTAATGACTATGATCAAAAGAGAATGTTCTTAGGTAACAGTAATTAAATTGTATTTTAAAAAGTATTTAATTTAAAATTTTATTTCTTTTACTTTATCCGCCACACTTCTTTATTACGTATTTTGGTTACATAAAAAAAGTGTTAGCCTCATTCTGTTTGCGAAAAATGCTAGAGTTGGAGTGCTCTGTTATGCGAAGTCAACCAATGGTAGTAGCATCTCTTGTAGTGGCTGTAAAGGCCAATTTGAAACAATACTGGCGTGGAGATTTCATTTTCAGATGGTCCAGTCATACATGTGACCTGTCCTTAGTACATTCCTCCCACTGATAGTCATATCTATATAGAATGTCTTCCTACCTTAAACCTCAGTCATCCTTCAAACAAAAGATATACATATAAAAAAACTCTCAAAGTTCACCATAATTTGCACACCTAGATCAAAACTAAGACAACTAAAAAAAACAAGAATTTTGAGTTATTATTGTATTCGGATACTCTGTCATACACACAACTAACCTCAGCTCCAGTTCTCGAATAGTGTCATTTTAGGAAACATTTATGACCTAAAATGTTATTTAGTTTCATAACTTTAGTAACAAAAAATGGAGAAAAATGTTGTTTTTTTGAGTTGTCTTAGTTTTGATCTAGGTGTGCGCGATATATAGAGTGTCTGTTCAATTGTCTTATAAATGAGAAAGCAACACACAAGACTACTAATTATAAACAAAATAAAATGGATATGTATAGTTTAAGACAGAAATAATGTTTGTACCTTTTTAAGAAAGGATCACTTAGGTGGTTTGGTCATATGGAACAGATGAATGAGGAGAAAATGGTAAGGAAGATATATGATGCAAGTGTTGATGGAACCAGAAATAGAGGACGTCTGCGGAAGACTTGGCAGGACCAGGTAAACCAGATACTGGTTAGAAGTCTCAATAATTGGTGAGCTTGTATGAATGTGGATGAGGCGAGAATTGTGTGTCAGGACAGAGGAGTGTGGCACTCTATCCTTTCTGCCTAACCCTGTGGAAAAATGGTGTGATGGTAAGTTAGTTAGTTTATAAAAAGTCTGATCAACTGAATCAACAATTTCTTTTTTATGAAATTAATATTGTAAACTGTTTAAAATTCATATATTTCTGCAAGCGGTGCGGACGCAAGCACATTTTTGCCAGCAGTGGACATGTTACATTTCCTACGCAACTCATATTTAAAAAAAAATGTTATGCTCTTTAATTTTTTATTTAATTTGAGCATTTGTGCAATGCTTTGAAGAATTTATGATCATCAGATGATGGATACTAGAGAAGATAATCCGCTGGTAACACTATTTTATGATAAATTAATTCATATTTAACTATTCTACCTTTTTGTCTAGGTCCTTACACTGGCAGGTCACCTGAGCTGATTCCTCTTTTAAGAGGTGTCCTATCCAATCCTAACTGTGAATACAACGCCAACACAGTTCCCATCCGGACACTGGCCCACTGGGCCAACTGCAGTGTGGATGTTTCTACCAACAGTAAGTTTGGCATCCATTCTTCAATATATTTCGACTACTCTCAAATGATCAATTAAATTTTTTAACATCGTATATTTTATATATAAGTGCATATCTTTAGCCCTTATAATGTATTGAAATGTCCTGGAATAATTGTAAGGACTATGTAATATTCTGTAGCTTTGAATGGTGCTATTTGAAAAGTCCTTTATTTTTATATACTTGCAGTTGACAGTGTTGCCGCTGATATAAAATTAGAAAAAGAAGGGGGTGGGGTGGAAGATGAAGGGCCTGTCACAGTCAACAAACACGTCTACCATCATAGACAAGCACTTAGGTTTGTTGTTGCATGATTTTAATAAAGCAAAATTTTCATAAACTGGTACTAAAATATTCTCCGGCAGTTAGTAAAAGTCATCATCATCACTTTTCCTTCTCCTCTTGGATTGGAGTTTATAAGACAATTGAGGTTTACAGGATGTGCTCGATGGATGCACTTCTGGTTCTTACGGATGTGGACCCTTTAGGTCTGGGGGTCTAATGTCGTGCCGCATATTTCAATTTAAAAGGTCCTATTTTGGAATTGATGGCATCCATCTCTTTTTTTGATTTTGAATGCGCAATACTCTTCTGGTCGCCCGTCAATCGCAATGACTTTCCCCCTCGAGAAAACTAGTTGATTTCGACATTTATTTTTCAGAAATTCAGATACCTATCTGAACTCCATACACTTTTGTCAATGTTTCTTATCTTTGATGACCTATTCGAACTTATTTAGAAACTGGCGAATATTAAAAATATTTTTTTATGAACATTTTAGATACAGTGAAACCCTCTTAATAAATTCCCCTTTAATAAGTTTTCCATCCTAATAAGATCACATTCTCCGGTCCCGAAAAAGTCTCATACGTTTACATTCCTTTTTTTTTTAATGCTTAATAATATGTTTTCCAAATAATAAGTTTCCCGCCTAAAAAATTAAAATATTTATGACAGAACTCAATTTATCCGTACAAAAAAACCTTTGTAATACATTTTTGGGCAGAAGAAAATTTGTTTGACATTTCTAAAAATTAAAGTTCTTTCAATGGGTGCAATAAAATTTGGGTTTTGGGTTTTGCCCCACCATAAGAGATCTATCCACTGACAAAAATTGTCATATTTGAATAGGCCAATAAAATTTACTGCCTTGCTTCGACAAAACAAGGAATAGCCGCCGCCACTGTAAATTATTTTTTGCATTTGCAGATAATCTTCACAATACAAGAGCCACATTGGTAATACTAATTATCTTGTTTTATTTTTATTAATTTTTAACTTTAATTACGCAAACATTCCTGGCCGAAAACCCAATTCTTAAAATAGCTCAGATTAATGGTCGTTTTATGGCAAACTTGTATCAGAGAACAAAATAATGCATTGACATGTACATATTCATATTGAACCAACCTAGTATACATGCAATCTGATTTACAATAGTACGTATTGTGTGATGTTTGGAATTTTTTCTATAATTCATATATATTACCTACCAAATGACTCATATGTCACGTGCATAAACTATAAATAAAAGAAAAACCTATAGTTATTATTCTTCAGATAAATAATATGCGTATGGTAATAATTGCAATTGAATATTTGATGGTTGTATTAATTTTCTCTGTACAGAAATGCAGTACTCGAGTGGCTTCCAGAGTTTGCAATAGAGAAGAGTGCAACTGGACCGATTGCCAAACCGCAACCAGTCGTCAACAGTAAGTCTCGGAATATTATAACACGACAAAAATGGTATTAACAAATTTGAAACTAGATTTATCTAGTTTCCAAAAGAAGCTTACTTCAGCATTTTAATTCAGTAATTAGATTTCACTCACCATCTGCTGCAACCTTGTCTAATTCTAAAGTAAAATGTTTTGTTTAAAATATGGCACAACTTACATTGCCACAATTACTTCCTGACGACATAAAATACATTAATATCACTAAATTGACAACAATGCTCAGTTTTTCAACGTTTTCAGTGAAAAACAGTGCACTGGTGCCAATGTAATGCATGCAATAATGCACCAAGATGGCTTCCATACATATAATTTCCATATTCCAATTTTAAAAATGAGATTTAAAAATTAAACCGTTATGACGAGCGGTCAAAATAATATTTCTTGTTAATTCACGTACAATCATTATTCGTCTGTGGATGATGTGTGCGGATATTAAAACGCCCAGTGGCCGCAGTTCCCATCCTGCCGATCCTGCCCATGGTGAACACGTGTATGTCGCTGACCACACCCACCACCACCACCACGCAAGGGCAGTCGGCTGTGCCCACACTCAACACCACCCACCTGCAAGCCCTGGCTGATGTCTGTACCACGGTATTGCTGATTTATATTTTTTTAAATCACCGGTTTCACTGCAAATTAATGTTTTTACTTTTAAATGAAATTATATATTAATTGCATTCAAATCACATCAGTATTCTACCTATACTAATTATTTTTTTGTCTATAACTAATGATATCTTGGTTACTAGATAGATATCTTAATACTAGATCAAACATGTTTGTCATTTTATAAATTTATACAAACCAACGTAGGCCTTATGCCAAAGTGCATGGATTATTCTGAAAAGTAGTTTAAGACATATTTTTATTGCAATTGGATAATTTTTGAGTTAACAATAAATTGTTATGATGATTTGTGCTTTAAAAATAGCACTCTTATATTAATTATTATATATGTTGTGTTTATGTATTCATTATTATTCTGATTCGCATATAAACTAGACCTAGACATTACAAAAGTGATAACATTATGAAATTATTTGTTTAACAAAATGATCAACAATGCAAGTCACAGGGTGAGAAGTTAGTTATTCCACAAATGGAAAAGTTCTGTCACCTTTAAATGATTTGTAGCTGTGTCAAAATCTAAAGTTATAGTATTTAGAATTATAATGTCAACATGTCTTTAATTATTAGCATTGATATGATACATTTGCTTAATGATCATGAAATTATAATGATAGTATGTTCTTAATTGTTTTATTTAATTGCTCATTTAAATACAATTGTATTTTATTTAAATTTTATAGGTATCGGCCGTGGAGAACTACAATCCAGCATCCAATCCCATTATGAATTCTTTAGTTTCCCCAACAAAAGTTGTCACAAACGAATCCATCCCAAATCCAATTGGCTCGTTGATAACATCAAACATATCAATGCCTTCAGAAATACCCGTTTCAACAATACCGGTGCCCATAATGGGCTTGAATTCATTTCAAGATACCGAAAACGACATAGTGGATTTGAAGAGTGCTGATAAGATCACCGAAGCCGAAATGTTAGAAATAGCATCTAATGATCATGGCTCTGAAAATTGTAACGTTTCTAATATGCCTAACATAACAGTCATGTCCAATACTCAAAATCAAATGTGCACAGTCTCCGACTGTTTGGAGGTGAGAGTTTCGCATATGGAAGAGAAAGATAAAGTTCTGTTGACAAATTTGGGAGATGTTAATCATGAAGTTGACGCTAAGGTTCTGGTCAATGATGAAGATAGTACTGCAGATATAATTGTAGATGATTGTGATGAACGTCTGGAACATAAGGAGACACAGAACGGAGCTATGAGTGTTGGAGGTAAGTTCGAGATACATTTTTTATCTTTGGTGTGCGTAAATTATACAAAATTTAAAAAATCATGAATTTAATGAAAATGTGAATATGAAGTTGCGTGGTTTGATCAAACTTTAATTTTGTATGCTTAATAGTGATGCACTATTGAATGGTGACAACATATTACACAGAGAGGGTCGTAGAACCAACCAGCCGTTGCCAGAGGTTTAATGAGCCTGGAGCTCTTTACCTTCCGTCATAAGGAACAATGCATCAGAGACTTTATTTAAAAAGAGATTAAAAACACACCTTTTCTAAAAATCATTTCCATAAGTTCAAATAACAATTTTTAATTTTAAACACAAATATTGTGTGACTAAACAGTTTATGTGTAAAGAGCCCTTGAGGTGAATTTCTAATGGAAATGCCACCATAAAAATGATCCAATATTATTATTTTATAGTGTTTTCGTTGAATAAAATCATTTACAAAATTATTGAAATCATTTTTAACCTGTTAGCTGCCCAGAAAAATCGTAGGTGAAACAGCATTATGCCACCATATTGGTGCCAAAATTCACAGGTTAGCTTTTTCAAATTTTATTTTTACGTAAAAACTATGAAAACGTTGGTATAACTAAAAAAAAAAAATACGTGGGTACTATTTCACCATAAGTGTCCATCGACCACGATTTCGTATGGTTTTGAGATAAAAAAAAGTTGATAGTGATAGGCTATAATTATTTATTTTATATTTTTTTTTTTTTGAAAGGACGACATCAGATTTTATTAATATTATTGTATTTAATGTGAAGCTTAAAACAAAATAATATTAACACTTCACAACTACATACACATTACATATCACACTTATATAGCACTAACAACACGCATAAAATTATGCTGCCAGCCGTGACAATGGCCAATGATGCCTAATGTATTTATAGTAAAATGCTCATATATTAATTTTAATTAGTAACTAAAAAATAATTCACTTGAATTACTTGGTAACAAAAATGAGAAATATCACAAATGTACAGTAGAACCTCGATTATCCGGACTAATTGAGGATAAAGGTAGTCCGTATAAGGAAAAATCCGGATAATCGAAAAAAATCATAATTGACAGTGAAAGACATGTACATACAGTATCAATAATTTTTATTTGTCTAGATTTACATATAGCTTCAATATTAAAATACTTTTTATTAAGAAATTCAATTATCAATTTTTGCTCAAAGCTATCTGTTGCGAAAATAATGGACCAGATATTGGCTGTCTAGATGATCGTCTTTGTATGAACCACATAAAAATACACTCTTCAACTTCTTCATTTCCTGATTTTTTCATAACTTAATGCTCTGATGTTCCATCTTCTGACATTAAACAATTAGTAAACTTCATAATTTTTTCACTTTGTTTTTTTACATCTGACATCGTTGACATTCCAACACCATATTTATTAGACAAAGAACATCCTGATTCACCGCATTTCAAAGCAATGATTATATCCAATTTGTCTTTTAATGATAATACAACACGTTTTCTTTTCGATGACATATCAGTAATATTAAAAATAAATATTTAAATACTGCTCCAAATGGTTTGATTGATATCCATAACCAGCGGTTTGTGTAACAACGCGTATTGTATCACCACAGAGTGTCCAGACAGATCAGTGCCATAGAAATATGTAATTTGAATACAAATTATTTATGAATATGTCAAATTATATTTTTATTACGACGCAAAATGTATTAAAAAGTATTGTATTTTGAACAATCCAGATAATCGAGGTTCTACTGTACATCAAAATCTACCTGACAATTTACTTAAATTGGAACGTTCCAGATACTTTCCAACTTATTGCGTCCTCATCGTCGGACTCTGCGGTAGTAACGAGCATATCGGGAATGTCTAAAAAGTCGACAGTCTCCAATAACAAAATAAGTCACCCTCTACCATTTTGTAAAGTAAAAATAAAACCAAAAAAGTTTTTGAAAATTCAATAACTGTAAAAATATCAGTACTTTGATGTCGACATGTATGTTAAATCTTCAAATTTAATAAAATTACAATCTGGCAACACAAAAGTAAGCGCCAACTGTCAATTTTGTATTGAGGAAAATGACGATTTTTACACTCAATTTCAGATGTAATTCGTTGTGTTCTTGAGTTGAAACAGATTTATATGGGGCGCCGTACGATATCTCTACTCAAAATAATAATTTGGTTAAAGATCCGATGCGCGATGCCGGTGATATCATGTGTTATTTTGAAGGTCATTTGCCATGAGAAATAGACGCTGCGGAATGTCACGTGGTTGTCCGCTGTACTCATGATGGCCAACTTAAATTCTGACAGTTTTCATTCCATCTCTTTCTTTGTCGGAAACTTGCGACATGGGCGGCCAAGAAGTTAACATACATTGACAATATAAAAAAAATATTTCAGAGTCTCCTTGCACTATGAGTCCACCTCACACAGCAGAATCAGATATGGAATGCACGCCTGAAAATGAAACAGCTGTTCCTATTTGTCAGAAAAATATTGAGAAATCAGAAGGCATCGCGTCAAACTTGGGGAGCCCTTCAAATGATATAGATATTGTTATGGCTGATGGTAATGAGGTTAGTATTTAATGCTTTATTTATGAAATATATGTACTTAATTTTATTAGAAAACCTATAAAAGATTGGACAGTGTAATCATTGATCAAGCTGGTCTCACTTTCTTACAAATACAGTAAAGTCAAACAAACCCCGCTAAATCGAAAAAAAATTATAAATTAATTCCCCACAATCAATTTTTCATACAAAAATGCATTTATATAACGAAATTTCGTTAATATATATAACAAATTATTTTTGACCCGTACGAAAAAATACCAATACATTTACGTAAATTTAAAATTAAACAAAAAAATCGTTATAATTAAAATATTATTTCGCAGTGGTACGATGAATAAAAAAATTAACAGTGCATGTTATTTTGAGAAAGAAACTACAGACCCATACAAACTGCAAATCGTGCAATTTCTCATTCGAAAATGACTATTTTTTTCTCCTCGAACAATTCAGGCCCTACAAGAAAATATCCATCGTGAAGTTGCTGCCATTGAACCAACGCTTTGCGCTCGCGTGTTCGCAAATTTAAGAGTACGATTGCAAGAGTGTCTTGAGAGAAATATACGGCATGTAGACAAATTTGTTTATAAAACGTAAAATCCGCATCGTTAAACTCAATTTTGTATAAATAAAATATGAGAACACCTTTATCATACAAACCACCAAATGCATCTGACACCTCAGGTTATTCAGAGTCTTCTATTTTTCTGGACTATTCTGCCGTGTGTATCCTATCGAGTGTAGCCGACATTTCGGACCTTAATTACCCTGTTATTAAGGAGAACACATTCTTATTGTGAAGTTGTAATTAGGTCTGTGATATTTTAAATACTAATTAAATGTATTAATTAAAAAGATATTCAGTGAAACCCTCTTAATAAGTTCCCCATTAATAGGTTTTAAAAGTTCCATATAATTTTCTTTTTTTTTTTGCCTAATACGTTTTCCGTAAAAAATAAAGTAGATGTCTTTCATATAATAAAACGATAGATGTATCAATTTGAAAAGTATAACATATAGATTCGAAAATTTGTCATCAATGCACTGTGTGCTGTAGCATAATCGGTTAATACACGTTCCCCAGATTGGAAGAGATCCATGTTCGAATCCCGGTAGCAATGACAATATTTTTCGATAAAATTGATTTTATATCTATATCTTTCTAATTAATACATTTAATTTGTATTTAATAATAAACGTTTTCATAAGTCAAATTCTTAAAACAAACAAAATCGTGCGTAACTCCGTTGGCATGTACCGTGTATGGCGTGACTCATACATCATTGCGTTTCGTCCAAGTCTCGTACCCACTCGTCTCTTTACTTCCGTACATGACACTTGATTATCTGTTTGTTTGTAATGTTGTTATATACCTGTATTTCAAAATAAATAGCACTTAAAAGGGCGCAAGAAGGTTTAAATTAAAATCTTTGTTCGATTTCGCAATTTCTTACATTAGCTTTTGTTTTTTATCTCCATTCTTTTGTATTTACTTATTGTACATATCGCATTTCTGTAGTACTGTGTGTGGAACCGATAAAAGAAGTTGAAACTTCTACAACAGTCCCCTCCTTCTAGCGCCCCTTTATTAATAACCGTTAATACTTATCCTGCAATGGGATCCAAAACTTCACAACACCCAGAAAACTCTTCACAGCAGACAATGAGATATACGTGTGTGTACTTATGCGACATATAAAATTCAAAACAGTTATATTTTCAGAATGGATCTATGCAGATAGAGCATATCGGAGGAGGTGAAATGATGATGGAGAACAATGATACAAACGACAGGTAAATCTTTCCATTCTTTTCATTAAAGTATAGATAGCTACTGAAGATATAAAAAAATATAGACAAGAAGACCATTAATATAATATGTTTCCTGTCCAGTGAGTCGGATGACGTTCTAAACCTGGACGACTTGATGTTGCTATGTGATTTGTTCTACCTTCCCTTCGAGCACGGAAGTCAAGGGCTGAAGTTACTGCAGGAGTTTAACTGGCTCAAATGCAATGCTCCGGTGTTGCTGGGTTCTACCACCAAAGATGTCAAAAATGGAGGTGTCAATAAATCGGAGGTACATTTTATTTTTTTGTCCAATTATTTATTTATTTAATTCTTAACATAGTGTATACATTACCACTCCTATATATGCTCTAATATAAACATGATTAAAGTATTTTCTTTTACATATTTGGTCAGTTTAATTTTAAATCTATTCAATTTCTCCTCCTTATGTTTTCTGGCATTTCATTAAAAAATTTCATCACACTATACATCATCAATTTCTGAGATTTGGCCTTCTTCCCGAATGGCAGTCTCAGTCTATCCCTTCCTCTTATACGATGCTCGTGCTCATGTTGATTTGCATAAATTTTTTGTGTAAATTCCGCTGATATTTTCTTATTGAGGATTTTGTAAATAAATACCATTATATTAAAATATATTTTCTGCTTAAAGGTCATCATATTCAGATCTTTCAGCATTGCATTGATCCGAGTACAGTAAAACCGCGATATAACGAAATCCAAGGGCTCAACAAATAAAAATTCGTAATAACGAATTCCCACATATAACGAAATAAATTAAAAAAATCAAACTATATGTTACGTGCCGTCGCAAAAAAATGTTGCGCGGCTTCAAAAAAGATCACAAATTCTGCAAACAAAGGAGGAAGAAGGCCATAGGGAACTGAATACCTACATATTTTTAGTAGTTTTATTATTAAAACAGATAAGCAAATGGATAATCAAAGGAATTAAATTAAGAACAGAACCTATTCAACACCAATTGGAAGATATTTTTGTAAATTACAGAATATTGCAAACACAAAACAATATTTTAATTGTGTATAGAGCCGCTTCAAACATAGTTTTGGGCATGAAACATAAAAAATAATTAAAAATAAAAATTTGACAGTTGAATCGCGGCATTTTTATAAAATGAGTCGTATATAAATTACGAAGGTACTTACCGGTAACGCGGCAACCACTTCAAAATATAATCGTTAAAATTGTTCACTTAAAAATGATCGTTAACATTGTTCACTTAAAATCATCGTTAACATTATTCACATAAAATAATCTTTAACATTGTTCACTTAAAATAATCGTTTATTTTCCCCTGTTTAGTTTTAACATTTCTTTCACTGTCTCGTATAATTATTTTAGCCAATGCATCGCAGTGGGAAAATGCATCCACCGGTAATTCTGGTCTTCCTGATACGTATCGTTGGAGAACATCTAAGGCATGAAAAACTTCGAAAGTTGACGGTAACGAAGCAGATGAGATTTCATTGCTTTCCTCATTCAATGTGTCATTTTTGGTTAAAGTTTCACGTACTGAAGCCATTTTAAGGTTTCACAAAATATTAGAAAATGTACTTTAAATAATAAATTACGCTACACTAGTATGTATACGCAGATTTCAGTAAACACACGAAAACAATAGTTAAGAGAAACACAAAATGCCGTACAAAAATAGTCCATAAAATATTTTAACAAATTATTTATATTATTGACGAGTTCACACGAAAACAATTGTCAAACGAAAATGAATTTATGTAAATATTCAGTTCGGTCATGCAATAATCGTGTTAAAAACGGAACAAACTTAACTCTACAGACGTTACACTGAGACTGACATTCCCAATAAGTACATACTGCAACTTTCGGGGGGTTCCTGTTAATTTTTGTATTTTCCAGTTGTTTGGGTCTGGGATTGCAATACATATTAGAGGCGTATGCATACGTAAAACGTGTCCAAGTGAACGCCGCAAGAATTATGTCAAATAGTTTTATGGGCCTACTATGAACCCAAGAAGAAGTTTGAATTGTTTTACTACCTAATCGACAGACCGCTGCGCACCGCCAAAAAAGCCATAAAACCGTTCGCATACGGCAGATGTAGCGGCGCGGCTTTGTAAGTGCGAAATAATATTTTCATCTTTTAACATTTTTTTATTTCGTTATAAATTTACGTAAATGTATTGGCATTTTTTCGTACGGGACAAAAATGATTTTGTTATAAATATTAACGGGATTTCGTTATATAAATGCATTTTTGTATGAAAAATTAGTTTTAGGGACTAAATTTCGTTTTTTTTTCGATATACGTTTTTTTTTGCTATATCGGGTTTCGTTATATCGAGGTTTTACTGTATATCTATTTTTTCTGAGTACTATTCTCAAAACATTATTTTGCAGCACTGAAATTTGTTGCATTTCTTCTTTGTTAGCCAAAAACACTTTTTTTTTAAATACACGAATCAAGTACACCAATATCTTGCCTAACCGTCCAGACACGCTCCGTTCTGTAAAATGAATAATTTACTTTGATATAAACCCATACAAATACCATAGGATCCGTTACAATTTTATAGAAAAATTAGAGAATCACTAAAGGCCGGTTGTGTTATCAGTAGTAACTTTTTACTTTAGTAAAACAATTTGCGAAAATGGGTTGTTTGATCGTTGCGCATTAGTAAAAAAATATTTACTTCTCGAATGAACATCCCATAGTAAACTCATTTTACTCTCCGATATCCGATAGTTAAAATGAGAATCGATAGTAAAAACGAGAATCAATAGTTAAATATGGCGGACTCTTCACAGTGGTTCCAAAAGTCATCTGACGCATTGATACTTTGAAAGTTGTAGTATACAACAAATAATCATTCAATATCTCGCTATTTTAGTAATGAGAATTCATCTGATGATGATCTTGTTTAATATACATTAGCACATAATCCGAAAAAGTTTCACCACCAAACAATTTAAACTCGGGCATTAGTAAAAATTTACTATTGATCACACAATCGGCCCAATGTTTTCAATTGAAAATGATTTTTTTTTCTTTTAAAAATAAGTTTTCTATTATATATATAGTGAAAACCTCTTAATATGTTTTCCAATTTCAATTTTACCATGATTTATTTGAACATAACATATAATATTGTATTTCAACTAACATTACACTTTTATGATAACTAAGAAATGAAAATATTTTAATTATAAAAAAATAATTTATTTTTAAAAAGTTACATATATGAATATATATTTGAAAATTACCGGAGAGAAATTAGTCCATAACAACTGAATTTAAATTTTCATCGCTATTCATAATTACACGGGTAGATGAATTTAAAAAAACACAATATATAAATTTATTTATTTTTAAAATAGTCCTTCATATTAGATTGTATTATTTTTTTAAAATATAATTGTTATGTAAAATTGTCTATTTCCAATATATTATCAATGTTTTTTTCTGGTGCATTTGGAACATAAAAATATTACTACCTAAATTGCAAAAAAAAGTAGGAATAAAATATATATAAATCGAAATTAAAATTAATTTGACATTAAATATTTAACTACCTAAATAAAATAAATCGACATAGCAAAAAGTAAAAGTAGAACCACTGACAAGACCAAAATTCAAATTATTCGGCATTTTTGTAATAGAATAAGGGTAGGTTAAAGGTATTAGGAGATGAAATACATTAAGAGGACACATTCTAATTGTGAAGTTGTAATGAGAATGAGTTCTCCTAATAATAAAGTTGTATCAATGTGTCCAAAATTTAATAAAAATGAATTGATAATTCTGGCGTCTGCTATCAGATATACTCAAAAGTATTTGAGATTCCGTAAAAATAAGGTAGATGGCTCTTTCAAATAATGGAACGATTAAATGTATTAATATCGAAAAGATAACATATAGGTTTGAAAATTTGTCGCTGTAGCATAGTTGGATAATGCACCTTCCCCGGTTTGGAAAGAGATCCAGGTTCGAATCCCGGTGGTGCAACAACAATATTTTTCGATAACATTGATTTTGTATGTATATCTTTCTAATTAATATATTTAATTCATATTTAAGATAAAATACATGACAAAAGATGTCACCTGTAAGTGACGGTTATGTCAGTCCGACGAAAGTTCGTTATTTTTACAAAATGTTAAAAATTTTGCATGACAAGACGTATTATATCTTTTCCTGGCCAACTTGAAGAATGCAATGCTTTTCATTTTTTAAACGTGCACCAAAAAATTAGACTTGCAATATTACTGCGTATATATTATTTATGATATGATTTATGGTTTTACTAATGTGTCATAACAAATAATTGCATGGAATAGTAGACATTTTTATATTTAATTAATAGTTTTGCTAAAATCCTAGATAAATGAATACATTGACTAGTAAATGTGTATCTAAATTTTACGCTTGTACTGTAGCAGATATACATTTACAATTTTACATACCTATAACATGCACAGCGTAATATTCTAGTAATTACTTTATCAAATGAAACAAGTCATTAATACATACATTCCAAATATGTCTGCGCTTTGTTTCGTTTTTAATTTCCATTCCGTAAAGCACCATTACCTCAAATATTTAAACAATACTTATTCTGAACTTATTATTTTGGAACTTATATGACATTTTATATCTGAGTTATTCAATTCATGAACAAAGTGTATTTTAGTTTGCATCAGTTATCTAATATGTACCATTAATTAATAATCTATTTATCAAAAACATATTTTGCAGCCAAGTGGTGCATTAGGCTCATGTTAGACAAATGCCCGTGTTCTGCAGAACTTTTAATATTGATACTATTCCCAGCGCTAATGTGGACTAATCATTCATAAATTCCACCTCAACCAAAATGGAATTATAAAATTTAAAATGTATTATTACAAAAAGCACTTGACAACATTATTAATGTGTACATTAATTCTCCGCTAATGTGTTGGGTTAGGAACGACCAGACCATCCCTTTTTAGGGTTTTTTGTATTTTGAAAGTATACGAAAATACAATTTTGTTTTAAATGAAAATATAAATATTATAGGAGACAATTTTTGGTGTGAAGTTGCACTTTCAGAACACAGTTCTGTGGTTTTTTAATACAAATTAAATTAATCAACTAGAAAGATATTCAGAAAAAATCTATTTATCAAAAAAA
Source organism: Eubasilissa splendida (assembly GCA_031772225.1). Lineage (NCBI taxonomy): Eukaryota > Metazoa > Arthropoda > Insecta > Trichoptera > Phryganeidae > Eubasilissa > Eubasilissa splendida. Next base: position 13,575,113 of record CM062866.1, on the reverse strand, counting down.
TATTTTGTTATCGGGATTCGAACCTGGACCTCTTCCTATCTGGGGAAAGTGCGTTACCATTTTCGACAAATTTTGAACTTATATTCTGTAATTTTTCCAATTGATTAATCTATTATTCCTTTTTTAAAAGCAATCAACACAATCACAATCAAAAATCTGTTGTCCTTTAAAAATAATTAATTATTCTACCATTTTGTATTAGAGATTAAAACCAGAATTTATTTATTTCCAGGTAATTCTATTGCTATACAATAACTATCATAAAAGTATTGTAATATACAAACAAGGCTGTACGAGAACAACGCCCTGAGGTCTCTTGTGCCAAATATACATATGTGAGTTCTAAGTCTTATTTTTTCAGTCTCAGGAGTGGCATTTGCGTGCGCGGCACTTTGCGTCACTCTGCGGTCGCGTATCAAGACTGTCACGCCGCTTGGGGCGCTGCTCCAACCAAGAGTTGGCTCATGATCTCTGTGGATACGTATGGGATTTGAGAGCAGTTGTTGGATTGCTAAATGCCTACATCAAATGGCTTGGTAAATATTTTTATACTTATTAAATGGTTTTTTTAACAATGGCAATTTTAAATTTTAATATAATTCCACATTTGTTTCTTCTTTTAATTAAATTATGAGGTATACATACAAATTCTTAAAGTAAGTTAATACTTAAATCGTCTTGAATAATACGTATCTATGTTTAATCAGGCATAAATTGACTATGTATTTAAGTGTGTTCCAATACTTTGAGATGTCTTCATCAGAGACAGTAGACTCGATTATCTAGGATAGTAGGCGAAAAAAATTGACCTGAATAATCTTCGCCAGAAAAAATATAATGAAAACTAAAAATTATCCTGCATTAATATTGATATGTGTGGAACATCATGCCAAGAAACACCACCGTCGCCGCTGTTTTAAGTTCGTTTTAGAAAAGACCACTCACTGATTTCCAGAAAATGACCCAGCGATTAGAGTTACCAGGGTCATGCACAGGCGATACAATTCTATTATATTGCCCCGACCCCACTCTGATAAATTTCACCGGCTGTTATTCTGCATAGCAACAACCAATGCGATGGGGCGACTTACAAGCGGCGGGGTGCACGCCTTCCCTCACTACACCGCCGCGAAATGGGCCGCGCACGGCAGGTATAAATAAGATCGCCGACGCTACACAAGAGGCTCCCAGTTCTGCTGGCGACTAGAACGTCACGAGTTGATTCTGGACAGTGAATGCAGCGATTCTGCCCGAGTACGCCGCTAGTCGCCACCACCGCCATTCCAGGATCTTTGTGTCGCCGATCTCTGTCTAGATAGACGAGACTGCCGCCGCCATCTCAGGACCGATTTTAAGGATCTCTGTCCACATCGAACCACTGCGCCTTCTATTAACCGATCTGCTGCCCTACACCACTGAAAAGGCCATTTTCAGGGCCACCCAGCCGGTGCCTTCATCGCCTCCGCTGCTCTTTGCCGCCTGCAAGCTTCCGCCATTCGTGGCGTTGGACGCGGCTATCCCCGCATCACCGCTTTGTTCTATATTACTCTACCCCACTGTATATTGGATTATTTTTCCTGAAGACTTCTAACAAAAAATTTTGTCATTTTCCACTATCTTTCACTGAGCCCTCTCGATACCCTCGTATCAATATGTATGCTAGTGCGGCGCACCCAGCCATGATGAGACATGAAAATTAATAAATTAATGCCAGCATAATTTGAATATACTATTTGACATGATGCGTCCGCCCACTTGCACTTGAATAAATATTAAGAAAACTAAGCGCACCCAAATAATTTATTTTTAGAAATTCCGGTCAGTTTTATTTTCTGTTGCACTTTATCAATTTCGCTAGTTTGATTTTCTTATACATATTATGTAGATAAATGAAAAATTATGTTTATATTTTAAATAATATTGCAAACTGTTCATTTAAAATTTTTTTGTCTTTTTTACTGTCCCGGTTAATCCGCAACCTGGTTAACTCGGATAATAGAGACTTATTTACACTGTCACTAGCTTAATAATCATAATTTTCAACATATTCTAGATGCATGTGATTTAATCATTTTGCGTTGCAATTCATTATTAAATATTCTACTATAGGGTTAAGTCAGTAGTATCTTTTTACTATAGTAAAAAAAGGTACCAAAGTAAAAAAAAATTGCAAAAACGGATTATTAGATTGTTGCGCATAATTTAATATGGCGGACACACAGCTGTTTCAAAAGTCATCTGACACATTGATACTTTGAAAGTTGCAGTATACGACAATTAATCATTCTATATCTCGTTATTTTAGTGATGAGAGTTTGTCCGATGATGATCTCGTTGCTTAATATACATTATTACATATAATACGAAATAATGTCACCACTAAAGTGACAGATATCGAACGCCTAGGTGAAAAAATCTATAAATAATGCATAAAATAAAGCATGTTTCATGATTATTTGTCACACCTATAGACATCTCAATCTATGCTTTGACAATAGTAAATTTGACGTTTGAACAACCCACAAACGATTTTGACCATGGGCGTTAGTAAAAAGTTACTAACAATCACTCATATTAATATTAACTCCACTCGTAATCAGCTCTCATCTCCTATAATCTTCAGGGAAGATTCACTATGGTGCCCTTGCTAAATGCCAATTTATAATGGTGACAATTTACACGATTCAAGTAATAGTGGTTTAATACAATCAAGCCTACTCAAACCACCTGTGTCTCCTGTATTGAAGTACATATCAGATATGTATGGCCTCCTTGTACAGGAGTTTTCTGTAATACCTAATATATTTTATTTTAATTTCAGCCCTTGGCAAATTTCCACCCAACATTGCAAATTTCACACAGGGAAGTTATACATGTAAGTCATAGTTTTTATTTTTAAATCATCATAAATGTCTTCTCTTCTTAATATATGTGTTTATTTTATGCAGTTTCAGTAATTTTTTTATTTTATTAGATTCGATTGAATATAACATTAGAGAAAATAAGCTTTATTAATCAAAGTAAGATCCATTTCATTTTACGCATTTTTGCCAACGAATTACAAACTTATTTATGCCTCAGGCGGATTATAATTGAAGAATTCTTTGAAAGCATTTTCTTCTTCTTTGTTATTTTTTCTTTGTCGTAAATAGTTACCGAGATGCTTGAACAGGTGAAAGTTATAGTGAAGAAAGAAAGCTCATCTTTAATTAATCAGTGCTGGTTGTTTGGCTTCTGCTTTCATCCACTAGAGCTTTCAATTCTTTCTTTTCTAACAATAGCAGGACATCCTCGACCACCTTCATCTTTGAGAATTATGTCTCTGTTCCTAAACTTTTCGGAAAGCCGATTTCTAACTATCAATACAAAAACAAATACTTTGTAGCAGAGAATGTTCAAAATGATATAATATTAAAATCAGCCACTGTTTTCAGAATTACTTGTCAACTTCTGTTATACAGTAAAACCGCGATATAACGAAATCCAAGGGCCCAAAAAATAAAAATTCGTAATAACGAATTCCCACATATAACGAAATAAATTTAAAAAATCCTACTATATATTACGCGCCGTCGCAAAAAAATGTTGCGCGGCTTCAAAAAAGATCGCAAATTCTGCAAACAAAGGAGGAAGAAGGCCGTAGGGAACTGAATACCTACATATTTTTAGTAGTTTTGTTATTATAACATATAATCAAAGAAATTAAATTAAGAAAATAACCTATTCAACACCAATTGGAAGATATTTTTGTAAATTCCAGAATATTGCAAACACAAAACAATATTTTAATTGCGTTTAAATGTAGAGCCGCTTCAAACATAGTTTTGGGCATGAAACATAAAGAATAATTCAAAAATAAAAATTTGACAGTTGAATCGCGGCATTTTTATAAAATGAGTCGTATATAAATTACGAAGGTACTTACCGGTAACGGCGGCAACCACTTCAAAATATGATACTATGAACCCATGAAGAAGTTTGAATTGTTTTACTACCTTGTCGGCAGACCGCCGCGCACGGCCTTTTCGGCGGTGCGCGGCGTTTCCGTTCGCATACGGCAGATGCAGCGGCGCGGCTTTGTAAGTGCGAAATAATATTTTCATCTTTTAACATTTTTTTATTTCGTTATAAATTTACGTAAATATATTGGCATTTTTTCGTACGGGACAAAAATGATTTTGTTATAAATATTAACGGGATTTCGTTATATAAATGCATTTTTGTATGAAAAATTGGTTTTAGGGACTAAATTTCGATTTTTTTTTCGATATACGTCATTTTTCGCTATATCGGGGTTCGTTATATCGCGGTTTTACTGTACTAATTACATTCATTTTGTATCTCATGTTTTCTTTGATGGGGATTGTGTGAATTTTATATTAATATAATCATCCTCGGTAACTCTTCAGTGCAGTCACTGCTACACTATTTCACTAAATTTCTTTTCAAATCGACTACACTTAACTACAAACATCTCAATCTTTCTTTATTTATAAATTTGATTTTTATACCAATTAATATTGTAATTAAATTAAGTCACAAAATACTGTAACATCATCATGTTTTTTTTATAATAATGAACAAATTCACAATTATGTATATATTATAATCCAGGGTTCTCCAAGGGGTGGAAGGAGGCATTCATGTCTGGAGACCAGGAACCGTGGGTATTTCGCGGTGGTCTAACCGCTGACCTCCAGAGACTTCTGCCCATAGACAATGGGAACGATCTTCTGGCCTATAAACTACCAGCCTCGTCAACCTCGCAACTCTATGCAATCAGACCCTACTCGGAGGATGATAGAGAACAGGTAAATTGTCTAAGTTTTAAATAAGAAAAAATGTATCTTGCAGTGTGTATGTGTGTTTTTGTTCTTCACTTGTTTTTAATTTACGGTCCCATTTATGTCTGCTATAGCAGCGGAAACCAATAACTTTTACCAAGCTACCCTTAGCAAATCAAAACCTTCCTTAAAATTCAAAAATTAATTACTACAATGCTGCCAGATAGACCTATTATTATTCACAGCTATTATTGTATATGTAGTTACTCTACAGTCGATGCCATTCTCTGGTCAGGTAGCCAGTCTTCCATGAGAGTGCCGTTTATACTAGAGAGTTGATGCTGAGCTCCATCCGCAACTTTACGCCAGCAACTAAAATGTCTCAGAAGCGCCAACCCGAACAGTGTTCTGTATGAGTTGTTATACTGAATTTGTAGACGGTTGTACGTCACTTGTTTGTATTTCGACCAGAGCTCACAAGTATACGTTCTGGTAAAGATCAATATCTGCATCAGTAGAAATGCCGTGAGAGCATATTCATACGAACGCTTAACTGTCTTCCCTGTCGTTCAATGTCATCATTGTCTTGTCCACCTTTATTGAAGGTATTTAACATGTTTGTGAATGCTCAATTTCGTCCCGTCCAGCCAATATCGCCGTGGAAGTATGGGTAATTACAGACCTGTCATTGGCTGGCTTAAGTGATCAATTATGAAACAAACAGACCTTCATTCGCTCCTAATTTGCTCATTCTTCATTCTATTTTCCGTTTTTCCACTACATTAAGTCTACATTAAGTTTTTTTGCTATTTCCATTCTTCACTTCTATACATTAGTGTTAGCACCAGAAGTCCATTGATGATGATGTTGATAAAGTATTTGCATCCAGCCTGCATATGATTAAGGGACCGGAACATTCTAAACCGGTAAGAATAAATAATATAATAAATCACACTTTATTTATTCCAGGTGTGCTCCATATGCCACAGGACTTGCAGAGACGGAATGGACTGTACTGATCAATTTCCACCAGAACTGCAGACGTTACCAGCTGATAGGTATTTGTTTCAATAATTTTTTTAATTGGGTATATTATATGTATTATATAGAGTAATGTGTACACAATCATAATAATAATAACACTGGATAATTTATATAGCGCTATTTTTGTAAAAATTTCACCTCAAGGTCGCTTTACACAAAAACTGTTTAGTCTTACACTAGTATTTAAAATTATAAATGGTTATCTGAAGCAATGTTTGTTTCACGGTGGGCGCATGAAAAATCTTGTGTGCCATTTTGAGGAGAAAATAAAAAAAACATTTCCACACCGGTATAAGGCTACTAGTAGGACCTGGTTAACCACATTACTAATGTATAAATAAGTCAAGAGAACTAATAAAACTATCAAGGAAAGCTGCATACTTTGGACATGTTCTCCGAAATGGAAGATAAAAGGCAGCACAGACGTTGTTAGAAAAGATTATCTTGGCTGTGTAACCTCAGGAAGTGATTCAATGTCCAAAATAAGTCAACATACACTGGACTCTCTTTTTACACGTTGGATATGTTAATACCGTGTAAAAAAAGTATACTAAAATAAAAAATTATGGTGGATATGTTTACTTGTATAAAAATCAAAACAGGATTACAAACAAATAAGTATCACGAAATAAGAGTACAATTGTAAATATATGTGTATTGCAGGATAAATCCTGATATTACCCTGCACCCTGATTACCCTGATGGAATCAAAATGTAACTGACAAGTGCTTTTCATTTGGAATGTTCTGGTATTTTAGAAGTGCGTAATTAGCATATGTAATGCGTTTGTCATTGATATGAGTGTGTGTATTCAAATATTATCCTGAAAATCCTGTCATTTGGATAAAAAAAGAAATCTGGCAACACAAAATTACCAGCATCTGCGCGCGCTGTCAGTGGTGCATTATTTCTTGTCTATGGTATAGCACTAAATATTTTGCGTTTATCACGCTATCTCTCTCTCAGATAGCGATAGTAGTCCTGGGCCTTCTGGGGTTAAAACTAAATTGAAATGTCTAATGCCAACCACGAAAGCCATTTCAAAATTAATGACATGTTTAACAATTCAGATATCTGCATAGTTTGTACGATCTGATATAATTAGGAAGAATATATTATTATTTATAAAGAGATCTTTCAAAATTATCAACAAATTATAAAATAAAAATGGCTGTGGTTATAAATAATACATTTTTATGAATACATAGTTACAATGAAGCTAAAAATGTATTATAAATAACTATACACATCAGATTAATATTTGGCGTATTAAAATTTAGACCTAAGGAATAAATTCTAAGAAAATCATCACTTGTATAGTATGTACCATAAATATATCTATATACCTATAGGCTAGTGGGACCATTCCTGGCTTTGTATCCTGAGATTTGCATGGTGGTGGAAGAAGAGGAAGAAGAACTCCAGTCTGGAGTCAGTTCTGCCAGGCTGATGGGGTACGCCTGCGCGGCTCCTGATAGCAAGGTGTTCTGCAGAAGACAAGAAAGGGAATGGGTGCCCACCATGATGGAAAAGTATCCCCACAGTGTATTGCAGGTCTGTTCATAGATTATCTTATACATTATGGTTCTCTTGTACAGCAATGTACAGTGTCATGGTTTTGTTAATACAGCATTTATTTACTGTGTTACAGCATTGAAAGCCATGTATTAGATATTCTATTTAACAATAACCAATGATTAAATATTTGTTAAATCCACATGGCCTGTTTCAGTAAAAATATTGATGTCATCATTCGCACATTGTTTGATTGCTATATCTGGCAATTGTGCTTGTGCCTCCCTGCGCTATTATTCCATAATATATCATATTATTTTTTGAAGAACAAAATTAACTCGAAAAGTAGTTTATTGCTGTAATCAGGGCCCTTCAATCATTGTGAAAAAGGAAATAAAATCAGGGGTAACCAAGAAAGCGAGAAGAAAAGGTCTAAAAACACTGCTGATGTCGGATATTCATGACTTTGTTGTTTAAATTTTGTGTGTGTTTGGTATTTATCAGGTCTAGGCTCCAGGTGATAGATTAACCTAAAACATTGTCTATATCTGTGTTGCTGTTCATAGTTCATGTTGTGTTGAATTATTATTGTCTTAAAACAAGGGTCCCCAAAATACCCACTGATATAGGCCCCTGTACCATAAATCCACCATATTTTTATATAATCCTTTTTTGAAAATTTTATTTATTTTATGTCAGTGGTTGATAAAATAATTTATGTAGTATTTATTATATCATATTTTCGTAGAAAGCTTGCTAACCATATTATTGAAAAATACCATATCCTCCATAAAAACTTTGGGTTTGACTTCCGGTTGGACATCCTTGAGATAAAAAAAAGCAGTGAATAGTGGTAGGGCAATTCTTAATAATCAAATTAATTTATACATTAGCCCCATATTAGGTATGTTTCCTTTAAAATCAATTTAATATCCATCAACACTGTACTTTCCCCTCCCTTAATGTTCCTTCTAACTGTGTATGTATTCTGTCTCTCTTTCGCATATAATTTTATATTCTATCTCCCTTGATGTTCTATATAGCTGTATATGTATTCTGTCTCTCTCTTTCACATGTAATTTAATATTTTATCTCCCTCCTTATGTACATATAAGTGCACTCTTTTTGTATTTATTGTTAGTTTTAAATACGCCCTGATGAATCTTGAGCTAAGCAAAACCGGTTAACGTGTAATAAAATCCGTGGTTTCATACAAAGTGATTGTGTTTCATTTAGTCATTTATTATATTGCTGTTTTCAATATTTTTCTTGTTAAATGCCCGATTGCACTTTTGTTATCAGGAATGGAGCGAGCACTTCCAAGACTCCAAGTTCTCAGTCCCCGATGTGGTATACCGCCACCATCCAGCCATCCTAACTGTAAGAGTGTTACCGCACTGCAGCGATCCTTCTGCACCAAAAAGACTAATTACATGTCTTCTGGCAGCTTTACGAGCAAATGGTTTGTACATATTTAGTAATTAAATCAAATGAAAATATTACATTAAGCTAAGTAACTACTTGTCGGTGTTCATCACTAATATCAATATACAGTCATTAAAATTATTATAGAATAATTGTTCCTTATAAATAATGTTTTAATAAGTACCTACCTACCTTCCTACTGAATTTTTACTTTGACAACAATGTAATTCAAAATCAGAATACTTGCATAATAGTCTGCTCATTTTGTGCTTCACTTTATCATTATTACCAAATTATGTATTGAGATGTTTGAATTGTTTATCTTTTGTTTCAGGTTCATTTGGAGTTCATGTTTGCGTCAACTCTACAGACAACTACATGCATCAGTTCTACGCTAAATTAGGATTTATTGAATTAACTCACGACACACCCAACAACAAAATCTACCTTGGCCGAAACTTTTAGCATAGAATCCCGTCAAAGACTGTTTGTTTCATCAAGAAATCGGCTATTTTCGAGAATGCGAAAATTGCTGCCAAAAAGTTGATACTTAACGTTCCGATGCAGAACTTGGCTCTCAAGTGCAGCATCATCAAAATGGTGCCCGCAAAATTCACATATTCGTCTGCTGAAAACTCAAAAAAAAAGACATCCGATGTTAATGAAAATAAAATTGTAAGTTATAATGGTTTTGCGAGATGTTTGAATTTTGGCTGGCCAAAGACAAACAGGGTTTCTCCGGGTGACATCCCTTCTAAGAAATCTCCATCTGACAATTTGAATACAGTTGATCGCAAATATATCAACAAAACCATAAAAAGCAACGACCAATTGAATAATGTATGTTCTTTTACCGCACAAAAGTCAGAAAACGAGATTGACCCTTTCGAAAGTAAACATTTGGATAAAAATAAACGCTGTTGTAAAAAAGGTAAAGGTGTTGACTAATTATTATTGTAAATAAAATTGTTTTTAGAAGTGTATTAATAATTATATATTATTTTCAAACTGTGTATATTTGTATTAGCCCCTTATGCATTGCTTTGTCAAGTTCAACAGAAGATGATTATTAAGATATACATTCACATGTGAATCCAACCTAATTACAGTAAAACCCCAAAATGTTAAATTTATATGTGAGTACTTGATTAACCCCGGTAATTCCAAAATATTTTTTAGACCATTAATCAATACACTCGACTTTTTATCCGTGTGGAGCCTCTTTTATATCTCTCGGTCCCGCCGCATGTCAATAATTTTCAAATCGATCGATGCTATAAGTTCTCAACTCAATCTCTGTGAATAGTTTCTGTGCTATTACTCGTACTAATATAGCATTTTCGAGATGTTTCCGTTTTAGCATCTTTGTTTATGATTTTTTTTAGTAATTTTATTTATATTATGATTAATTATCTCGAATTATGAATCCATTAATTCGATTGACTCAATCGAGTTCCACACAATAAAAAATTTTAGGTCCCTTGAATTTCAAGTTAACGGATTTCGCGTAGTTCAATTTTTATTTTTTTGGTCTCTTTAATTTCGAATTAACGGGGTTTTATTTTATACGCATTGTAAAATTGTAATTTATTATGCTACAGTAAAAGTTTGATAATTCAAACAATAGTTAGTAATTTGTAATCTTATATTTTGTGAATTGCAATATTTTTTAGTCGGAAACAAAATTCACCCTTAAAATATCCTTCTATAATTCAAACTTTTTTTTGGAGACAGTATTTTGCTCATAATTGCTTATATAAATAACCGGAAATATTTAGGGGACTGTTTTAATTTAAATCTATTAAAGTCGATATTTGCTTTTGGGTGACCAATTAATGTTTTTAATTATGTAGTATTTCTGTGGTTGTTTTTTTTCTAATATTGAAAAATTGTTTTTGATAATTTTTTCATACGTTTGCTTTTTCAAGTGATCACAAAATTCGTCATTTTAATGTTTTTGCCATTTTCGGTCCTCTGTTTTTTGAATTAACAGATTTTTACCGTACCTGTTAATTATATGGGCATTATCGATGCGCAAGTTACATAATGGCACTGTGTTTTTCATTTATGTTATTTATGCACGTGCAAATATTAATGTCACATCTCAATATTTTAGCAGTGCACTTATAATGGCAATATTTCAAAAATAACAGCTGAAATGGCAGTGTGCTTGCTTATAAGTAGGGCCCATACAATTAATACTTTTATTTCTTCACATTTTATAATAATGATTGTATACGAGAACCATATTACCATGTGTTCTCATGATATTAATGTCAACAATGTACGGACATTGTCATGTTTCTTAAACATTTTGCTGAATTTATATAGAAATCTTTTTAATAATTCATTAACACTATTGTATAATATTCATCATTATATGTATCGTGTATTATCGTCATATATTAGAATAATTAAAATAATGGGTTGTCCAATAAGTTTGAACCATTTTTATTTATATTTTTAATAGAGGTAATTGTTAGATAGTTATTGGATTGGAAACAAGTATCTTTGACATCTCCTTTACTAGTTTAATATTTGCTATAGTGTTTTGCATGCTGCTTGCAAGCATTATTTGCTGTCTGTGATGAAGATTTTATTGCTGAAATGACAGCTTGAAAATGGTTTGCTTACTTCAAAAAAGGTTGATTGTTGCCCATCTTCTCTGCCAAACGATACCCACGTAGAAAATATCATAAATATAGCCATTCAGAATCTAGAGGTTCTTCAATCATATTGAATACTCTTTGTGGAAAGGTGATGAACAGTTGCAGAATTGGCTCGAAAATTAACTAAAAACTGTTTTTTTTGCATTCATGGAATCAAGAAACTGTTAGATAGAATCATTGTCTGAAAGAATCATAAGAATATGGAGAAGAGTCATAACTCATTAATTGGAATTCAATATTGTTGTGTATTATACAGTAAAACCGCGATATAACGAAATCCAAGGGCCCAAAAAATAAAAATTCGTAATAACGAATTCCCACATATAACGAAATAAATTTAAAAAATCCTACTATATATTACGCGCCGCCGCAAAAAAATGTTGCGCGGCTTCAAAAAAGATCGCAAATTCTGCAAACAAAGGAGGAAGAAGGTCGTAGGGAACTGAATACCTACATATTTTTAGTAGTTTTGTTATTAAAACAGATAAGCAAATGGATAATCAAAGGAATTAAATTAAGAACAGAACACAGAACCTATTCAACACCAATTGGAAGATATTTTTGTAAATTCCAGAATATTGCAAACACAAAACAATATTTTAATTGTGTTTAAATGTAGAGCCGCTTCAAACATAGTTTTGGGCATGAAACATAAGAATAATTCAAAAATAAAAATTTGACAGTTGAATCGCGACATTTTTATAAAATGAGTCGTATATAAATTACGAAGGTACTTACCGGTAACGGCGGCAACCACTTCAAAATATGATACTATGAACCCATGAAGAAGTTTGAATTGTTTTACTACCTTGTCGGCAGACCGCCGCGCACCGCCGAAAAGGCCGTGCGCGGCGTTTCCGTTCGCATACGGCAGATGCAGCGGCGCGGCTTTGTAAGTGCGAAATAATATTTTCATCTTTTAACATTTTTTTATTTCGTTATAAATTTACGTAAATATATTGGCATTTTTTCGTACGGGACAAAAATGATTTTGTTATAAATATTAACGGGATTTCGTTATATAAATGCATTTTTGTATGAAAAATTGGTTTTAGGGACTAAATTTCGATTTTTTTTTCGATATACGTCATTTTTCGCTATATCGGGGTTCGTTATATCGCGGTTTTACTGTATTTACAAAACAGCACAAACATATTGAACAACCCATTACATACTTAGTTTACGTAAAATACTTTTTTATTTTCAATCTCTGTTTTTGGTTACCGACGACGTTGCGCTAACTGAAAACTGATTTTGTTCTGAATATCAAGTTTGATCCTCCCTCATTGCATTTCATTGTAAACTAGTCGTAATTTTTCGCCAAAAGCACACTGACATTTCTAGATAATTATTGTGGTTTTATTGGAAAAAAAAATTGTACAAAATATATTATTATATTAAGGTTAACTATTTTATTTTTTGTACCCAATATATACAAAACCATTGCACACTATCTCTAAAACTTGTAAATCACCTAATTACCTTTGTAAATATATTTGATTAAATATAAAATAAAGTTAAGGTTTATTTTTCATATATTTAAATTTATCACATTCTCGTTGCTTTGAGTTAATAAAATTAAATCAAAATTACACTAAAGATATTTCTGAGGAAGTATGTTTCTAATCTCTGTTATTTTGAAAGGTTAAACAATTACATTAACAATAAAATCAATTTATTTTAAATTGCTTGCAATATCCAGTATTTTAAAAATTTTCATCCATTTTAATAAATAATTTAGAAAAAAATGTGCTAAAAGTATCTTTAAACAACTCCTAATATATATACCTATATATTAGGAGTTATTTATATATTATCAATGCCTAAGTAAATAACATTATCAGGCCATTTTGGTCATTGGAATCAAAATGAATGAATAAACAGTTCTATGTATATTTAAAATATTGTAGAACATCCTTTCTTTCGGTTTTTTTAATTAAATTTTTTTGTTTTTCAAAATTTACTTAAATATGCAGAGATAAAACTCAAGAAACAGAATTGGAAAATTTTACCAAGACGACAATTCGATTTGTTTTCAAACTTTTTAAGTAGATCAAATTAAATAATGTACATATACATTATTATTAACCCATTCTCCTATTACAGTAGGCGCCGGTTATTGTATTCAGTGGTTATTAGGATCAATCGTATAATGTGCTCAATTTTCAATGGACAGAAATAAATATCAAAAACACAGGTAATCAATTATTAAAATTAGGTTATTCATAAATATCTTGTATTTCTAAGTAAGTTTTGGAGAGAAATAATAGCTTGTTGGTGTAGCAGTTAAGACGCTGGTCTAGTGTTCGGGGGTTCGCACCTCGTTCCAGGACACCAGCAAGTTAGTCGTAAGCTTAGTTTCAAAATATGTGGTAAGAATATTAATGTGACATGTATTCCGTGTATGCATCTCTATTTAAAAAAAAAAAGAAACAACCAATATGGTGTCATCCAACCTTTTTAGATACCTTATTCCTAGGTTGCCAGTAATTACTTAATCAATTAATTATTAGTTCATTTAATTTTTTATTTAATATTGCCTGGCATTGGTCAAACATGCCGCATTATAAAATCAAAAGTCATCTTTCATGCTAGCTGTTGCCAATTGTGTTTAACTTTATTTTTTAAATAGAGAATACATGTCATGAACGCTTGTGCTATGAAAATAGGACTAACTTGGTGGTTTCCCGAAACGAGGCTCGAACCCTTGAATATTGGATCGCTATATGAATGTCTTAACCACAAGACCAACTATGTAACTTAAAATTTTGTACTACATATTTTAAAAATCAAGTTTACTGTTTACCGACTCTAATAAACAAACTAAAATTAGTGACTATTTTCAATGTATCTGTTTAACATATGTGACGTTAAGTATCAAAGTGTGACCATCTCCATTTTTAGACAAAATGTGTTATGAATGTAGTTTTGTAGAATATAAAACTTATGATAAGCCTATGAAATCATAACATTATATATCCTTATGAATTTAAAGCATTTTGAATTGTAAAAACACATATATTATCAAAATATGACATATTTGGCCATGTTTTTAACGATTATCTCAAAACTATGAAAATGGAGATGTCACACTTTGATACTTTACACCACATATATGTATACAATAAATTAATAGTTTTAAACGTAGGTTTTAAAAACAGATGGTGGTTTTCAGATATTAGAATCAAAATTTCTGAGGACCAATGTGATCACAATAACCAACGCCTCCTGTATTCCAATTTAGAATTAGAGCTTTTCTTTTAAATTCAGTCACAAAAATTTTACTTTCAGATACTTTCCTAATTTAGGTATTTTTCTGAAAATGTTCGGAAATGCTTTCCAAAAAAATTACATGCCAAATTTTCTTATTTAATTTTTAATGGGTAATCACAGTAAAAATTCAGGACTGAGGTAGATCAGTGGATTAATGGTAATTTTAATTAGACTGTTGTTAAAAATTCAACAAAAAATATTCAAAATAAATTCATCGTGGAAATTTATATATCGCTTTATTAAATTCTTCTATGTGTGTATATGGAAAATAGTATTTTAAATTAACATGATTTCGGTTTAGTTTAGTACAAATCGCACATTACTATATTATAATATTGGGACTGATATCTTAATTTCCGCCAGTCAGGAATGTGTTCATTTCATAACATTGAAAAATAGTATCAAAATTTGTGATTTTTTATGGCAATTGTTATTAGTGACAATGTTTGCGCATCTGGCATAATTCACCCTGACATAAAAGGATGTTTTGTGTTATATTAAAAAAAATGCAAGAAATATATCTTCAAATTCAGTTTACCACAAACTTTGTATTTGCAACACAACACAACACCTTCATCCTTTAATACCTTCAATAATATTTGTCATCACATTGTAACTAAAGGTGTTTTTTTAGAGGTTTGTTTTTCGAATTACCAACACTTTTTCCAGCGATAGCCAATTTGACAGCTGATTTGTGCTCAGTTTGGTTTGCCATTTCACCATGAATAGACTTACGCCAGAACAATGTATGAAAATTTATTTCGAAAATTGTGGTTCATTCACGTCCATTTTACAGTCGACATAATCGTCCATCCGAGCAAGTTATTTGAATAACCATGGATCTTTTTCGCACCACGCATACTCTAATTGATAATATGTATCCGCAGAGACGTACAGTGTGCACTGAAGAAGCTGTTACTGCAGTGGAGCGTAGTATTGAAGAGGACCCGAATGAGTCGATTCACCATCTCGTGCACAGCAATTGTTTGACATTTTCGTTCCCCAATTGAATGACATTAATATGAAAGAGCTGTGGTTTCAATAAGATGGCGCAACATGCCACACAGCGCGCGCCACAAACAATTTATTGAAGGAAACATTAGATGAGCGCATAATTTCACGTAATGAACCTGTTAATTGGCCTCCAAGATGGTCTGATTTAACGCCTTTGGATTATTTTCTGTGAAGATATGTAAAGTCACTAGTCTACGACGATGAACCAGAGACAATAAACAACTCGGAAGCCAAAATTTGTCGCGTTATTACCAATATACGTCCCCAGCTGCTTCAAAAAGTGGTCCAAAGTTGGACTTCCAGATTGCGCTTTATTCGAACCAGCCGCGGCGCCCGTATGCGTGAAATCATATATAAACTAATGGAATAAAATGATCTTTCCAATAAAGCCAATACCTTAGCCATTACCACAATGTTTATGTGTTTTATTTCATTTTAAAGTTCTACACCTCTAAAAAACACATCCTTTACAATAAAATTGCAATTATTTAATCCCAGACAGTTTGGAGTTTATTATAATTTTATTTAACATTTGTGAAATTTGAAGAAATTTAATTTTCCATGTAGTGCTATTCTGCCACATGTCTCCAACCTACACAAAATCACTCAGAATACTGGCCCACACAAATTCCCGCTACCATCCAGCTCAAAAGAGGGTTATAATCAAAACTCTAGTCTGAGAGCAAATTTGATATGTCATGGAAACTGAAAGTGGAGATATTAATACTTAACAATATGCTGGGATTTAACGGTTACCAGAGGCAATAGATATAGCACATCTGCATTGGCTGAGCACTTTCTGAGTCATCATACGCGTCTTGTCAAGGAGGCAATTGAATTTTGTTAATATCCTAATATCCGGTGAACATTAAGAGGGATTTTCTGGGCTATTTTGCTGCGTGTCTCCAACTTCTCTGGCTGATGTTTTAAATCCCATTGCAGTATCCGTCATCAGATCTCATGTCACTGATACGAGGCATTAGAATCGGAACACACAGAATAGCCCAAAAAGTGAAAACCTGGCTACAAATTGAATTTTGTACTAATTTGTATAATATGAGCAATATTTGAATATGTCTAAGAACCCACAGTTACTGGATTTTTAACTACAAAAGCACTGTTATTTAACAAATATATGGAAGTATGGGGTAATTACTATCATATATACATCTTTCAAAAATTTGCTAAATGTGGAGTTTGAGGGGTGAGAATTTGTGAATGTTATATATATATATATACAGTGGAACCTCTCATAACGAGTACCTCCCATAACGATTAATTTGCATAACGAGCAAAACAGATTGTGGAAAAGCGCTCCCTTAACGAGCGACATTTCGCATAACGAGTGAGGAAGTCCCATCTTCACATCACTCACATGTGAGCTGGGACTTACGCGCCAGTGCGTCAGTCTCTGGTTAACACTCATTCCTCTAGCACGTTAGTGTCGCATGTGATCACACATTTTTCCAAACTTGTGTTCAGGCATTATTTGTATTTTTTTTTTTGAGCAAAGTTTAATAACCCTTGCAAAAATGTCCCTGAAGAAGACAGCCATAAGAGAATAAAAATAACTGTAGAAATGAAACGTAAAATCATTGAAAAGCGAGAACGAGGCATGAGCGTGGCTGATCTAGCGCGCACATACAATCGGTCTACATCAACAATTTGCACTATCCTCAAGAACAAGGACAAAATGAAGAAGATAGATGCTTCAAAGGGAGAGTCAAGAATGTCCACGAAACGATTACCTATTCTTGATGATGTTGAAAGGTTGCTTCTCATATGAATAAATGCAAAGCAATTGCAAGGCGACACTATTAACGAAAACATTCAAAACACTTAACAATTTATAAGTATGTACGCTCCTTAACAATTTATAAGTATGTAATATAATTAGAATAAACGTTAAAAACAGAAACGCATTATTGTCATTTATGTTGTTTTATATGAGAATAATTGTTTCACATAACGAGTAAGATTCTGGAACGAATTAGTCTCGTTATAAGAGATTCCACTGTATATAAAGTGATTGTGATGAGACATCTGATATTTGTTATATAATATGAATTTATTACAAAATGTAGCAGTAAAGATTCCTTAAGATACGTAATATGTTTAAAAACTATCTTTTTATTTTAGAGTTGTATAAGAAATCTAATAATAAACTGCAATTATTCTTACTCATCTACATATCTGTATTTTTCTTTTGTTATTTAAAATAATTATAATTTTATGCTTACAAGTTGACTCCCATGTGTGGGTGGACATACAATTATGTATTACAAATCTTTGAAATGTAATAATAATATCATGTTATATTCATTTATGGAAGTTAATTTATATTATATAGATAGTAATTTTAATTAGTATGACAGAGCTAAAAGAAAACTTTTATAATTCAAAATTAAATTTTTCGGATCCATTGAAATTTAATTTAATGAGATTTTACTGTATCACAATATTGAATTATAAAATTAAAACTAATTGTGTTTTTTACGTGGTCATATTGCAAGGTGTGCATGAACCGTATGGTGTTGATATGGATATTATTGTTATTTTCAGTCACCTGAATCACCTTCTAAGAAATGCACATGCATGATTTCCTAAAATTCAATAGTGTTTAAGTAGAAAGAAGTAATAATGTCTAATAAAGTATGTTTTCAGTTGACCGCTTATTTTAATAAATTTGATTTTACTTGTGTAAAAAAAATGTTTGTGTTGTGTTACAGAGAATTTACAATCGTCTCAAAATTGGCTTTAGAAGTTCTATTCTAGTGATTTTGAATTGAGTAACAAACTTCATACTGGCCAATTGAGAAAAAATTGAATTCTGGCCAATTCATCTTGAAAATTGAGAAAAAGTTGAATTTTAAACAGCACTGACATTGTTACTGAGACTAAAACGAAAGAAGTAATGACGTGTGATAAAGTTATCATGTGTCATTACTTATTTCGAGATGACGAATGATAAACTGGAAATAACAAAAATACTCACACCAATACTTGTATACAATTTATGTACACCACAAAACATGACATTTTTAAAAAAGCTCTTCCACCAACCCAATATTTTTGAATATCATAATATTTAATTCTGCCATTCCTCGATTGATAATATTGTATCCGTGAGTCAAAAATCTAACTTACTTGATGGCAAATTTCTTAAATCCTTTTAATTAATCTTGTGTTCAATAATCTAAGAAAATCATGGTATTAATCAATCACTCATTATCGACTTTGAGTTTTCCTTACATTTTTATATATGAATAAAACAATTAAAACAGCTTTGTTATTCTTCTATTTGAGCCTTTTGTGTTCCCAGCTAATCAATCTTATTTCCATATTGACTTTAACCCTTTCTACCCCGAATTATTAAATTTAAGTGCCTAGCTACTATATATTTTTTGTAGTAGTCTTCAAACATAAAATAAGCAAATTGAGATGGAAAATTAAAAAAAAAATCTTGGTATATATATATTATTAATTATAATTTGTGGTACTTCTAAGTAATCAGACCTTACATGAAAAGTGCACAAAAAAATATATATATACAGCATAGTACAAAAGATAGGAAAGAAATATTCTAAAGAATAGTTAAAAATTTAAGAGAGAAAAAAATTCAGTCAAAATTATTATTAATATCACAAGGAATACAAGTGCGTTGAACCTAACTTTGTAATAATACGCAACTGATATTATATCTCTTATCTATGACTGATATTTCATCTACCGCGGTGTTGACATAAAAAAATAACTAATGTTAGTAGTCTAAATAAATCGAGTAACTATTATTTACGTAGGCTTAGTAGTATCGTCAGAAAATTAAGATATATGACTAGATAAAGTTGATGGTACTTTAAAGTACCGTCAGGGTAGAAAGGGGCATTATTTTTTTGGAAAATGAGATATTAAATTAAAAAATATTTTTAAACAATCATCAGAAAGATAAACAAATAACCTGTCTCAATTACTTCAATTCTTACAAAGTTGCAACCAATACATAATTGCGAAAAAATCTAGTGATGACCGCTCCTGTCTTATCAGTGTAGTTATTACAGTTTAATGACACCTTAGGAGAACAAGCAAATAAAATTCAGAACTGAGAATATGGAATATAAATAGGATAACATTGTGAGAATCCTGGTATCCAACCCTGCAATAAGTAAACGTTAAAACGCCGCACGTATTCAGCATGGTATTACATGGCAATGAACACTATAATACCTAATAATATTTCATCGCGGTACACACACATTTAATAATAATTAATATTGCCAATCAGTATGGCATATGTGCATATTTTTATGCACTGCTTCAGACGCTGCACTCTGCGATGGTATTCGAAATATCGACTGACAAATTGTTGAAGATTCACTTGGTCACACAGTTAAACTACCACCTGAGAACTTATTTAAAAGTCTTATATTTTTAGAGCAAAGATAATAATTTCACTAGAATCACAAACCATAATATTCAAGAGAGAATGTGTCTCAGCAAATTAATCTGATTTATCTTTTCCAAAATAAAATGAGACTCGATGCAAAGTTAGCTTAAAATTTTGACTTATGGTAAGTGATTAGGATGCCAGCTTTTGGCAACAAAGGGCATTCTGACCATCGTAAGTCAGTTGGGGAATTTAGGGCCACTAACTGTCATTCAAGTTATTGCATAGTAAAAATATTATCGACTTTTTTTATTAAATTATATTTAATATTTGTATGCCCAATAAATACTACATAGTAAGATTACTGACATAAGGATCCGAATTATATATTTTTATTTTCCCTCAAACAAAAATAGAGAAATGCAATTTATTTAAAAAAATATGTTTATTGTTAATACAGAGAAACAAAAAATTATGATATGCAAATTAAAAGTTTATTTAAATCAGTCTCATTAGCATACATCACAATTTTGTTTTGGTAAATTTCCATTCTTTATCCTTTATAATTTTGTATTCAGCCGCATATTTCATTGTCCAGTTTCAATTTTAATATATTCTTCCTCAAGTCCGTCAACTGCAAGAAAACGTGCATCATAATTAAATTTTGATTAGAAGTTAAAACTTAATAGAATGGGAAATTGAGACCATGTAACATTGTATGTAAATAAATAAATATTTTGAGAGAAATTACATTGTGGTGCCATCCACCAATTTATTTGTGTGCACTAATCACAAACACGGATGACAGTGGGCAGGAAAATTATGACGAAATCGGTAATTGACCTCAGATAAATAATTTTGATCAACTCTTCTTTTTTTCTTCTTTTTCTATACATTTTTAAAATAATCAGTAGGAGATATATATTTATTTCTTTTCTGAGACTAAGAGAAGGAGTATATACGAGAGTGTATAATTTATTTTTCAGTTAGTCTATGTACATATTTTTTTGACTTCAGATACAAATTGATAGTAATCTGTAATTTTTCTAATTGTGATGGGGAGATTGTTAAAAAATTTGATGCCTTGATTAATATAGTAATTTTGGGTTGCGGTATATTTTAGTTTTGGAATATCAATTTGGTCTCTAAATCTTGTAGATCGGAATTCGCTTCTAATATTTAATTTATTTTTAAATTTGGATAATTGAATTTTTTTGTATGTCTATTATTTTAGGTACTTTGATATCTGTGAAGAGTTGAATATTTGGATAGTCATCTTCCCAATTTTCATATATCCGTAGACTTGGACAATTCGAAATAGCAACAAGTGGAAAATAGACTCCTTAGAAGTGTACAGTTGGAGAAGGAAGATATATATGCCATGGATGGCCTCAATCATACAAAAAATCCAACCATATAAATTTTTTTACATGAAACCTTACAAATTTCATGGGGAAATGACAAATAATTTTTTTATATTATTTTGTGTTTAATTTTAAAATTACATTTTCATTTTACATTAATAAAATATAAAAAAGAACAGACAAGAGTAGTCGATATAAAGATTTCGCTAAAAAATTGAAATGGCAACGAGCAAGCCACATTGCTAAAAAGGACAGAGAAAAGTAGGAGGCTTTCATCCACCAGTGAATAGAAAACGTCTGATAATGTAAAAACGAAAGTAGAAAACAGTTTTAATCGGAATCTGAAGAGGAACATGAAGAACAATTTCATTGTTGCGTATGAGTATGTATGTAATATACAGAGTTCCAAGAAATGATGAAGCTTTGAACATACTGTGTATTTAATTATTTTAATTTCATAATTTTATTGTTTTTTTTAAGGAGAATACATTATTGTAGTGAAGTTGCATTTTCAGAACATAGTTCTGTGGTATTTTAATACAAATAAAATTAATCAACTAGAAAGATATACAGAAAAAATATTTAGTTGCTACCGGGATTCGAACCTGGATCTCTTCCTATCCAGGGAAGCATTTTCACAATTTCGCTATAGCAATCAAATACATTTTCGACTTTTTTTTCGGAATATCTTTCTAGTTGATTAATTTAATTTGTAATTATATTGTGCCCATCAAAACGATTCTCGGATAAAATTTTGTGTGATGAAAAGCCTTACCTTTTTAATTTCATTGATTACGGCCTTTTGTTGTGATCTCGGTGTACTTTCCGAGTCTTTTACTTTAATTGATTCAAAGGTTTTGGCCGCTTCCAAAATCCTCAATTGTATCGGAGGCTTTTCTTTTGGCTTCTTGTTCATAACCTTTGACCGGTTCCTGATGTTTTTCTTGTACTTGTCTGGTAAGTCTTGTTCAATGTCGGCTCTTGTCAGTATTTTAACTCTCTCAAGATCCGTGTCGTAGGGTAGGTTAGACAGGTTCAATGTATAGTAAATGTGAGGATTGCTTTCTTTACTATCTTTGTAACTGTTCCTCCAGTGTTTCAATGCTTCCAAAGATCTAAAAATAATTTTAACAAATGCCCAATCATCCTAAATATTTTAAGAAGTTTATATATATATATATAAGATCACCCCGGTCACAAAGGTCCGGGGTTCAATCCTTCAACCATCAATTTAATCTTATTTTCATAGCTTAAAATTTTATATCTTTTTTTTAGTAATAAAACAATACTTTACTCTAATTACTAACAAATCATCTTGTTTGCAAACTATTTGCAATTCATAAGATCAGTTTTCAATGGTATAAGTGTTTGAGATCATTTGGTTTTTCCCTTCCCCTCAGTAAATATAAAAGATTAAAAAATATATTTTTCCATGTATGTCTCACTACATACTATAAATTAAAATGTGAAGGTACTACAGAATGATTTTAAATGCGCAATTACAAATCAGAATTAATGCAGCATGTCTTAAGACAGGTAAAAAGCTATAGCTAAATAAATTGAGAAAGATGGGTGCTGAAGACCTTTACCAAAAAATGTTTTCTTACTATTAACAATCTTTGAGCATTACACATTGTCAGACATACTAAGATAGATTGTTTTTAACATTTATTTATATCATTAAAATAGTCAATATAGTACTCGTAAAAAAATATGTATAGAAATTTCAATACAATGATAATTTGAAGCTGTAAAATCTAGAAACAATTTTCTAATTTTAAAATTTCTGTCAGTGCAAATGAAGTTGTTTTTTTTATTTGAAAAGTGTATGAGGACAAAAAATTTACACGTCAAACTGAAACTATTGTAAACCCTCAATTTTGCAGACCTTGATATTTAACAGACTTTAAATTTAATAGACATAATTTCCAGTCATGTGAATATTTTTGTTTTTATAAATTTTTAATTTTGTTTTGTTTTCAAGATCATTTGTTTAGTTAATAATTAAAATGTATTTTCAGAAATATTACTGTTTATTTATTTGTATTTAGATCGCACAGTCTCAAAACTACGGTGAGTACAAGAGCAATAATACATAGGTACATGTAAAAAACTTTTCAATCATACTTAATTTTAATTAAATTACACAAATTAATTTGTCATTTTTTTGACATATGCATTAGGAAAACCTATTTTATTATATAATCAGTCTTTTATGTTGAAATTTTACTTTACTTACTTCCTATCTTGCAATACTTTTTCTCTCCTGTTTAGCAAATCTTTCTTCTTTTCCATCATTTTCTCATCTATTGCCGTTTGAACAATCTTCAGCGTCTGTTCGTGCTTATTCAAAACTTTAGATTTCTTCACGTATTTATTACTGTTAAAATATTTAAACAGGGCCGACTCTTCATCGTGTGGCTCGGATTTTTTTATGGATTTTTCAAATCTAACATTGCAAATACTGTGATTTGGTTGTGTAACAATCTTATTTCGAAATGATTTCATTTTAATTGTTTTACATTCTTTTTTATATATTTTTACATTGAGAGATGGTGTCTTCACTTGATTTGACTTGCTTGGAGCCGACATTTGACCGTTTTTATTTGCTTTAAGATTAAATTCTCGGTTCACAAAATCCACCTCATTTATTTTAGATTCCAAATTACATAATATTTTTTTATGAGAATCATTTTCTGAAATTTTGGGATCTGAAACATCGACACACTGGTCCCAATCAGAAATGTTAATCAATTTGTCTTCCTTCTCATAGTAGAAAAATAAACAATTTATAATATTTTGAGTTCCCGACTGAACAATGTGCATTTTTGGAAAAACAATTGGATTGCCCGTTAATTTTAAGTGCTTCAGGCATTTGACAGTGCATAAATATGTCGGCAAATGTGATATTTTATTATTTTGAAGCAAAATAGTCTCCAAACATTCGTGATTTGTTATAGATTTAGGTATATTGGTCAATTTATTGCTTCTTACATCTAGCCATTGTAGATTTGGAGCATCAATAAATATATTTTCGGGTAGTTCGGTTAATTCATTTCTTTCTAAATACAATTGCTGTAATAAATAAATTGTGTGATTATTACAATTATTAAATTTTGTGTTAGATTGAGCCTCAATATTTATTTGTAACAGAGTGAAAATAATAAAATTGCAATAGCCGCACCGGTTATTGTGATCACACCAAGATTTTTTTTATTTATTCTGTTTTCCAGAAATTCTATAATCTGAAAACTACAATCTACACAGAGATAATATATATTAATGTTTTTAACACCTATAAGTAAACTGTTCACTTATTATACATCCATAAAATAAATACCATATCAAACAAATTATATAATCATATCATTTAAAATAGTCAACTAATTTTAGTTTTTTCACTAGTGTCTGTATATTCAATTTTCAATACAGCACATCACTTTAAATTGTCAAATATTGACACACAGATTTAAACTACTTATCTTTGAGAAAAATATTCCAAATTGAAAAAAAGCACATCTGGCGATACCTATCGTGACCGATGACTTTGAATGGAACAATGAGACGCGTTTGACCAAAGGTCAGGGTAATATTAAACATAAAATTGTAAAAAAAGAAAGCAGCCTACTATGTATCTATTTCATTGTATTATTGCCTACTGTTTCATTGTAACACTTAAGATTATTTTATCTGTAGATTTATTAACTTTATTATGATATAACTTGACTTTTAAGCCAGGGTACATCAACAATAATAGGTAAATTTTTTTATTTGTTGTACAGCGCTAGTTTTCTATAAAGTACAAGTGAACCTTGTTAGTGTGTTAACAGTTTGCTGTTATAGAATTTTTATTGGTTTGTTAATAATGGCAAAAATTATTAATAGTAAATAGTAAAAATTACTACGCCATGTTTATTCTATTGATGTTCTATTGGATGGTGTTTGGAAAAGTAATTGATTTATTTAATTGTTCAACACCTCAGTTGTACAGCTCACTAAATTTCAAATTGGCCTGTATGTTTTGCTTTTGAGATAACTTCTTTCCCCTTAATGACTCATCAATAGGCTTAGTAAGTCGATATATTGAACACCTAGATTAAAACTAAGACAACTCGAAAAAACTAAAATTTAGAGTTATTATTGTATTCGGATACTATCATATACGCAACTAACTTAGCTCCAGTTTTCGAATAGTGTCATTTTAGGATACATTTATAACCTGAAATGTTATTTAGTTTCATAACTTTAGTAACAAAAAATGGAGAAAAATGTTTTTGTTTATTTGTCTACTGAAAAATGACTTTTTGAGTTGTCTTAGTTTTGATCTAGGGGTGCGATATGTTAGGTGAACATTGATCAGGCTTGATAAATCAGTGGAGACATTAAAAAATATAGATACATTAAATAGCTAAGCTGGGCAACCTAGATTAAATCATATTTGTAAATTATTATTGTATTATAATTCTCAAGAGTATTTTATATGTATCAAAGCAATATTTTACCTTCAAATTTTTCATTTCAAAACTAGGAAGAACACTTAATTTTGTTGAACTTAAATCAATTAATTTTCTACCACCTGTATTATTCTCGTTTTGTTGACAATCTGTACTAAAAGAAATTGTTCTAGTCGTTTTTAATGCGCTCATTTTGTGCAAAAATAGATTGATATAGAATCTAGACTTAATATTTGATCGATAGCTTTAGACGCGTTTATTCAAAATTTTACGAGTTTTCTCGGTGCTGCCATTTAAATGTAAACATTAAATTAATTCAATATTGGAGTTGTGCTGCGTCTACACGTTCATAATTGGCCTACTTTACAAATACGTCGTCTACATTCTCGAATATAGCAACACTTTTTCACTTCAGTACAATTTTTTTACTTCAAGATGGCGAACGTACGAGACAGTGACACATCTTTGTGGCTTCATAATAAACTCGGAACATCAAACGATTCATGGACCGGTGGCTCGATATGCACCCAGCTAAATACTGAAGTCTTAAGAAATATAAAAGATTGTTTTCCAGAGCTACAAACCCAAGTTAAACTAAAATTATTGCTGAGTTTCTTTCATATCCCGCGCAGAAATGTTGAAGAGGTAACTTTTCAGTTTGTTGTCATTTTGCCATACGTACTTAATATACTTACCTCTTCTCTTCCGTGTGAAATAGATGTGTCAAAAAGAGATAGCTGCAACGTCATAAGACCTGTTGTATTTTCAAGTTATAACATTAGTTATGATTTTTATATACTATTTATGTTATATGCATTTGTAAATTTTTTATTCCTATAAGAAAATATAAAATTTTGATACATTTGCTTGCAACCTGCCATATGTCTAAATACGCACATAACCTGATTTACCAAAATCAGAATATCGTGTCGTATGATATATAAATACGTGATCTCATAAAATGCTGTATATTTGAATTTGGTTTATGAAAACAATTGCAATATTGCACCATTTATGTTAATTTTTCACGGCTTGTTACACATTATTTGAAATAACTCGATTAGATATGATTTTATTAATTACTAACGGTGTTTGGCTTACTTTGTTATTGTGAATGGATGTAATGTTTACATACTGTTTTAGTTTGTCTGGGACCGAAGGTATTTTTTTAATGCTGATTTGATAAATATTCTGTATCCAATATAAGATTTCAGGTTTTGTAAATCCACTCCAAGAAAATCTTGCTCGTTTTAATTGTGATGATTTAACATTACACTTTCCTTATGGTAGCAAACATACAATAAATAATCTAGAAACTGTGTTATTCTTTTCTTCGTATGATAGCAATACTGAGGCAACTCATATTAATAATAAATTAATCGAGACATTGC
Organism: Eubasilissa splendida; assembly: GCA_031772225.1. Taxonomy (NCBI): domain Eukaryota; kingdom Metazoa; phylum Arthropoda; class Insecta; order Trichoptera; family Phryganeidae; genus Eubasilissa; species Eubasilissa splendida. The sequence continues at coordinate 13,547,796 of CM062866.1, read as the reverse complement.
CTTTTTTGGGAAGTATGCGTTCAGCATTTTAGCAGAAGAATACAGTTGTCAAAAATGTGCCCTCTAATTTTTTTATTGTCTATATGAGTTACTTACTTAGTGGTAAAATTTGTATTGAAAAAATAATGCATACTTTCGTGACATGAAAAATAGATCAGTAACTTACTAAATCTTATTAAACGTCATTTAATTTATTTGTCTCCTAAGGACGTACAACACGCGTTTATTATTGTTTCCCAATTTCTCTATAAATTATACATTTTTTTCTTTCATCTTTGAATTTTATAAAAAGCATGAAAGTACATACTTACGTAGTATGGTAAGTAGTTAATTTAATTTTCCTGATTTCACGTCGATCAACAATGTTCCACATTCAAAATTATTTACTAATTTGACGTCTGTTTTTATTTAAAACATTGGTATTATAAAATTTTATTATGTACGGAATCATGGAGGAACGTAAAACTACTGTATCTGTAGGTTAGGTGAGGTGTAACTAGTGTTGCAAGCTAGTGAAAACAATTGAGCGAACGCTCACTCAGCTTAGTAGGAACTTTGGGAAAGTGTATGTATACATGTTATTATAGTTAAAGCAGTTTCAATTTGTATGTTGATTTGGTTTCATTATCATTACTTGATGGTAATAATTTTTCCTGTGGTTGCAGAATTTCTTTATCCAGCTCTCTTCAAGACATGTAGAGGACTCTCTAGATTAAAATAAATAAGTATGTAAAATAAATTTTACATTGAAGATAAATTCAGTTTTAAATAAATATTCATTCATAAATCAAAAGTGTGTGACCACTGAAAAACTTTGGGAATTTCATGGTCATTAGTGATCATTGCATAAATGCAGCAGAGTGAAAAATTCATTTCCTTTTCTGATGTATTATGATTTAAATTCTAATGAAAAAGAGATTTGTCATCCATTTTTTGCATGGTTAAATTTCTGATAGTTTAAAATGGATGGATATAAATAAAGCAATGTTTTAACTCTACTCGAGTTTATTTGCACTACTCAGTTTCAAGAGAAACAGTAACTCTCATCGACAGGTGAAGTATTAAACTAAGTACACACAAATATAGGAGACACGGCTTAGGTGGTAGACATACAAATAATTAGATACTGACAGAAGGGGTGGTAGGGGGTGGATAGCGGAGGGATGGTTGTAATGGGAATATTGAGAGGAGATGTGTTAGAAAATGTAATATTGTTAAACAAATTAATACCCGAGTTCAAATTCCTTTTTATTTCTAAACTTTTAAAATAATTCATTTTATCACCTTTATGCGTGACGGGACGGAGAAGTTTAATGGTAACGCAAATAAAAATAATGATTATTATCCATGATGTGGTTTGCGAATTCGGAAAAATTCTTACTAGCTAGACAATTACGATGCTATTTTAATCTAATGTTAAGATTTCTAGAGGTTTGTCCGAGTTATAACATTGTTTTATTTATATCCATTCATTTTGATGATGAAACTCTACAAAGTTAACGCTGATTCTTCCAACAATATAATTCTGATGGTTTGTTTAAAGTCCATAAATTCATCTCCCGCTTCCATTAAGGAACTGAATTCAATAAAGAATTCAACATTTTAAGTGTACCGGAAGTATAACGTAATTTTATGTATTCAAAAATTTGAAACAAACTGGGATATTCTTGTTCAAGTGTGCAGAACGTCTTTAAAAAATCAGAAAGGTGTTGAAACAAGGACCATGGATTCTGTATAAATTATCGAGGACAGCATGGGCAGCCAGGAAAAAGCATGTTAACATCTTTTAGAATTGGAATCGAAAACAATATTTTTGAATCGCTGGAGACAAAAGTGTGTAATATGTTGGAACCGAGAATGTAAAGGAACATTGTTGAAAATTGTCATGAAGGTAGATAAAACCTACCCCTAACACCAAAACACGACCTTGTTGTCTCTTTGGTGGAACTGAATGGGTATAATACATCAGCTGGACTGCTTGAACAAAAAATTGTAAAAACGGCCCTTATGAATTGTAAACATGTTTGTTCTGTAGCATTATCATGCGCATCTATATTTTTCAAAAATTATGAAGGACAAAATGAATAATAATTTGGCATCCAACGTGCTCTCCAGATCCTTGCGTCATCAGATTTTCAGCTTTTCTAGTTGATGCAATATTTTTAAACTAGCAAATAAGCCAGGCCCTGCAGATAGCCATTATGGCCATTTCATGGCCAAAATAGACATATAATTTTGAGTATATTTACTTATATTATTCAAACTTTATTTGCGTATTCATATTCTAGCATATATACAAAAATATACATATCTAATTGAATATCATCACATAAAAAATGAAAATCTGCAATTCTCAGCATTTCTGGTCAAATACGTAAAACGTTTTGTCAGAAACTACTAGATGGCGCTTATCACGAATTATAACATCATTCCTTCATGAATATTTTCGTTTCATATGTACATGCGCCAAATCACAGTTCACAACCAAATATAAATAAAATTAAAAAAATGAATCATGAATCACGATATTCCCAGATATTCAATCACTGATAGTGAGTGTGACTCAAAGATATCAGTGATTGACTCACGGTTCGTGATTTTAAGCTCATCACTGGTGCATTGTGCACCCTTATTATATTGGTTTAGATGAAATATAGATTATACAGAAGCCCTGGCCATTATCGGCTATGAAGAGGCCCCCCCCGTAGGGCCTAGCAGCAATCGGCGACAGCCAGTTGCTTTTCTGCTAGTGCATTCTGTATTGTCAAACAGTGTTCTTAAGTATCAATTTTGAATTATATATATCTAATTAATTATTTTTCGTCATTCCACTTAAAGACATTCTTGTAAAAACTCAGATCATGTTTACAATAAATAGTTACTGAACAAACGTAAACATTACGAAGATATATTTGACAGATGATTGATTATGCGAGATGACAGATGGACAATATACTTGCCAGTCAGAAAAATTCATACAATTTTGCTAATATGTTATTTCTGACTCATAATAAAGACAATGTACACTTCATTTTAAATTGAATATGTACTTGCGTGCTGTTATTAAATATATAAAAGAGAAAATGAAGTAATCTTAACTTAGAGATAATAAAAATACGTTCGACATATTCGCTACTTTAGTATTTTTTCTTACTGGCAATGGACACTAACATATCCGAATGCAGATCCAATAGCGACAATGTGCAATCATATTATTAGATGACAAAAATTTTAAAAGATATGAAGAGGTTAAAATAGGACTTCCCGAGTATTTTAACTCAAAACTTCTCTATTTTTATGAAAGAAGCATTAAAAATTGATAAAAAGGTGCAGAAAGATTATATCTACTGAAGGAAATTATGTTTTAGACTCATAAATAAATAAAAAAATTCATTAAAAAATCACATTTACCTACTTTTATGAAACTGAAGTTTAAAAGTATGTACCTTCTGTAAAAAAAATTTAGGCCCTCAGAAGATTTCTTAACATTAAGGAAATAAAAATGGCATTTGATATTTTCTGTAAACAATGTGTTAAATTGAAATGACACTGAGCACTGTAAATGGCCTGAGCACTGTAATAACTCGAATGGTCGAGATTTAAAACCTTTAATTTATTTTCAAATTAAGGCCATATTCAAACCTGTAATATGTTTGAGGTTATTCTAGAGAATTTAATAATGAATATTCTATAAAATAATATTTCGAATATACTATGGGAACCTCGGATTATGAACTTAATTCCTTTCCTGTATATTTTAGTAAATAGATATGCCAGACAGTACTAAATTTTGTTTTCACGCTCAATACTTTCAAAGAAATACAAGCTTGCACCCAGAGAGTCGCATGACTCCTGCCTTAGATCAGGAGTCGGCAGACTTTCTAGTGAAAAGAGCCAAATATTAAGTAAACATAAATAAATTTTCATTGTAGCTATATTTTAATGGCGAAAAACGATAGAAAATCAAGATTTTTATTTAAAACTCGAAATTCATAGTACAGCCGTAGGCTACGTAGAAGAATATAACGTATGAGAGTTATAAAGCTTCAATAGCTCAGTGCTCTGCTTGTAAAACAAGAAAACCTAAATAATATTTTAAAAAACACTCTTTGGACTTTGTAAAGTTGACTAGTTAGAATGGTGATCTTGTATGCCATGCCTGGCAAGTAACTATTTGTTCAATTTTAGGCACGATTGTAAACTACCGTCGGTTAATTTGCATCATAAATTATTTTTTATTTGATTCATGGAAGATGTTTGTTCGCATAAATAGGTAGAGCCAAAGTTTGTGAGAATGACAAATGCTAGTTTTTTTATTGTGTCATATGTTGCAGACAAACTATTCCACGTATCAAATATGTTTGTACATTAAAGTATGGGCTAGAGTTGAATAGTCACAAATGCCTATGAAAAGAGCCACATGCAGCCCCTGCCAAACACATTGATGGTTATATTATTAATAGAATCGACGTTAACTTTGTAGAGTTTCATCATAATGAATGGATATAAATGAAACAATGTTATTACTCTACTTGAGTTTATTAGCACTACTCGAGTTAAGTTAAGTTTAATACTTCACCTGTCGATGAGACTTGCTGTTTCTCTCGAAACTCGAGTAGTGCTAATAAACTCAAGTGTAGTAATAACATTGTTTCATAATCATAAACAAAAATAGTGAAATAGGGATATTCGTTTCAAATATGTACACGGTACAAAATTTCGAAGAAATAAGTATAAAAAATGTTAACATTTTAAAATTAAAAATCAAATACAAAAGTAATTCATTTAACATATTAGCCATCTATAGAACTCACTTATCATCGATAATAACATTTATAGAAAAGTTAAAAAATGTATTATTAAAACTAAAAAATGAGAAAACTATTATTTTAAGAGGCATAAATTTAAATATAGCTAACGACTACTCATGTAATAAAGATAATTATTTAAATATGCTAGCTGAATTAAACTTTATGCCATGTATAAATGGATACACTAGAAACGTAAAAAATCAACCACCTTCTTGCATGACCACATGCATTGTAACATTTCAGACATAAATAATGTTATTTCTGGTATCATTCATACAGAAGTCACTGACCACTACGCGACTATATTTACTTACAAAAACAACAAAAATATTAATCCTCATGTGATAGGAAAAAAATTGCAAACCAAAAGTATACATGCAATAAAATTAAATGACACCCGTAAACAAATTAAATTTTGAATGTTGCAACATATTTGAAGACACATTATCTAAACATATAAATGCCGCTAAATATACCTTACCTAAATGCAAATCGTCTAAATACAAACCGATAAAACCCTGGATTTACTCATGGTCTAATCGTATCAATTAGACATGAAGAATTCTTAATAAAAAAAAATTAAAAACCACCAAATAACGAGCAACTAAATAGATATTTAAAAGTATACAAGAAAAAACTTTCATTTTTAATATTAAATACTAAAGAAAAATACTACAAAAAAATTCTAAAATCTGCAGAAAATGATAATAAGAGAGTTTGGAATATCATTAATGAAATCATGGAAAATAAACAAGACAAAAAAGGAAAAATAAGTTTTATTATACATGACGAGTCAAAAATAAATTGCTCAGAAAAGCCCCAGGAAACAGCAAACATTTTAAATAATTTCTTTGCTAACGTCAGTAAAAACTTGGCTAGTAAAATCACGAAGAACTGAAATACTGACATAGCTACTTCTAATACAGTATATACAGAAAATAAAATATAAATTTTTCAACCCACAACGATTAACAAAATTGAACAAATCATAACATGTATGAAGGGGAAACAGCACCAGGTTATGATGGACATACTGTTAATACATTATTAAAAATTTATAAAAAAACAAATATCCAAACCCCTGATGCATCTAATAAACCTTTGTTTAAAAACAGGGGTATTCCCAACATGCTACAAACGAGCCATCGTTTCCCCCATATATAAATCAAATAACCCTGAGGAAATAACCAATTACAGACCAATCTCTCTTTTGTCAAACTTTGGAAAAATCCTAGAAAAAATTGTTAAAAAAAGATTGTTTCAATTTATTAAAATAAACAAATCAATTGATGAAAACCAGATTGGGTTCATGGAAAACAAATGTACACAAGATGCAATAGGTAGACTATCTAATATCATCCAAGAATCTCTAGACAAATCTCTTAAATGTATTGGAATTTTCGTGGACATGATAAAAGCCTTCGACAGTATCTCCCACAACAAACTAATATCAAAATTAAAATTCGTCGGTATAGACGACAAAGCACTAAGCTGCATTCAAAGCTATCTTCACGAAAGACCGCAAAACGTAAAAGTTAACGAAACTCTAAGCCAACCCCTAATCAGTGAATTTGGTATGCCACAAGGACAGTTTTGGGCCCACTTCTTTTTATAATTTATGTCAATGACATTTTCAAACTAAAATTGACCGGAAAAATTATATCATTCACTGACGACAATGCTATCATTGTTGACGGACAAGACTGAAACACTACAAACGAACATGCAAATAACGTCATGAACACACTCAAATCCTGGTTCGATAGTAATTTACTTTCTTTAAACTCCAAAAAAACCTATTACATTCCCTTTTCAATAAAGTCTTAAAACACCGCCCCATATAAAAATTACAATCCATAACGACAACAGTAACAAAATTACCTGTAACGACTCATGTACAAACTTAAACCCAAAAAAGAAATCAAATATCTCAGTGTAATTATTGATCAACATTTAAAATAGCAGTCACATTAGGGAACTAGTAAAAAGAATCAGAAAATGTATTTATATATTCATAAGATTAAGAAACATTTTAAGTATAAATAATTTTAAAAGGGTATATTTTGCTATTGTTCACTCACTACTCCAGTATGGAATAATTGGGTGGGGAGGAGCATACAATAATGAACTCGGTAAAAATAATACAGAAAACAATCATCAAAGTAATATTAAAAAAATATCAACTTTTTCAACACAAACACTTAGATACACTCCCAAAATAGAAAACATGTATAAAAAAAACTCAATTAATTAAAGGAAATAACACTAAAATTTGAAACGAGCACATCATTAAGGTTTAAAAATAACTTTAAAATCCCTAAATTTAACACCAAACACTATCATAGCACAGCAAAATTTTATATACTTAGGGATAAAAAATTTCAATAGCCTCCCTACACAAATTAAAGAAATAAAAGAGTTTAGATAGAAATTAAATGAACACTTCAGAAACACATAATTAGAAAATAAACAATATTATAGAACGCTTCAGAAGCACACAAATAGACAATAAATAAAATATTATATAAAATTATTGTTGTGTAACTCCCTCTCCATGCACAAGAGCTTTTTTTTGGAGAGGTAAGCGGAAAAAAAACATGTAATTTTAATAATGTAAAATACTTAATTCATGTTATAAAAAAATTGTAAAAATGTCAAAAAAATTTACATTGATAAGATAAAATTTACAGATAATTAAAAACAACATTTCTAGCAAAATATGTTAATCCCCATTCAAACTTACTAATAGCCTTCAGTGCCTCTAGGGTAGTTAACATGTGGTAGGTTATATCCTACACACCAAAGAAACTTTCCTTGGTTATTAAATGATGAAAATAATATTTTTATTCAATTTATGATGGAAAAAATATTGGTACATACTAGGCTGTATTTAGATAAATTTAGTCGATTCACAATTTTTTTTGTCAGAAAATTGGTGCAGTAACTAGGGAGGTTGGGAACTCTCTTTTATAGACTGCGGATGTACACCTAATCTGCTAATTGCACAGACCTTTATCATCATCTCTTTATAAATGATCACATTGCAAACTTCACACGCAGTGTTTGTGAACAATAAAATGAGTCAGCAAGTGTAGTTTTACTCGTAGATAAAAATATTATACTGCGACTTTATTATTCAAATTGTCACATTATTTTACACATAAAAATATGCAGTAAAATTGGGTGAAACAAATCTGATAAAATATATTCTATCATCTGAATGAAGGCCCCCCGAGTAGCTCTAACTTTTCTGTCACAAATTTCCGCAAGTTTCATAATTTTATCAGTTCAACGGTTTTTACAGTACCAATGGATGACTTCATTTGTTGTTATGTTTAATATTTAGTAAACGTAGTAGATGTAAAGTGAGCTCTGTACACGTACATGCAACGTTTTAGCTTTGTGTACTTGCGGTCTGAATACAAGATATACAGACATAATTTTTCATCATTATTGAAGTAAATAAACACTTGACAATCAATTAACGCCAATACTCTTTAATTCTCAGTGGCGCCACGAATTGGAGGAGATCATGGAGACGGCCAGCCTGGATTCGGAGTTGTGGGTCAGCATGCTGGCCGAGGTGATGCGCACACTTCCCGGCACCGGCTCCTTGAATACTCAGCGCCCGCGAGAGGCAGACGAGGCCCGACCCGTATTCTCCGACATGGTAGCAGACCTGAGAAAGCTGCTAGGGCGGCACGAAGAGACACTGCATATGCTACCGCTCGAATGCCACTACTTAAACAAGGCTGCTCTTGTCTCCGTGGTGAGTAGACTAAAACTGGCTTCTCATTATTACGAGCTTTATTTGTATTATTCATTTTTAATGGAAAATCCGTCTTGCCCTGTTAGGTTGGCCAGCAACCCAATCCGGTGAAGCATTTCACTCTAAAGAGGAAGCCCAAGAGTGCCGCTCTGAGGGCTGAACTTTTGCAGAAGTCTATGGACGCAATGTCTAATATGAAGAAATCTGTGGCTCCAACTGTTCCAGTTAGGAGTAGAGGCATGCCAAGAAAGATGACAGATACGAGTATGAATAATTTTAATTCTTTTCACACTAGATACTCTAATTTACATAATTTTTTCAAAATGAAATTAGTGAAAATTAACCAAGAACAATGTTAAGGCCAAAATGTTGTAGTCATTTAAAATATTAAGGTCTAAAATGGATTAATTGTTATAAAAAAAATTACATAAACATAAAATCATTTTAAGCTATGCCTAAATTTTATATATACATTAATGGATTGTATATCTGTACGTACGTAACATTATTTTAAGAATGTTGCTTCTTCACCAATTAATTTTTAAATGATTCGGAGTGTCTAGTAGAGTGAGAAACAAACATAGGGCGCAACTGAATTAACAATACCTAGGATATTAAATAAATCATAAAAAAATCCCTTACTAATATAATTTATTTTAAAAAGGGTTTTTTAAATTCATTTTTTGGATTTAAAATACCTATAAATAAGTGAACTCTTCAGCACAAAGTTATGATGTTAAAAATTATTAGATTATTTATTAAAAGTGTAAAGAATTTAAAAAAATTAATCACATTTTGATTTTTAATTTCATTATTTTTAGTTTTGACTAATTAATAAGTGTTATTAGGGGGAAATCAGGTCAATTAAATGTCAGTAAAATGTGCATGGAAAAAATTACTTTAAAGGATAATCTGCTTTTACCTGCTAACTCACCACAGTCCTGATCTGTGTGTTCAGTCTGCTACCAACCTAGCCATTGGTAATAAAATAATGCCTGTGTAGTTGAAACATTTGTACCTACAATCATTACTGCGTTGTACAAAATATTGTGTTTTTATTGTGGTAATCAAAACAAAACAAATAAAAATGGTGAAAATACAATGATTAGTGTAATATAAAACTACTATAAAAGATAAGATTATCAATATGCAGTCTAATGCTGTTAGGATTACTATTTGTATTTGCATATAATATATTTCCTTGCATTCACTAGGCAACGATCAAAATTCAATTATAGTTATAACTGGTCAAAATACGCATAATATGAATTCAATAATAATAAAAAAATTCAAAGGCTATTTCACAATCTCTTTGTAAGTTCCGATTAGCCTTACTTGACAAATAAAATTAATAATGTTATCCCATGAAAGATGGTAAGATTGCCTTATCTCACATTTTCAAACTCTTTTGAAAAATGAAAAACCGAGTTTGAACGATAACAGGAAAATTATCCGTTGGATAAATTTATCTGTTTACTAAGGTGGGTTCGCCTGTTTACTCTTGTAGCTCGGATTGACGATGTCTGTGCAGCATTGAGCAAGGTCCAATCTGGTCCAAAATGGTAGTCCAGTGTAGCAACCAGTACCCAGTCAGAAGGTCCAGAGTAAAAACCAGGGTCAAGGCGAGGTGACAAAAATAAAACTCAGCGTGTTTACTCGGAGAGCGCTACGGCGAGAATGTGTTTCCTCGGCTGCCGGCCGTTTGTTCATAGTTAAGCTGGGAGGGGGAGGGGGGGGCCAGCCACCCTAGACCCCCGTCTTGCATCGAACCAATGGGAGCAGGCTTAGAATCCTAGCCCCACTATTTGCCCCGCCGCCTAGGGGTAAAGAGGAATCTACCGACCATTCAGGCATCGCACCGCCTGAGTCGGTAGATTCCACTTTTAGTCAACATAATCTTATTCTTGAAATAGAGTTTTATAGCTAGAGGCGTTGCGAGCATTTTATTATCATGTTTTCCCGCGATACCTCACATGTTTCAGGTCTGGGCGATTGCCTGGGAATTAATTATTGACAATTTAAAATATAAAAAGTCTTGAAATTTATAATACATACTACATACATACAACTCTATTCGCGGTCGACCGCCCCATATTTTTCCTTATATTCGGCACTTGTTAACTTTAAAATGATTCACAGTTTTAAATTGGCTTCCAAAGTGGTCTTTTCAGGGCCGCATCATGGCATAGCTCTTGCGAGCGTAATCCTGTGCGGCACACATTGTGTAATATTTTTGATCACCCTGGTATAGAAAACGTTTCTGCATAATTAAATCTTCAATTGTTAATTAAGTGTCCACCTGTATACGTAGCGCCGTTGAAGGGTCTACCTTCGCGTTGGTCCGTGAGCCGTGGTGGAATAAGGACGGCTGCGCGCCCGACAGCCCCTCCTGCCGCCCGAGCTGGCGATCGCGGCATCAAGCTGCTGGATATCGCCGACCAGCCTGCCACTATACACCAGAAGAAGCGAAGGAAGTTACTCGGTGAGTAATAATTATTTGTCACAGTTTAAACAATTCATTTCATTCTTACAGGTAAGACAGGTTATTATCGATAAGCTATTTTTTTTATCATTTCTTCCAAATTTAGAGAAAGCATACTCCTTTGTAAAAACCCAGGTAGTTTATTTTTTATTGTAAGAACAATAAATTATATCCATTGTTAGGTTATTTTTTCTTTCTGCCTCGGCTTCATGTTCAGGGGGGAGGCATCTAGCCTAACTGGTTCTTTTTTTAAATATTGACAAGTCAAGTGGTTATGAAATGAAAGAATATTTTTCTTATAAGGAAGTTTATTATCTATATTTTATGATACTTGCATGTGTTAAAAGTGAAAAATGAGCATTTTACTTTAATACTTATTGATAAGGCTATTCAAAAATAATTACAATTAAATTAACATTAAATATTTGTGTTCATCATGCCAGCATTAAGTTCTCTACCAAATTGTCTATGTTGACGCTTGTCTGATGTAAGGGATTACCTCTTAGGATGGTCCTGGATCCTGGACGTGAAGTGTGGTCAGCTCCTTGAGGTGCCAGCATAGGGTGACGGAGTTCAGGCTTGTAGTTGATTGACCACAAGACGATGCCCAATTACCCAGGCAAACCAGGACTCTGGACGCGATGTTCTTATGCAATAGCGACAGTCTGTTCTCGCTACACCAAATTATATTGATCAAGTTTTTCTAGATCCAGCAGGACCCTTTTTGATACTTTCACATTCACCGAGAATATGGTAAGACTGGCCCGCCTAAGGTAATGCATCCCTTATGGTGCATTTTGCCGACGTGACTTTAGTCATGTACACCGCTTTATTGCTGTACCCACGCTGCATCGGTACACCTGCGTCTAACAATACTTGGTTTTATTGGCCTCCGTCCCTTACTTCGACTAAGTGCTTTTGTATCCTTGAACAAAATATTGTTTTGGGTAATTTCGCATTCTAACACCATACTTAATAAATAAATACAGATTTTTTCCGTTGAAGCCGCCCTATTTAGAGAATCGTTCTTATAATTTTCTTTTATTAAAAGGAACAGTAACAGCCCCTGTTAAGGACATAAAATAAAACTACTCATGAGCTCATTTATAAATAAATTTCTGTTCTGGTTTACTAATTGTACACAAGTATATTGTACGGGCTCTTGAACATTGCGAGCGTGGAAAAAAATGGGGACACAACCAAGGCGGAGATTGCTTTGTGTGATGTGGATCTTATTGCATCTTTCATTTGGATCAGTCCATTGCATAGGGTTACTTTCTGGCATATTCCCTCTTCTTACACACAATATAATAACCATCTAAAAAAACAATATAATATATGTAATCATTAATTGATTTCTATCTGATTTCCCTAATACACATTTCCACATAACATAGAACATGAGATATCAGAAAAATATGCATTATTTTTATTAATCCATAGATATTATGCATAATATAACTTACATAAATGATTTTTTACTCACAGAAGCGGAGGAGCAGCAGAAGAAGGCGGCTCTGGAGGCAGAGTTGGCCCCACCGGTGGTAGCTCCCATTGCACCGCCCTCCAGTACTACTACTGCACCCTCTACGCAGACACTCCCCGAATACGCACGCGGTCTCAACAACTATGTCATGCCTTCCACACCGCAGGATCAAGGTCTGTATTATATTAGCAAGCTTAAACCTTTTGTAGAAAAGACCAAAATCTTGGTTATTAAATATTTGATTTCATAAAATAGTATAAACTACACAATGGAATGTAAACTGCCTTCCGATACAGAAGATTTATTTTTAAATAAAATTAAAGTATTTTAATTCAGATTTTTTAAGACAAATGTACAACTGTACCCTAGGTAACGTCCGAAATGCGTTCCATCAAATAGTCGGACGTTTACATACATTTTTTTCTTAATTCATACCTACTTAAATTAAATTTTATATAAATTTATTAAATATCAATAAAAATAATACACCACTAACAACTTTGATATACATATATTTCATTTATAATCTTCATGAATCTCCATTAATTCTTCCTCGTGGGTTTCAATTAGTTCTTTTATCGGTCACGGTAATTTCTAAATTTAGTTGCCTCCCCGGTTCAATAACTTGGTTGGTAGTGATATCAGAAGTTTTACTAGCCTCTACATTACATTATGGAAATTAGCTGGAAAAGTTGAAAACAGGCACTATGCCTGCATTTGCAACTTCACCTATCAGTTTCAAATTATTCAAGTTAGCTCTTATCTTAAATCGACCGAACCAATTAATAACTCAGAAAATTATATTTGGTCACTAATTTCTCCACTTCGTTGTTTTTAATCATCATCATCATCGCTAGGTCAGGAAATAATTGCCTGACTTAGCGAAATAAGTTTTTAAACTTGATCATCCAGGCATATCTTAAGAACTTTCTCAAGTTATGCGTGAATGATAAAATTTTAGATTTACCATTGTCAACCATGCCCAACACTCATTACATAGTCTTTGATTTTGTCTTTATTTTTCACAATCGATAATTGTAATGCCCATGCAATGTCTTCATGTTTTTCTCCATTATTAATTTGTTGAAGAATGTCAATTTTTAGTTCAAATGTATGTATGTTTCTAATGCCAAATTTATTGTCCCAATTTTTTCATTTTGGTGTCTCCCACTTGATCACTTTGGTACCACTTACACAATCAAATAGATCTGCGACTTTTTTTTAAATATGACTCGATTGGAACAAAAATTTAAACACTGACAATATAATATGCATTAATGTAAAAAATACGTCTTGTTTACACAAAAATTTAATTTTCGAAGAGTAAATACTTTTACTGTTGCATAAATGTGTCATAACCTATCGGATATGTGTTTTCACCAAGATATTTGTAGAATGCCCCCTGTCCCGCAACTAATGTTCCAAACCCCTCCTATATGTACACTTTATTCCATGCCTATTCATTTATTGGTCTGTGGTCTAATCCTAGAAAAAAAAAAAAAATTAATTGAATATATATTTTTTATGTAAACTATAATTGAACTTACACACTAACTGTATTATATGTAAAATAATAAATCTCCATCATTATATTTCTTTCAGTATTACCGCCTTTATCTACCGCACAGTCTCCGGCCGTTGCCCCCATTACACCGACAGCTGCGCAAACCTCGCCATCGACTCCTCTCACGCCAAACACTCCTCACGTTATAGTATCTTCTGCCCAAACCATTAAGTCACCCACGATCGAGATATCACCGTCATCGCTCACAGCGATCAATGCCAACACACCGCTGACTACAGCCAAACATCCTATACTGATACAGCAATCCAGCGGGCAGAAACAAATCATCATCGGACAGCAACAGAAGTTACTCATCACGGGTCAACCGGGACAGAAACCTCTCCTCGTAACTGCGGGACCAGGAGGTACTTTACTATCGGGACAAAACATATTAAAAACATCATCCGGAGTACCTGTGATTTTAACCAATTCCGTACTGCAACAAGCTGCGCAAAATTCGCAAGGCCAAACCATTATACAACAGGGCGGGAAAACAGTGCTGCTGACCAATGTGAAGCAAATGAGCCCCAGCGTGGTACAGCAGTTGGGAGCTCACCAAGGTGGGAATGTGATTATACAAACACAGCAGGTCGGAAGCAACCCTCCCGGCTTGGTGCTGTCGAGTCCGATAGGACTGACCCAGCAGAATACTACCAGTGTAGTAACTTCATCTCCTCAGGACATGAGGGTGCAGCAGCCTCAGGCGCAACCGTCGCAGCCGGCTAGCTTGTTGCCCAGAAGCGGACTGACACTCACGGTATGTTATTTCACTTATAAAATAAAACTAATCATTTCGGAATGCGTGTCTATATGCTGGTTATTAGTAGGTATTTTAACTCATTAACTCACCTTAACCTTTACCATTCCGTGATAAAAAATACCCATACGCAGCCATGCTGTCGACTCGTGTTACTGTAAATAACAGAAATAAAAAATGTTTTTATTATCCTAAATGGTTTTAATAGCACTTATTTATTCTAAATATTGAGCATTGAATGTTGAAAAAAATTATGAATATAATAACATTAGACCATTCAATAAGTCCTGTACAATACGTCCTTCCTTCTTATCTCTCTTAATTTAATTAGTGAGAAAAAGATATAATTATATTCTTATGTTTGTTATTCTTTTCACTGTGAAAATAATCTGTGGTCTCTTTCTGTAATATCTATCACAAAAGGTATTTTTATCAACGTATATTAATTTTACAACGGATTAAATTGAAAATAATTATTTTCGTACTATTCCCTTTTCATAATTAGTTTTTCACTAGTCATTCTTAAGAGCAAATATTTTCCTTACGATATTCTAAAATATGAATTTTATACTGCGTATATTTACCAAAATATCACAGGTTTAATTGGAATGGTAGACCTGTGTTACTGCATGGTTTGGGAAGGTTAAAAGATTTCAAAATTTCCAGTAAAAAAAGAAATGCCATACCAACTTTGTGTGATTGCATTTAAAAAATAAAAGAATCACAGTTATTTTAATTAAATCTGGCAACTTCTATATGGGTCATTTTAGTTTAATCGGTAAAATTGTGTACCGACTATAGAAAATTCTGGTGATGGCAAACTTTTTTCAATAAATGTTTTTCTGCGTAACTTTCTAAGCGATTCATCTAAATTTGTTTTAATTATCCATACAATTAATTGTAAATATTAGTTCTGTACTGCAATGTTTCTACTTTAATAACGCTATTTGTTTCTTATTATTTTTACAGAAAGAACAAATCACAGAAGCCCAGGACATGTTCAAAAATGCCAACAGGGTAACCAGACCAGAAAAAGCTCTCATACTCGGCTTCATGGCTGGATCCAGAGGTATCCTAATTATTTTGTATATTTTTTATTTATAACCACCTGTAGAATGGAAAATATTTTGTGTTGAATAATATTAATCTAAATGTCTTTCATATCTGTGGCTATATGGTTATGCAAAATGAATTTGACTTAAAGTTCACTTCACAACTCTTTACCAACATCATAAATATATGTTAACCCTAGATGTCAATTTTGAAAAATGCAAATTTATGGTAAAAAAAAATGTAATTTCTTAAGTATTCAATTACACATCTAGGTTGTATTATATTTCAATTCCTGTATTATGACCATTAGTACTCTTTTTAAATCTTACAATCTACTCAATACATTTTTATAAAGCACAAAAAATTTTTTTTACTTTTATTGAATTGCAACATTACATTATAACACTTTTTGCTATTCTTTCCCAGACAATCCGTGCCCTAACCTCGGCAACATCGTGACGATCAAACTATCGGAGAACCAGGAAAATGTTCGCCAAACAGACAATACGTATCTGACCATGCTGTGCGAGACACACTTCCAAATGAACTACAACAACGGCCACTGGATGCGGATCAAGAAGTATCGCCCCATCGAGGGGGCCACGCCACAACCAGTACCGCAACACGTCAGCTAAAACCACTAACATTAAGGCAGGATTTTATATAGTGAGATTAGCTTACCGAGTCCTTTTTTCCGTACATTAAACTACAGTCAAACTACAATCCTTCCTATCTATATAAATGCAGGTATTCCACAGGGGACAATTCTGGTACCAAGTTTGTACACAAAATGTTCCAATGTGCACCAATTCAGTTTTTGTCATTTTAATGGGGAACGGAAAAGTATGCACGGAGTAAACCAATCCTATTAGTTATCCACTAAAAAGAAGCTGATGCAACATCCTAATGTCCTTCAACAGTATGGTTCTTATCAAAGACAACTGTATAGATAATTTGCTTCAGCAACGTTAGCTCTGATGACGTGACTCTACAATGGTCCACAAAACATTGGGTGATGAAAGATCCATAAAATTCTCGATACTCCATTTCTCCACCAAAAACTGATTTGTTTATGAATCCAAAAGGGGACTTTGTATGAATCTTGAGGGCCGACAGTAACCGAGTTGACGACCATCTCTGCTAGTCCCCAAGTGTATGATGAACCTACTTGACTCAGTCCAAAGAAAATGATCATTTTTGACACCGACACATCTATAATAGATACTTGATTTGTTTTAATGGGAAGTTCATTAAGGAACTTAGACACAAAAAATTCATGTATTATAACAGAACTCCGGTTCTCTGATTTATTGAATATGGAAAACCTAACTTTTATATTTTCTTCTTGTCTTTTGCCTTGCCATACTCAGATTATCACACCTCTTCCATTTTCCTACACATCGACTGGTCCGCAGAAGACATGAAGCAGGTACCTTATATAGGTGACTTTAAAACAAACTATGAATGCGGAAAAGTGAACAATCCCAAACGCTTGGTGCATTGATTCACTTTTTGATTTCTTCAATAATAATACCTTTCCTGAACCCTTTTTATACTCATCATATTTTGTGTGCAAACATGATTTGATCTAAAAAATGATGTGAGGATTCAGGAATTTGAATATGATGAATGCGATGAAGTATTTTATACTAATCATGCGATGAAAACATAGTTAGGAGCCTTTAAACCAAAGTATTTGTGTCAAAAGAAGCTAACATTGTACATCAAGACAGGATTGGACGGTGCTCAGTCAGCCGATGAAATGGATACAGTATTTATTATTATTTTCATCTTATGAAAAGTTGTCAAAAAACTACCCAGATTCTAAACCATTAAACATGTTATGAGTTTCTCTAGTGTCTTATCTCTTTAAAATTTGTCGCTTAATCAAACATTAAAACAATTTATATTTAACGCATGTGCTATTAGATTATATATTACATTTATATACATACTATATTATACTATGTCGTTAAATATTCACTGTTGCAAAGTGATAGATTTTACCGATTATAAGTAAACTCATAAATGTTATTATAAAATCTTCAACGCCTGGCACGGACTATTCTAATAGTAGAAGATTTTGCTAACTATACTCGTGGAAATGAATTTTGTCCATCGTGACATTCCAAAAATTCAACCGATCATATGATTGCGGGAGCTGATTGTTAGAACAATTATTAAATGGATAGTTTGGAAACAATAACTTTAACAGCTGTTAAACATACTAATAAAAAAAAACATACATTGCATCACTTCTCACTTAACGACCACTTACGAACATTATCGTATGCCTATCAACACTATGCCCTCTGTATGAGAACCATCAAATTTTTGCATCCCGTTGTCATTAGTGGAGAAGAGACATTTAATGCGTCGTATTGTCTACCTCCAGTGCCAAGTGAGCGGCCTTCGAACTATGTTGATGACAGCAGGGAGCATCCCACACCCTTCCTTAATTTACAGTATGCGTTGACTATATTCAACAGTAAGTCAGCCTTCACTGAGTTGATCATTGATCCGTGAACAAATTATAAAACTTTAGATCTTTCATTAAAATAAAGTAAAATTGTGCTGATTATATAGAGCAGCATGTCAACCGATAGAAAGAGCACCACTTTACCTGTAGGTAGGTTATAGATCTTGAGATGAAAATGGAGATTATCAATGACTACAGAGCTGGAAAGAAAATGATGGCGACATCGTGTGATTTAACATATTAATCCATGACTACTATTCTAAAGGACAAGGATAAAGACAGTGAAAACATTGAGTTAGTTTACCGACCTGATTGGTAGAGCGGAACCCAATCGTTAAGTGAGGACTGACTGACAATAGTACCAATAATGATGGTAACTAATGACCGATTTTGCCATGCACATATAAACAATCACAACTAAGTTAAATTCGAATCCCAGTAGCAACTAAAATATTTTTTCTGTATATCTTTTTAGTTGATACATTTAATTTGTATTAAAATACTATAGAACTATGTTCTGAAAAAACTGCAACTTCACAATAATAATGTGTTCTCCTTAAAAAAATATCCATTTATTGTAAGTCTAGCTAAATCATGGTCTAAGAGCCGGTTGTGTGATCAGTAGTAAATTTTTACCATGGTAAGTTTTTACTATAGTAACCCGTGGTAAAAAACATTCATCATTAAAATTGCAGGATATTGAATGATTAATTGTCGTATACGGCAACATTCAAAGTATTTTGAAACAGCTGTGAAGAGTCTGCCATGTTTATCCAACGATTTTCAGTTTTTACCATCTGATATTCGAGAGCAAAATTTGTTTACCATTGCATTTTTTACCAATGACTAAACAACCCGTTTTCACCATTTTTTTTTAAGTAACTTTTTTACCGCAGTAACAAGTTACCACTGATCACACAACCGACCCTAAGTGCTTTAAAAATCACTAACTCCATGTGTTACATATTTCAGTGTTTATATAAATTTCACATCAACTTTAAAATGAAAATATGCATCTGTAAACTTTAGTCAGTTGATGTTTCCATGGCCACAACATTTAATGAAATGTTTACCATATTACATCGATTATAGGAGGCACCTTCATTTTTATAAGCTAGAAAGAAAAAAAATGAAAAAAGGTAACTTTATTATAAAAAAATTATTGTGTTCAACTGACACCGAGCGATGAATGTATCTCAACTGTGCAGCAGCGGCGGGCGCTAGCTCACTGGAGGTGGATTCTAAGGATAGTCAACGGCAAGTACATTTTTGACAGCAATTGTAAGATACCATTGAATATAGTCTGCACCATGAATATAGAGACACCAAAATAGGAAAAAACATGCTTCTTATAATCAATGTAATACGGTAATTGATTGAAAGGTCATATTGTCAATGAATAAACAATAATTAGTTAAAAAAGCGAAATTTGGTCAAGAGATATTTTTTTATGAAGATAATCAGTGTTAAATACTGGAATAACGCGTAAAAGGCAACATTTCTTAATTAAATTCTTTTTTAATTGCAATAAGCAGTAAATAATGTTATTGTTGCTTCTCTATCGAATTCTATTGAAATGTCTCATCTGTGTTTCGCTCATGCTCGTGTTTGTTCATTCTTCGATGCTATGCAAAAAATGTTTGTAAAATAAGTCCTTAGGTTTTCATGATCAGAACCTTCTCTGTAAAGCTTACTAGACTATCCTGGTATATATATGTCTGCACTGCAAGTTCAGGGTTGGTGCATCAACCTTTGCAGTAACCAATGCTGCAGGCTTTAATCTGTGTGATGTGCTTACACAAATCAAACAGTAAACACATTACCAGGGCTGGATTTACCATAAGGCTAAATGGGCTACATCGTGGGACCTCCAAATTGATAGGGACCAGAAAATAAATTGAAGTGATCTATGTAAAACTCAGTATACCTGCAACCGATTGCCAAGGCAAAAATTTTCCACATTGTCATGAATTAAAAATTAATTGCTCTAATGTCAATAGGCTGAAATGATTGATTTTGAAAGAAAGAGTATTTTTCCAAATCACATTTTAATAAGTATTTTATGGACCTCCAATATGTGGGGGAGAGTGTGGACTATTCTCTCACCGAAGACAAAAACACAATTGAATATAAGGCCCGGCATCGACCAACCATTAGCCCAAGGAACTTTCGAGTGTAAATCTAGCCCTGCACATCATAAGAGTGACATTAGCTCTGATGATGATTCTGCAAAAGGCAGAAAACTGCAGAGATTTAAATATGTAATTTTATATTTAAAATAAAATGTGTTCACTGCAACTATTCTGCTTTAAATAAAATCGAGTTGTCGGAATGTTGAGGAAGGGCGGTGCAAAATGAAGAATATACAATGTTGGAATATAAAAAGTTTACTGTATTGTTTTAAATATTTAGTTAGTAACATCGCCATGCTAGTGTTATACTAAGTCTATGTTATGTTTTTATTAGTTTTTAACAACACGTTGACTGTTATAAAACCAGGCGATTATGTGTGAATGTGAAGCGAATTATAAAAGGTCCTTTAATGGAGTAAGTATCTCCATTTTTGCATTTTTTTTGTGAAACACTGCTATATATGTTTAGATAAATTTTTTCTTACAATATATATTTTTGTGTTTTTATTATGGCGTATTCCGCACCTCTTTAGAACAACTGTGAAGCTGATAGCTGGAAATTTTTCTAAAATATATAATTAAACCAAAACCTAATGATTTGTATGGTTTTCGAAAGATCTCTAAATTTTAATGAAAAAAAAATGTTAACAGTTTTTATTACTGTATAAGTTAAAAATAAATGCATGTACATACAAATACGAATATTATTCTATTGAACTTTTTTCTGGATATGTTTATCTGTTTTATCAAATAATATAATGTAAATATAAAACTAATTTAGTTTTATATCCAGTAAAATGATTCTGTCTTTATTGTAATATATTATAATATATTTTATGTTAGTGAAGTGTGCGTATTGGTGATTAGTTAGTTTCCATTATTTAATTACAGGTGAAACACCGAGCAGAACTGTTGCAAGTGACAATTTTCAATATTTACTTATGCTGTTTCTAATGACCCGTGCGATGCGGCATTCTTTGAAATATAGCAATCTTGTTAATAGATAAGATACAAAAAAGAGATTCAGTAGATAACACAATAACAATTCAAGGGAAGTTCAGAGGTACTTGGACACAAGCTTTTTAAGAATAAGCTAGGTAATGAAAGTACTTTTAAAAAAATATATATATTTATTCTTTTAAAATATTGTGCAGATTGTTATCTAGCTAAAAACATCTACACATGAAGTGGAAAATGTTTAACATGAAAAAAAAATCTGCTCCCTACAAAATACTATGTGATTTCATACATTTATTTTATTATAAACCTTATCCAGATTATCTATCGGCCGTGTCATGAAATTGCTTGCTGCTTATGACTCAACTGACTCAGCATCTGTCATTTCTCTTAACATGAAAAATATTTTGGTCCCCATGGTCTTAAATTAAACGATTTCCACTATACAAAACTGTAATTAAGACTTTTCATCTCTTCAGAAATTAATTTATTGATGTAGTCAATATAAATTCCTCCTTTTTATTTTAAATGGTGATGGGTGTATCATTGTCCATTTCCCATAGCTGATATTTTTATTTCCAGAAAATCCTTGAATTTAATTAACATATTTGGTTCAATTTATCATTTTTAGCTCGTACCGATAAGTAAGATTATCAAAATGTCACTTGCAATATGGTTCCTGCCGCTGTTATAAATATTAACTTGCTAAATTAAACATACTAGTGACCTATTGTAAAGTTGCCGGTGAAGGAAGAACTGTAATGACACATCTAATTACGCAAAGGAATACTTACCAGACTAATAACTACCACCTGTGTGCACTCTCACTTAGACTATTATAAAATTATTAATATACATATGTAATTATATATTCAATTTTATTTTTAATCTTTTCCATAGTAGCTCTGATAAATAGAACCGAAAAGACATACTCCGGTAATTATTTTGGTATTAAAACAAACAATACAATCACATTTGTTGTACCGTAAAACACTTGATTGAAATGTTAAAAAAATATACATGCTGGTTCAAAAATGTATAATGTTATGAAATAAAATTTATGACGACCAAATATTTTTTATAATTAATCTATCATTTTGCCCATTTTTAATTTTTTACCCTGCGAGTCTTCGGATTATTCTTGGAACTGTGCTAAAATGTCTAATTCAATGTCAAGAGACTGCATACTTTACCTTTTATAAGTCCAGTATTAAAGGAATTGTAAATATAAAAAATATATCTTTTAACTTATTTTAAGTGTTCATTTGGAACGCTTCAAGTTGGTGAATGTGCATTTCGTGAAGCATTCATTGCGAAATTAAGTTTTGCCCTTCGCTAATTTACAAATTTCTGAAGGATAACTACATGAAAGTGGGTTTCATTAAAATGTTAAATTATAATATAAGGTGAAAGACCCAATACCTGTCACTTTAAGAGAGAAAAAAAACTTCATGGGTTGTTAAACATTCCATGGTGACTAAAATGGTTATTAATTTTATCCAATGGACAAACAATACATTTCTGAAGGCTGGTGTAATAAATATGAATTAAATATATTAATTAGAAAGATATACATATAAAATCAATTTTATCGAAAAATATTATTGTTGCGCCACCGGGATTCGAACCTGAATGAATTGATAATTCTGGCGTCTGCTATCAGTTTACTCAAAGGTATTTGAGATTCTGTAAAAATAAGGTAGATGGCTCTTTCAAATAATGGAACGATTAAATGTATTAATATCAGAAGGGTTACATATAGGTTCGAAAATTGTCGCTAAAAATATTGTCGCTGCAGCATAGTTGGATAATGCACCATCCCTGGTTAGGAAAGAGATCCAGGTTCAAATCCCGGTGGCGCAACAACAATATTTTTTGATAAAATTGATTTTATATGTATATCTTTCTAATTAATATATTTAATTCATATTTAAAATATCACAGACCGTCTGTTCTGAATAATTACAACTTCACAATAAGAATGTGTTCTCCTAATAATAAATATAATAGTTTATTTTTAGTCCTATCCTTACATTATTTGTTAAGATTTGACTAAAACACAATCACTCTTTTACAAAACTGCTGCCATATTGAATTTACTGCTTGGACTATGTTAACTTGTGGATGTAATACGGTGCCACAAGGTCCAATTTACAAATTAAGACAGCGTTATGGAACAAATTGTAATATGAAGGCTTATTAGATGGTTTTTATAGATGCCCAGCCAGATATTGGAGTTTTATGCAAAACCAAAATATCTCCAGTCGATTCACCATTTTCTTTTGCCCAAATAATGCAGAAAATAAAACTTGACAAAGCTAACTCTGGTTTTATTGTAATTGAACACTGTAAGATAATTGGCCTCTACTATATCTCCATTATTCAGCTCGTTGCGGGTATCATTATCTGTCATTATTTGAATACTCTCTGTAGATCCTGTCAGCCAATATTCTCTTCAGTATTTATTTCTATCTCTAATAAATTCCGCAAGATCAGTAACAGCACCAGCAACATAGTTCCGAATGTTACTAAAAATGGTGAGACACGATCACCCTTGCTCAGATAGTACCGGATTAGTGAGATTCTACTATACATGTACACAAACTTAATTTAATTTATCCGAGGGTGGTTTTAAGGTCTCCTGGTCATGACTATAAATAAGCATTACAAGATTTTATTAAATTCTTTTTTTAATATATATTTAGCTCATCAAAAATCTAATGAAAAAGATGTGTGGGAAGGTAACCGTGGGCATTTAATAATACTTCAACGTAATATGCCAATACTCTGTTTCAATACATATGATGTTAACTGCCTATATACATATACAGAACTGACCCCAAGTGCCAACTAACATAACTAATAGGTTTTGATAAAAAATATGCTTACAATTATTTTTTAAACGAGCAAAACTTAAATTTGAAAATTGAGTGATAAAAATATCAGTAATGTGTGCAACAATACTTTTGAAAACTGTAAGCCGACAGCCCACTTCTGCTTAGAATTAATCTTTATCCCTGTATCCTGTTTTCTCGGAGACAAGAGATCGAAGCACTAACAATAGAAATATTTGTGTCTCCGAACAGAGTCGGTGGCGCCTGCTGGCTCCAAGATCAGAGTCCTGTTAATCAGCAACTTTTGTGAGGAATTTCTAATAAAAGAACCTTTAATTTCAGATCATATTTTTAATATAATATCTATACTTATTTTACATACGAGTTAAAAAATAAAGTTTATAAACTGACAATAATTGTCTATACGTAAATATAATATAATATGGTCTTCAAAAAAATTATATTTCAGAAAATTTATCTCTACATCACATAAACCTTTTCAACTCGCTTCATGCAGAAAACTTCTTTGGTCTTGGGGCAAATTATAGCACCTTGTTCCTTCATCATCTCCTTTAAAGCCTGCAACATTAGACAACATCAATATTAGATTACCATATTTTGTGACTAATAATATTACATATACATAAAGGGATGCTTTCTTTGCCCGACGGTAAAACGCCAACTGGTCAGGAGTTTGTTTGAGCTTTATCCTGAGAGACCACCGAGTCCTATTTTCAATAATCTACTTAGTTTAGATAATAAGAATATTGATGTGATATATATGTATCTTTATTTTTAAAATATTAAATCAGAAAGTAGTTGTGCATTGTATCAACTACAGAAAATGACAATTATATCAAATCAATTAAATAAAGAAAAATTTACTGACGAACCATTATATTTAACCTACTGAATGAATGCTACCGTATCAACAGATGATACGGTATAAATTGGTTTTTGTACGCGGCCGTATCAATAGTTGATACTGCAACTTTGGTCCGAGATCACATAGTGCGCCTATTTCATGCAATATTTAAAAATACACTAAAATATTCCTAATACTTTGACGGTGCTGACATCTTCAGATATTTCTGGAAAATAAAAACATTGATAATCTGTCAGCGACCGCATTACTGTACCATTATACATGTTTATGTTTATTCATTTATAAACATACTACGGGTTTTTATAACCATATTTTGGTTTCATATTGAACAAGATAACCTTACATCTCTATCTGAAGCGATAAATCATTCGAAAGTCATCTATTTTGATGATTTAATGCGTATTTGGGTATTTAAAAAAATGTGCCGCATGTGAGTATTGGAAAGTCACGGCTGGGAGGAGTAGCGTTCAAAAGGTTAAACTACACATGGCAACAATTGACATCTACAATCACCAACATGAGGCTCAAAAATTGAATGATTTATGGGTGTACATGTTTGATGGCTTTTCTCTAAGCAAATTTCTCTTTGTCCTAACCACATAATGACAATTTTTATGAAAACATCATATGGGGCAACCGTCCACCGAAGGTAATTGTTTTGTGTATTGAAATTTTGGATGGTCGCCCACACTTGTAATCTATTATGTGGTGGATATCGCGGGTTGGTCTTCATAATAAATGTTTAATGCTCGCGATATCCATACACTTGTATTGTGTTTGTATGGGGTGATCACCCACTGAAAATAATTGTGTAAATTACAGGCGATCACCCCCACCCCCTGTTTATTCTATGTTTTATATTTGTTTTTGTCTTTGTTTTAATAAATGCCTTGATTATGTTGTGGATATCGCGAGCTAAGTCTTGATAGTATTTGTTTATTGTTCGCGATATTCCACAACTATTTTGTATTTTATTTATTTTTTATGTCTGGTAAGGAGAGCAATTCGGCACAATACTGAGTCCGTTCGATGTCACGCTCCGGACATTGTAGTTCGACGGACCACCGTGTGGCGGCGGTCACGTTGCAGCGCTGGTCGTGCTGAGTTAACAGCATTCAATATATAGGGGGGAACCGCAGTCGAGAAGTCGGTTCTCGCTGCAACCTGCCCGAGTTAACAGCTCTCTGGGTTTTACTTCTCTCCCGCACACATCACCTCCCTGAACCTCGCTTCTTTACGAATAAAAGCAAATCGGAGCACTACCACCGGCGAATTTGGAGCACTCGGCTAATCTGCACTTTTCAGTGCGCTCAGCGACATGAGTGTTTCCTAGAGGTAGCGTAATCGGGCGATCACTTTTTGTTATCGTTGGAACGCACTTGTGCGTAACATTATTGTTAGCCTCCTTCCGTCTATGTGAAAGGATTGATGCAGTACACATGTTCATGGTGCACTTGCAACATCTAGATGTGATTATGTATAAAATTCTTATTGTATGCATATAATGCATACAATAAGAATTTTAAATACCTATAATAATCATCTCTCTTAATTTCACTAGCGTTCATTTATGACTGCTAGGTTGCGGAATGATTTGCATTTCCTATTTTATACAATTAGAATCCTTTTAAAATTTAGACTAACCACGTTCCTTCCTTTGAGTCCTTGAATAATAATGAAGCTTGGTTACTTATTACATCCATGTTATACCATAAATAAATTATTGGATTTTCTGTTCGCTTGCCTAATCCTGGTTTGGTTGGGCAATAAACTACAGCTTGTTCTACACCCGGTTTCACCATCACAAGGTTTTTTTAAATTATCTTTTTTTTTCTCTCTTTTTTAAACAATAAAATATGTAACTATACTACATGTTCTCTCAAATATTATATATTACCTTCTCTCCATAAACCTGTCCATTGGGAAGCATCATGGGGTGATTATTCTCATTCAGCGGCTCCCCTGAGATCCGACACACCAGCCTGGACTGGGAGCAGTGCGCGTGGGGCAAGCAGGCAGCCAGGGAATTGAGTGGCTCGCTGCACACCGGGCAGGAAGGTACCCTACCGGCAACAGAATAGCACTGGGGCGTCTTCAGGGCGCTGAGGCCGGCTTGCAGCGCCACAGACAATACAGACTGTGGCGGAAGCTGCAGCAGGCGATAGTTTTCACGACGGAATTGTAATACCAAATCTTGCCAGCGGTTGATTTGGAAGAGTTCCTTGTAGGGTTGCACCTCTATAAATTGTAAAAATGAAACATTTTATTTATTAGTGTTTTACTATTTCTATTCTTTTCTCTCACGTAACTTTCTTTTTGTGTGAACTACATTGGCTACGTTTCCCTGAAAGAGTTGAAATTAAATTATGCCGATTAATGTACAAGGCGACACAAAACATGGCGCCTCTGTATCTTCAAGAGCTCTGCATTCCAGACAACTTGAATGTTAGATGTCAAGCTCTCAGGTCAGCAGCCCCCTCTACTTCGAATGCAAGAAGAGTTGTAGAACCGCCCAGCTGTTGCCAGAAGTCTAAGTTTAGTGAACGGGCATTTGTGGTGGCAGGTCAAAAGCATTGTACTCTTTACCCTCCATCATAAAACAGAGATTTTATTTAATAAGAGACTCAAAACGAACCACAAGATTAAAATCATATCCACAAATTCAAATAACAATCTCAATACAAAAATAGTGTAGGAGTAAACAGTTTGTGTAAAACGCCCTTGAGGTGAATTTTTTTATGAATACGACACTATAAAAATTATCCAATGTAATTATTATTATTATTATTATGAGTGTAAAATAGTACATTTCATAAAATAGGAAAATGCCAGAATTGCACTTATATTATTGGGCGATAGGAAAAGGCATGACGCATGACACTAAGAGCATAACCTTGCTCTGCTTTCAATGTCATTTGAGGTAAACCATCACGTCGGAACTAAGACCGTTTGCGCACCGCATTGTTGTAAATAATCCATTTCTCATCATCAGTTATTAGTCACTTCAAAAAAGGATCATTTTTGATGTTTATAGCATAATTATTATTTTATAGAACTCCATTGTTAATCAACATAAAAAATCAAACACGATTTTTTTGGTTTGATATTTAATTTTTCTAAATAACTGGACGATCGTTTTGGCTGTCTAGGCCATTATCAATTGATAAAACATAAAACAGTGTGGTGGGCTTATATACAAATTTTGTTCCAAAGTTGAGTATTACATATTAGGTGATTAACAATACAACATTCCCTTAATGCTAAAATTTACAATGTTGGTAATACCAAGGATAATATCTTTAGTTACACGTCATTATTTAGGAAAATTATTATTATTATTTGGGAAAAAAGCCCACAACATTAATGTATGATAATAATGACATGTAATTAATTTTTACCTGTATCAGGCGAGAATGCCAACATTCCCATACATTGCTGTATCTCTGGGAGTTGTCCCTCTTCATAATTAGAAAAGTATTTCTTAGCGTGCTTCACAGCTTCCAAACGTCGGTCCTGTCGCACCAACTCTATATATTCCTATAAATTGATAATCAGAGTTTGAATGGTTGCTATATGTCCTGTCATAACAACTTTATATATTTTTATAGGTTGAAGAAAATCTGGGATTGTTTGGTTTTTATATACATACATCGCAGTATACATTTTTTCTGTGGAAAAGTTAATACATTGCATGCTAACATATTTACTAGTGGGTTAACAAAGTACAGAACATTATCGAGGTTTGTCATCCTTTATTCTTTTGAAATAAACTTTGAATCTTATATGTTGAATTTTCTGGGCTATTGTGCCGTGTACCTCCGGCCTCTTGGCTACCCCAAAAAACCCAACACAGAAGAGTCGAAGCTTATTTTGAAAGAATTAAGGGATGACAAACAAAATCCAGTCAACTTCGTTAACAACTTTTCAAAATTTTGAATTTGATTAAAAACAGCTTTCACTGAGACACCATAATTTTTGAAACCATTTTGATCTATGGACTAAAATAATAAAATAGAAGGCAGAACAGACAGCATTGATGGAAAAAGAGCTCTAAATCTTTATTCGGGATTATTAATGTGTACAATCTGAGCACGCTAACCGATGTTGTATTACATGCACGAGATTCGGACTGCTTACTTTAAAGATATGCCACACTAGCGCTAAACCCAGAATAAGGCTGCAGGTACTAAGGCTAATTAAACATGTATATTATAAAATTATGACTAATTTTGAGTAAACATTGGTAAATTTTGGTTGATTCAAAATATTTGGATCAAATAATGTCAAAGTCATAATGTTATTTTGTAATTTAAAATATGTACCTCATTAATTCTGTGTCATATAATGTATGGAAAAGCTATATATATGCCTTAGCATCTTATTTCATTTATGTTTTTGAAGAAAATTTCAGAATTTAAAACCAATCTTAAAAAATACTAAAATACCAATAACCTGGATCCGGATTTTGAATTCCATGTTGGACTTGAGTTTCCTCAGTTTGGACTTGTTATCAGCGCACCACTGCAGGCACCGTGCTGTGTCATGATTAGTCAGGTCTTGTTCAACTTCCCGAGCAACAAGGAAGATGTCTGCTCAAAGAAATAAGAAATATTAAAGGGATAATTTATTCTTTACAATTTTCGAATTTATAGCAAAACATTAAGAGCCTACTTTCGATATCAATACTAAACTATATTATAATAATCGTTGGCTATTTTTACAACAATAAAAAGAACTTAATTTAACTTTTGCTAGGTATCAAATCTTTTTTTAAAAATGTATGTATTAATTACTTAATTTTCAAAAATAAAAATCTACTGATTCAGTCGCCATGAGGGCCATGATATAACTTGTCAAATAAGTGTAGAAAGTTATTAAAGTGGAACTAAAATTTGTCATTCTATGGCAACACCGAATTACTCACTTTGCTCTGGTTTGCTCAATATTAGTTCTACTTATCCTTTATTTAAAAATTGTTTACGTGTTTACTTAAAATGAATAAACCAATACTCAGTGGAACGAGGGAAGTAATTTACTGCGTATTTCAGCACTGTTTAGCTGAATTTCGAGCGGGGAAGCTCTTGTCCAACATAGATGATGTTTACAAACAAACTGCTGAAATGACTAGTACGTACTACAGTTTCTTAACAAATTTTGTTAATTTTGTATGTATATAAACAATATTTTAGTACATTTATGCCGATTTTGAAATTATAACCTTTGTTTCCGTATTTGACAGTTGAAAAGGGGGCACCCAAGAAAAGAGTTGGACGACTTTGATATTTGTGCCATTTGACAAAAAATTCTTTTTTTTCTATATAGTACGAAAGGAAGTGCCAATGTTAAGAAATTTATTGACTATTCTCAAAGAAAACATGGGATTTGACGGTAGCCATGAATATTTAAGGAAAATTTTGCATTCAATCGGTTTTGTTTATAAAAAATGTAGAACAAAGAGAAGTGCACTTATTGAAAAATCTAATATAGAGGTGGAGGGAGAGCATTACTTAAAAATCATCATGGATAATCAAAATTTACCTAAAGAATTACAAAAAAATATTATTTATTTGGATGAAAGTTATATCCACTCATCCTACAAACTGAAGGAATGCTGGCAATCAATAGATGTGACAGGAGTTCAACATGATATTTCGAGAGGGAAATGCTGAATTATTGTTTACGCTGGAAGTGAAAAGGGTTTTGTCCCTAATGCCCTTTTAATTTTTAGTGGGACAAACAAAGAAGAAGACTATCATTTTGAAATGAATGCTCATAATTTTAAAAAGTGGGTTGTCGAGAAGCTCATACCCAATATAAAAAAGTATTATAGTAAGTGTATAATTGTTATGAACAATGCGTCTTATCACAGCGTTGTGAAAAACAAGGCACCAACATCTGGAGTTGATGACATAAAAGCATGGCTATTACATAAAAATATTGTTTTTAATGAATCATTAAGGAAGCCATCATTATTGGTGCTTGATAAGAAGCATAAGCCAGAGCCTATATATGATATAAATGAAATATTAGGGGAGTATGGTCACACTGTTGTAAGGCTTCCCCCTTGCCACTGCGACCTAAATCCGATAGAATTAATTTGGGCATTGACTAAACACAAACATATAAAAAAACACAAAAATATAAAACAGCTGACAGAAAATGCCTTTAAGAGTTCAGTTCTGATGAATGGAAAAACTGTTGCCATCATGTGATGAAAATTGAGGCAGAATATTATGAACGGGACAGAACATTATATGAGGATATCGATGACTTGATAATACGTTTGGATGAAGATAGTGATACGGAAGATAAAGATTCAAAATGTCAATAGGGCGAAGATAATCATTTTTCTGGAGTTAAATTAATAGACTCTGATTTTCAACTATTTTGTAGTTTTTATAACAAAATAAACGTTGTTGCGTCATTCCGTGTTTCAGTTTAAAAAAATCATTTGACAATTCTGACGTTTGTAATTGTTTGTATTGTAAGGCTTTTTTTTTATCGTATTTTATTTTAGTGATTTTCTTTATGTTTCACCGGAATATCAAACCACTCTTTCATTAAATGAAATATCAATAAAATAAAATGTTTTGAACACAATCGTGTGAAAATATGTTTTTTTTTTTTTGCTTTAAGTGTGTCTCTTTTGCATAGTTTTTATTTTGAATTAACATTTAATAAATCACTATTTTAATATACAAATTTAAGAAATACAAAAAAATCACCTTTCCATGCAATTATCTCGCTTACAAACCGTTAAATAATAAAAAAAATTAATATACAATTGTCTTAGAATATGATGTAGAATTATCATGTTTCAGGAAGTATGTACTGCTGATTTCTAAATAGCATGCATACACTATGTGAAATATGCACTTGGATCATAGTACTCTTTTAAAGTTATATTCTTTTACCTTTGAACCATTTTGGTGTTGCCATTTAAAGGATTGCAACACCCTCATTTATTTTCTACACTTATTTGACAAGCTATACATTAGAATCACCTTCGCCAATTAACATGTATGTTAATTAAACAATATTAAATTCACATTTCATCATTGTGACCATGATTCTTCAGGATACACTGTTACTAGATACTTGACGATGGGACTGTCGTGTTGCTGGTAGACTGGTGGCCGCGCTGTTTCCTTTTGATCCAAATTAAATGTTAAATCTGATAATATTCCTGATGGAATTATTACATATTAATAACATCAAACATATATATAATTTTGATTTATATCTCATAAAACAATGTTATCTACGCCTTATTTGAATGTACATACGCCCGCCGCCGTCATCGCCAGCCAGCAGTGGAGAAAAGGTTAAAGTCACTCTTGAAAACACAAAGTGCGATGTGGATACAGTATTTCTGTGGAAATAAGTGAAATGATTATCAAACTCACCAACATTAGTAAGATCCCTGAGATTGGTCTTGTCGGCGAGATCGTTGGCCGCCTGATAGTATCCCTGGCGCAGGAAATATTCTATCAGCATTCTGTCTAAGCGCGTCTTCCTCCACTGATTCAGGGAAGCCTAAAACATTCACTCAACGATGAGTAAATTCCGTATTTCTCATTGTGTTGACTCTATTTCAAAATAAGGAGTAAACAGTAGGGGAATAATTAACAATTAATAAAATATCATTATTTATAATGACAAATATGCCAATGATTCAACTTTGAAGTTTGTCAAGTAATTGAAACATTAATTATTATTAAATAAATTATAGATATCTCATAGAGACGGAGTTATTTATATTATATTATATGGGAAAAAATGGAAGTACGGGTAATTACATATTATATTTTCCCATATAATATAAATAGCTTCGTCTCTATGATATATCTATAATTTGTTTAATTATAATGCCTATGTAAATCAAGTAATTGTATGTTCTTACAAAAATTTGGACATACTCAAATATTTTTAATTGTTATTAAGTTCAACTACCTTCTCGCTTCCGGGAATGTAACCCGGATCCTTGGAAAGACAGCAGAGACCCAAGCTCTCATGTGCTGTCTCACTGCTCTGTTTCATGTAAATCAAAATTATTCAATTATACAATCACCAAAGTTAGCAACGCCACTATGCCATATCAAAAGCACACATTGAATACAATAAAAGTAAAAATTTGTCATTCACGAAGGACAATACAGACAACGCAAGCGTTTCAATAAATTCAACAACCTCCAAGCAACCTGATACTGACTGAATCATCGCCGTGGTGCTTGGGGCATGAGAGGATAAATAGTTAGAAATTTGAAGGTTCGACAGACCGTTTTCATGATTATGATTATAATATTTATATCTATAATCTTTAGAATACACTATATTTATTTACAAGTTAATAAAATACCCAAAGGTCGCCAACAGATCTGTTAGGTTTGATGCAGAGCCCATTCTTGAATTGCACAAGAAATACTATTGACCAGAATAGGTGGCATCATCACAATATCCAGCCGCAGGACCATGATCACGGTTACTCTCACTGACAGTAAATCGAAGAAGGGCACAAAAGATTAATTATTTTTAAAAATATTTTCAATGATATTAGTTTGCTTTTGGCGTACACGTGTGTACACAAAGCCTTTATATAAACTCTCAGCAAAAATGTGTGAAAAAAACCAGTTACAAATCACCCTTGCATAGATATGTTTAATGGCTTTCTCTCTAGTATAGTTATTTTCTCAATTTAATTATATTATACATTTAATTGTTTTGTACTTTATTCCATATTCCACACATGTAACGAGATATACTAGCAAAAGCGCACATTCTTCATGATATTATGTAAAATGTTGGATTTGATTCTACATAAACAAATTTAAATTGAAATGTAACGCATGCGCATAACAGATTTCCACAGGATGCTAGCCATTAAACATATCCTATGATAAAACCAACCTACACCAAACCGACTAGACGTGATGTGCAAAATATTAACAAACAGGCCGGTGCTGAAATATTTTTGTGAAGTTATAAACATACTGTCGACAGAACACGTGTCACGCGCACATTTGTATAGACACACAAAGCGTAGTATTCTCGGCACTGATTAAAGGGAACACTGGAGTTAATATTATTTTGCAAGCAATGACAACATTCACACATTTGTGAGTTATAATATATACTACTCACCTGTGGAGTGTTGGGATCCGAGGTGGCATCGGCATGTTCCTTGAGATGTTCCAGTCTCCTTTTGCAAACGCAGCCCGCCCGTATCTCCTCGCTAATGGCCTCGGAAGCCTTGCGCTTCATACTTTGCAGTCTTTCCACCTAAATATTTTACCAAAATACTAAAAACTTGTCTCTATACGCAATGCAATGTTAAAGTTACAATTTCGCTGCTCAGTATCAGTGAAACTGTATTTGTTCACAAACAGATAATCCGGTACATGTACGCAGGTATATGCCTCGCATGTGTTATGTGTTTGTGTCGTTGATACCATCTGACATGAGAACATTTTAGCCTTAGCTGACGATGTGTCACCCTACAACTGTGTTTTGAAGGTTAAGTTATTATGTAGATTATTATTGATTATGTTATGTGAGTGTTAGTTATAGAACTTTCATTTTAAAGCATATCGGTAAAATTTTATTGTCCAAATAAAAATATTTTTTTTATCAAAATAAGCACTATTTTGATAACTAGATGACAAAATCGGATTAAATACTTTTTTTGTATTTTAATAAACATAAACACGTATTTTATAATTATATTTATATTTTCAATATACAGAGTGTAACAGACCTAGTCCACAATACTTTATGGGTGGATACCTGACTAAATTACGAGTCGAAAATCGTAGAAAAATAGAACTTCACTGGTAATGCACGTTTACTGTAACATATCCATGCCCTAAAATGTAAAATTGCCAACTCCATATTTCTCAATTTTACAAAGAAAAAAAAAGTAGTTTATTTGAATTTATTGAAGTTATGTTGATTTATCGATTTTATTGATTTATTGATTTAACGATTTGTACATTTGTACATTTATGAAATATTATATTATATTCATGTCATTTTCATCAGCTTTTTTAAGAGTTAGCAAATTTGCATTTATGTGAAATGTAATTTTCGTAGGAGTTGGTTCATGATAAAAAAAAAAATGTGTACTTATGTAAAAATATACACTTAAGGTTATAAATTAATATAAGAAAAAATCACATAAAAAATACTCACAGAGAAGAAAACATACAGAAAAAAATTAATATGAAAAAAAAATATATGAAAAATGAATTACTATGAAAAACAAACACAGAGATGAATGAAGGTGAAAAACCCAATACCCAACACATAATGGAAAAAAAAAATTCATAGGTTGTTAAACCTTACACGGTGACTAAAATTAATATTAATTTTGTCCAATGAACAAACACTACATTTCGAAGGCTGGTGAAATAACAAAATAAAACAAATAATAAATTAAAAAATTTATATTTTTAAATAAAAAATGTTTATGACACCAATAGGTCTGCTTAGGCATAGCCAAAGTCACTTGTCTCCAATGCCTGGCAGTCACAAAATATTCATTGTTTAAATAAAAAAACAGGTGTGCTGATTTATAATAATTATACCAAGATTCATCTGGCATCCTGGACCGAGTCCACATGCCAATATCAAGCATAGACATGGATGAGATATGTGCTGAAAATTTCACAAATTTTATGTTTTCTTCATAATTGAAGAAATATTATCCATGCAGGTGATAGGGAGACTGATTTTTGAATTCAATTTTGGACCTGCCAAATGGAAATATCCCACAAGCTTTGAAATCATTTACTATAGTTTCTTGTTTCAATGACTCCCTCACCTTTTTTAAAAGTGGGCCAAAATTTTCCCTTCTTAAAAACTGACTGTTTTCAAATTTCCACTGATGGACAGCATTTCTCCACTCACTTTTTAGGAAATGGAATACTAATGAAGAGGAAAACGGACAATTGTATTTCACTATTAGTAATAAATTCATTGAAACTTTGTGCCATCTGACTACTTTCAATATGACCAATTCTCCAATCGTTCGGAATGAAATTACCTTTGCCCGCTGGTATAGTCAGCATTGAAGAAAATCAAAACATCACACCAATTATTTTTCCTCAAATGTTCTTCTACTTCAATAAACCAGTTTAAAATTTTCTCCACGAACTTGTTAGGTTTTGTGACAATGTTAATGAAATATCCGGTCATCTCCGTAAGAACCATTCAAATCATTTCTTATTTTGGGTCTATTATTTTTAAAATCCTTCTCATCGGTCATTTCATCGCTGTCATTAGGAGTTAAACATAATGAAGAAGATGATTTTGCTGGCAGAAAACCAAAAAATTCCATAAAAGAAAAAGCCACTGTACTAGCATCTTTATTTTTTCACTAGTAATATTCATAGTTGGTCCTTACATATATAGTTCGGGGTATTTGGCTAAAATTTTACATTGAATCATAGAACGTGGAACATTCAACATTTTGCTAAATTTTGATTAGCATATCCCTCTTTTCACAGCTTCTAATAATTTCCTCTTGTATTCTAAATCATAACTCATAGTTTTTTCATCCAGAGAGCCAAGCCACAAATAAAAAAATGCATTTCAGCGCACAGTTAATCAATTACGAAGAAAGGATTGACTAGTTTGTGTCTATAATAAAATGGAAGCTTATTAGAAGGTTTTTATAGATGCCCTGCCAGTTATTGGGGCCCTGCCAGGTATTGGGTCTTTCACATTACATCAAATTATTATCTAACCTATATTTCATTTTATTTCATCACAATGCATTAAGGGGAGCCTTTCAAAGCAAATTCATCTTTTTGCATTTTGTACATTTTTATCATTCATTGATATCAGAAGTTATACACTTGATAAGACATTTTAAAATCATAACTTAGATATATCCTTTACACTAATGGAAAACTAATAAACTATATATTTTTTGCCATAATTAAGATAATACATGCATTACATTACATTAAATTCATTTTCAGTGTGCCACAAACTTACCTTATTATGGAAAATTCTTGCAAATATGGAATATAATTTTGTACATTCTTGAAGCCAAGATTACAGAGAAAAATCTGCATTGACAAATTAACAAAATATTAAAAAGTAATAGAGTTATAAACCGCAGGACATTTTGTCAATTTTTGACATTATTAAAATGCTTTGCATTAACAGGTGTTTTAAATTAATATATTATATTTACTCACATGCTTTAGAGTATCCACTACTATTTAAAGTTTTTTCAAAACCACAATAATTTTTTACTAAATAATATTTATATCGGTCCCATTAATGTGTATTTTTTATTGTTTTTTGCTTTATTCCGTCATCAAGAATATGATGGATGTCAAATTTGCGCTCTGACTTTTTGTAAAAAATATTAATAAGATATATTTTCACATATATTTTAGCCACAATTTGAATTAATATTGTACTTATTCAGTACATAAGTAGCAAATTTCGTAAATAAGATGGCTTTTCATTGATTTTAAGGGGAAATAATGTTTTTTTGAACTAGGAAAAATTTTATTCACATTATTTTGTAAGTTTGCCGCAGTTTAATATTCCATATATATTCAACATTGTTGTCTTTTAAATGTAGCAAAAATACTACATAATTATGAACCAAACAGATCACAAAACAGCAACGTGGTATCGATGGTTTAAATCGATCTCTGTAAACAAAATAATAAAATAAAGCTGTCATAATAATTTTGAATGCGAAACATCGTCGATGGTATATGTACACTTTGACTGATCTCAATACAAATTTATAAATATGAACTAGGTACTTTAATAAATTATATAATTTTCAATCAAATAATTCAAATGACAACACTCATATTATTTCATTCCACAATATTAAAATGATAAAACAAGGATAAAACTCTAGAAATAAGTTATTTTTGACAGGTGGCTCGAAAGTGAGATTATCAACAATTTTATTATCGTCCCTTTCTATCAAAACCTTTCTGTCTGGTAAAATTTACGTAAAAAATAAAGAAAAATGAGATAGCCGGTGTTGCCACTTAGGTAACAAAATATTATTCAGTTTATTAGTTTTAAATCAGTGTAAAGGTCCTATATAAGTAATAGATTTAAAAAAAGTCTAATCTAGTGTTAAAAATTAGAAAAGATGAATTATTAAATAGATATGTTCGATTATGTTGATTAAATATAACAGTGGCATACAGTAAGCACAAACTAATGTTATGCTGTTACCAAAGATACTAACTACGTAAACGTAGGTTTATATCAAAAAAATTATTCTAATTTTGAAAACAATTCTTTCAATTTAAATATAGAAAATAATTATAAATTTATTACTTCAAAAAAGGTCAATTCTTTTATCGCTCCTTGCGTACTCTGTTTTCGATTTTGCTTAAAATATTATTTACGATTTCTCTTTCAGACAACGGATATTTAAAATGTTTCATTAAGATAATGCTCCAAAATTTATATTTAAATAGCTAGCTTTACAAATTACCATAACCAAAACTCATATAACTGAAAGAAATATAAAAATAAGAAACTAGCTCGCTCGATAAATAATTGACGAACACCTATAGAAAAAATATATATCCTATATCTCCTATCTATACGAAATGAAATAAGAACTGACGTTGGAATACACAATGAAAACGTTACGTTGAGTCTGTAGAATTAGTAAAAAGTGCCATAGCACGCAGTCTTCAGTCAAGATAGTACCTTTCGAGTATAGTAAGTAAAATTTTCTAGAAAACTACCAAAATTTGGCACACGTAAAAATGCCCCTAACATTTACCCAGCTTCAGTAGGGAAATATTATTATGACTGAGAAATGAAAGAGATGAGAATTAGAAGGGTGCTACCTTTAAGAGAAAGTGATATATTTAGCAGTAGAATTGGAATCCATAGTCCATTTGAATATTAAAAACTTATATCAAGAGAGTGTTTTTCTCCATTATTAGAAGCAACCAATTGTCTTGTGGTTGATGAAATATCCAATCTGACCATGTGAGGCAAGGTGATCGATCAGAAGAGCAATCAATGTCTCAAACTCATACCTATTAATTAATACTATAAGAATATTAAACAAACATTACCATTCCTCCAAGGAGTCTCTGAATCTCTTCAGCGGGAACATTTTCCTTATTGAGTCCATTCTCTATCTCGTTCACAACATTCTGTACCTGCCTCACCTCTCCGTCTAACGTCTTCTGCGCTTGGCGGTATTTCTTGTTGAATATTTCATATGGCACCTGTGTATAAAGTAAATCATTTGGTCATTTTAGGAATAGTCAGTTAACAAGCAATCAGACCATTTTAAAATCATGGAAGATAACTAATGCCTCATTCATGAAAATTTAAACAAAATTAGAAT
The DNA here is from genome assembly GCA_031772225.1 of Eubasilissa splendida. Classification (NCBI taxonomy): domain Eukaryota; kingdom Metazoa; phylum Arthropoda; class Insecta; order Trichoptera; family Phryganeidae; genus Eubasilissa; species Eubasilissa splendida. The sequence continues at coordinate 13,508,227 of CM062866.1, read as the reverse complement.
ATAATAATATTAATTTATTTAAAAATTTTGTTCAAGCTAGTATTTTCATAGTACCTTACTGGGCTTACATATTTTACATTGTTCAATAATAATAATCAATAATAAGTAAATAGAAGTTCAAAATAATAAAATGATGTTATTTATAAAATGATATTGAAAATTTATTTAGATGTATAAATTGGGTCAAAAAGTTTAACTTTTATAATGGAAAGATGATAATATTTTGGCATTGACATTTCCAAAGAGTTAAGATGAAAGAAAATTTAAAGAGTTAAAATGCAATGTTCTTTCTAAAACTTCAATAAATTAACACGTTGTCATAAATCATTAGGAAACAACTGCTGCAAATACAGGTTGTACCTCGTATGACTTTGATTTTAATTTCTTATCATACATCAGGTAAATATCTCAGGTTTACGAGATTGTGTTACAGACATATTGCTCTGCATTGAATATGTTATAACCACATTTAATGATTATTTGGGGGTTAGGACGGTGGTTAAATGAAAGAAATGTTGTTTGTGTGTTGAGGTGTTTATTGTGATGGATATAACAATGAAGATAGATATAATGAAAGGAATGAATGAAGATGTAGAAGGTGCACGTGTATTATGAACTGAAATGAAGCGAGTTGGCGATCTTGCTTGGCATGCGTGGGCCGGCAAGACCGCCGTTGTGAAACGATGAAACCGGAGAGACTGCTTGGCGGTGAATCATCGAGCCAGACTTGTAGCAGCAGCCGGCAGCGCTGTCGCTAGCGTCGATGCCGGCTGAGATGGCAGTGGATATGAATTCTTATCACTACAGCACTCCCCCTCCAGTGACCTAGTCGCAGGTCTATGTGGTCATGATGGGTTTCGCTGTTACAGTATGGACGGTGGGACGATTTGTACTAGCGTGGGACTTCACCAGTTTTGATGACATAAAGGCTGCTTTGCTTGAAGTTAATGGCCAGGGTCAGGCGGAGCGGAATGGGTTGGAACCCCCTGGATGCCTGAATGCCCAACCTGTCGCCGTCCAGTGAGTCGTGGATGTAAAGGCAAGTTGGTGTTTGTGTTATTGCTGACCGCCCCGACATGTCGCGGCCCGATGTGTCGTGGGCGCAAGGCATGCCGGCTTGAGCGGTTGCTGAGCTCGTAGACACGTCGCTGCCTGATGAAACGTGGGCACATAACGTGTAGCTGCCCGCGGTTGCATGCCTGTGAGTTGGCGTTGGGTCTGAAGATCATACATCGTGCGGACCAAACATGTGATGCAATGAATGCTTCTCTTTATGTATTCTGTGCTGTTTCTTGCTCTCGATAGCTTCTTCCCGATGAGAATAAACAATTTTGGATAAGAATGGTTTTCACTTGAACACAACCAACCTTCCCACAATTATAAATTTAATTATTTGGAATATGATTGTTTTCAAAAAATATAGATGATTCAGCGCTTTATTAAAAGGACTAGCCATTAGTATTGTTACTTATACTTAGAGATAGGGTCTGTTTTATAACTCCAGGATAAACTGCAAAATAACTAAATTCAATAAATTTATTTGAAGTTTATGTCACACATTGTTAATTTGTTGCTTTCTTGACTATTAGATTTTGTTAATAGCTTTTACAAACATCTTATCTATGAGTGCACTTAATTCATGGGTATTTATTTTATCTGTCTGTGACACTAATCTGAACATAATCAGAAATGGTGAGAAGGACCCTCACTGTAGCAGTTTGGAATGCATCAGTAAATGAACATCCATTTAGAAATATTAAATTAAATATGCTAAGTCTGTTTTCATTTCGCACTGACAATTATTTATTGTATCAATGTTATTAGAACCCTTTAAAATTGTTAACATTAATCAATACTATAAAACCTTTTCCAGTCCTTTAAATCCTGCACTGTCCACATTGTTATTGTACTATGAACATTTAAAGGTACAATATTCAAATAAATTCACAACAATACTAAAAATATACTTATATTTTCAGGAATAGAAATAATTAACCTTTTAACCGTGCACAAGTCCTCGATTATCCAATAAAAATTTAACGACGAAACAATAACATTCAAGGGCTCAAGGCCATAAAATAAAAAACGTTATATGTACCTAATACGCCATTTATCACTTCAGTGCCTTCATATTCCCAAGCATTCGTAATTAGTAGAAAAAATCAAAATAAATAGTCACTGTGTAAATTAAAAAAAAACTATATAGACGCAATCTATCAACACTGAAATATTTAAGCCATATTTTATACAGATACAGAGAAACATACGCTAACAAAAGTGGATGCAAATAATTTACCTTCAAAGTTGGATGTTCCAATGACTTTATGTCGTTCATTTTCGATCGTAATGTTGCAGCGATTGATTTCAATAAAATAAACTACCTCACAGAATTTGTATCATTGTAGCCAAATCCATGCAAAAAATGGATCCTGACAATGTGTCACAAATCGAGACAGAAAACAAAACCGACCAATAGTCAAGTAGTGCGCCTCAGCTGACGAGTATTTACACGATTATTCGTCTAAATTTATGTGGCTGTTAGCTGTACGTACTTTTACGAAATCAACTTCTTTGAAAAAGATAATGTCTTTGACTAATAAAATATGTAGAGGAATTCGGGTGAATTTGATGAAGTCGTGTATTGTGAAACATGATTTCTACAGGTGCTTTAAATATAATCAATTGATTCGCACGCGTTTCAGACATAAAATGATGATAAGGCTTTTTGAGTTTACAGCTGAGTTTGGTTCAAATTATTTACTGTGACAGCAATATTTCATTCTTTACTATATTATTTTCCAAGAATAATTCCCGGTTCCATTTTGTTTGTATAATTTCAAATATAACTAAGCGGGATGGTAAATGTTGTTTACTTTTTCAATGGGTACAACTTATGTTTATTTTAAATAACACAAATTTAAAAACAAATTGCAAACAATACGGGATTTTTAAGCATTAAATTATTAACTGTTCAAAGGTTTTTGGTGAAACTTTGTGGAATTCCATGATTATTTTGAATAAAATATATCTAGTGGAATAAAACACTGTTTTATTGCACTAAATATATTTCATTGTGTTAAATGTTGAAACGTTTTCGGGAATGTCTTCCCATTATCAATATATATTCAATTAAAATTAAAAACACTTCCAGACAGTAATATATGGTGTGTTTGGAGTTAACGGAGGTAAGGGTGAGGGTAGAGTTAAAATGAATAAGTTAAGTATATATTGATAATGGGAAGATGTTCTCGAAAACGTTCTAACGTTTAACACAATAAAATATATATAGTGGAATAAAACAGTGTTTTAACTCTATACAAAATTAAATTATTTTTCTTTAACAGCGTCGTGGGATATAACGTCATCTAATGCGCTCATCTACCTTTTAGTCTTCCTTTGTTTTACTTCTATTAATAAATTAGTAACTTATAAAATTGATTGTTTTGCGTCACTTGACAATTTAATACTAATTATTAAATTTAATATAATAAATCATCAGTGTCGATTGAAAAGTTAAATGAAAAAACTTATTATTTTTGTAGAGATTTGGCTTATTTTACAACATAAATACCAGACTGATAATTAAGTAAATAAACTGTTAAAATTAAAATACGAATCGTTTTAAAAAAGGTAATTCTATGAATTAAGTCATTTTTTATTTGAGAGTACTTCAATTTTATAAGATAAGTAAAATGATTCAATAAAACATTAACTAAACAATTTATACTGCTAGTAGAACTAAAATTAGCTTTATTTTATTCAAATATTTAAAAAGTTTTAAATTATACTTATATATTATTATTAATAATAAGTGTACGACAATGCACACACATCTAGTTAGAACCAGTTCCATGATAAATACAGCTGGTTGCAAATATATTTGGTTTTGTCAGCTCTTTTTCTGGAACGAGCTGACAAAAGGTAATATGAGACGTGTGGCGTCCCACTAGAAGACAAAAGTGAAATTGATTCACCTTTTCTAGCGATTTTTGCTTCAGGTTCAGATTTGGATCACGCCAACGAAGCAAACACGAAATCTATTTATGTCATTAAAACGAATTACCAATTATTTTTAACGTTTTACATTGATTTCATTTTTGTCACTTACTTTCCCCGATCTACTCTGGAAGATTTACATTACTTTAATATATACAGCGAATAATATACCAAGTACTTTAAAAACGAATAAACCTGGCATATCATGCATTTAAAAAGTAAAACGCGCACAGCAAGTTTGTTTTACAAGTTAATTATTCACTACAATACAGAATAAACTTTTTGACAAAGGAGTGCAATAGACTACGGCATTGTTTGGTGAGCATAAACGAACAATTTGCTTCGTGCGCTTTCGCGTCATTTCTTATAAGTCCGCCATTTTGAATGCCGCTAGTCGCGTATAATCATTGTTATCTGTCGTTTAAGTGGGATTTAGTGGTAAAATCTGAGGAAAAACAAGTGAAAGAGTCATTTGAATGTTCAAAATTGTAGCTTTTCCCAGTTGTGATAAAAAATAAGTGTCCGTATTGGGTATTTTTCGTGAAAGTTCGTGATATTTGTGAGAGTGACTCTGGAACCCGAAAAGAGCGCGTGGCTAGATTCTATCCTTTGTTTTGTCACTTCAATATTTACGGTAAGTTTCAAAACATTATTTTATGTATGCAGAACACTAATATAGTAATTGCAGTTCAATATTACAAGTGTACCGCCTCTATAATCATCGTTCTTGCAAACCGCAAACACATTGTAGTAAAATTATCCGGAATTTTTGTGTACGGTGTCGAGGCGAGGGAAACGCTCGAACGGCGGCTTAACATTCATTTGTAATTTAATTTAAAAGTTTTCGCGTGGTGTGTGAGAATATCGTATGGTACTTTTTGTTTACATTGACTCTGAAATAAACTTATTGTTTATTGTGTTAATCCAGCGGTATTCCGCGAGTTTTTGTGATAGATATTGCTTTTAATGACTATTTTAATTCGGCGAGCATTTGGTGACTTGTCCACTGACGCATTACATTTTAAACGCCTCGATTGTTTTTACTCAACGAATTTTTATCGCGTAAACTTATTATAAAATGATGTTAATGACTCACTGAAATCATAAACTTAATTGTTGGTATTGAAAAGTTGCGTCTATAAAAAGGATCACTGTTTTTGTACAGAAGTAATATAATAATTATTAATTAATTTCCTCCAATTACTCATTTAGTTGTATGACCAACAGAAATAGGTATTTTTTACACTTTAAACTAGTTTTTAATTAAAAGTATGTAATTTTGGTGACTTGGTCAGTCACACCCCACATTATGCATCATCATTTTATACGTTGACGCTAAACTTGCCTGCCATATGAACGTAACATAACAGGTTTTTATACATTTTTTTGGTGTCTTCTTAACCTTTGATTATACCTATTGATTTGTTAAAGAGTGCAATCGTTATTTAATATACAATGATGTTTAATATGGTTTATGTTTTCGTTTCTTCCGTATCGCCACCTCGTAACACGCGCTCGTTCGTCTGACATTGCCTTCCTTTGAAATTTGTTCAATTTGATCGTGCCCAGTTTATTGTGGTCTCCTTCGACTTCTTGCACTATTCACGCTCGCTTCGCGTTGTGTATGTCTGCATTTCAACACATTCTCTCCATATGGAAAGAAAAAAATCTTTTATCTATTACGCTCGTCACGACCTTGCATTCATGTCTCGTATGTAATTTATTTATTGGTTATTGCATTTCTACTGTATTTAGTCTACTTTCGTTCCATCCTTATTTAGCCCTCGCCGTTTTCGAGTTTTGCCAGCAAACGCGTGGTTCTTACGAAACCAATGTATTTTCAACATTTAGATTATGTTTGACTTATTAGCATTTTCAAATACGTAACGAGCCACGACACTTTGTTTTATGTTTTTGCAGTGATTTTGTTGTGCCGGACTGACATTTATTTTGTAAGATTCCTTGATAGTGATGTTTAGCGATTGGTAATTGACCGTAGCAAATAATTGAATGTGTAATGTTTAGCAGTCTATGTGTAGTAAATAAACTACAATACCGTTGAATTTAGAGATTCTTTATGAATCAGAATAATGCAACTAAAATCTATTTTTAATATTTTAATTTGCTATTTATAACTAATTACGTTGGATTATAATATTAAATATACAACTATATAAATGAATAGAACGCTGAAATTAACAACAGTACAAAAGTTCATGTGCGGCTAAGAAGAACGCATTACTGATTTAAAATTGTGAATTGTATTTGTCGTTTGTTCTATCGTACAGTTTATTCCGTAAACTTGAACTCATGATAGCACATGTAACCTACCACATTCGCAGGTTCGGATTTACCCTTGTAAAGGGCCCGGGCTAATACGTATTGGGGACCCAAAAATATAAATTATTTAAAGAATATGTATATATATATAATAACTAAAAGCAAGCATAATTCCAAAATAAGTTTTAACATTTCAGATTGTATTGACATTAGCGATTCGGGTCCTCACCAATTTCAATGCCATAGACTGTAGCTCTGCAGCGAATCCAGTCTTGCACATGCGACGTATTATGCATAGTTGACTGCAACAGTGATAGGGTTTTGTAGATTGACCAGGAATTGCGCAGATTATTCTTACAAAGTATGTACTTATTTGGTAAACATGCAATCTCCGCATACAATTGACGTCATTCGCTTGAGATTGAATCGTTTCTCTGAGTCACGCATGTGTGAGGTAGCTCGGATTTGGAGCAATAATTTGCTATTTTATTTCTTCCGCTATCACTAGTACACTAGAAACCTAACCTTCGACAGTTCAATTTTGCTATCCAATAATCGTTACGGCCCGTGTCCACAAATGAGATTTTCGACTCGATGACAAAGATTTTGCTCCCATGGTATTCTTTGGGGACGACTCTCGACTTTTCTAGTTCCCTTATTAACATCGTGTCTCAGAGATTCGCCGTATCGCATCTCATTTCACGCGTGTTGTACGTTAAATGTCAGTCCAGTTAAATGTTCCGTTCGTCAGTTGGGCGAATCTTCCCAGCAGTCAAAACGGAATAAATGTTTGTAATTAAATGCCTTCTGTTTAACTTTCAGAATTAATTATTGGTGTCTATGGTTCTAGGTATGTGTGCATGTCAACAATCTTTTTTTTCAAATACTCGCGTACACGGGTTCGAGTTTGTCTCTTTACATCAATCTCGAGCTGATCTCTTGAGTTTATCTCCAGATTCAAATCTCGCGTATACGTAGTACCGAGATTTATCTTTGAGATTCACACAATCGCATTCACAATAACGGTTTTGCTCATCAATGCGTAGTTTGACTTATAGAAATTATTGTTTTTTTCAAATTGAGATCCAATTAGGTAGTACCTCAATTGAGGCAGTAAGAGTCAAAGTGGACTAACTCACAAATTTTCCGTACATGAATAATGACGCTAAATGTCAATGAATTTGAAATATTTAAATTGCAATGGTCTGATTTTAAAAATGAGTTAATAGTTTTTGCAATTATTTTATTGTATTTAAAACGCTGTTCAATTTTGATGACTACTTTTAAATTAAAGTCCTTCAGACTTCATATAATTAGAACTACTATGGACAGCAACACCTAGAAGGCAAAACTTAATACAGGAATCAATGCCTGTGAATGCTAAATCTGCAGTTAAGTCGGTGGGCGTGCACATTGATTCAGATCTTTCAATGAATACACATATCAGTAAAACGGTCAGTGCATGCTGACATCAAATGAGACAGATTAAAAGTATTCTGAGACATCTTCCTCTTGAGGAAGCCCGTCTACTTATAAATGCATTTATGGTGTCACGTGTGGACTATTGTAACAGCATCTATGCTGGGCTGCCAATGTTTCAGCTGGATAGTTTACAATCCATTCTAAATGCGGCTGCACGGATAATATATGGAGTTTGCAAATTTTTTCATATAACATCCCTTTTACATCAGCTACATTGTCTTTGATTCCCTGAAAGAGTTGAATTTAAATTGTGCTGGTTGATGTACAAGGCGACACACAACATGGCGCCTCTGTATCTTCAATAACTTTGTATCCCAGACAATTGGAATGGTAGACGTCAAACTATCAGGTCAGCTTCTACTTCAGCTGCAGAAAGGGTTGTAGAACCGACCAACCAATGCCAGAAGTCTAAATTTAGTGAACGGGCATTTGCGGTGGCAGGCCCAAAAACGTGGAACTCTGCTCTCCGTCGTAAAAAAACAATGCATCAGAGACTTTATTTAAGAAGAAACTAAAAACTCACTTTTTCAAAAAGTCATTTCCATAAGTGAAAATAACAATCTTTTATTTTAAAAACAAAGATTATTGTAGAACTATAAACAGTTTATGTGTAAAGCGCCCTTGAAGTGAAAGTTTTTACGAAAATGGCGCTATACAAATAATCCATTATTATTATTAAGTCGTACTGCAACACGGGACGTTATGTCAACAATTTATAAATAAGCAAAATAATAAATAACATTATTCTCTTGCTTATTATTTTTTGGCCATTGGCGTTGCCGAATTATGTACATACCATACATGTTTATATATCGCGTGTCCGCGCGGTGTAGTGGTATAGAGATGTGTGCGTTGTGTGACAGTCGCTAGCCGGGCAGCCGGCGCTTTGGCCGCGCTGACCCAGATAATTGGCTCACGACCGAACCCATACATGCGCCATGCGCGCACACACACGGCTCTAGGTACGCGGTTTAATTTATTCAAATATCAGCCTGCCTGAGAAATACTTCTTCTTACCCACATAAATATATTTGTACGGGGTCTTCATTAACATACGTGATTTGTCTTCGCTTAATATTGTTAATTTTATCAAGTCGCTCGAACATGGATAAATATTTAAATATCGAATATTGTAATTTTTTTAATGATTAAAAAGAGCGTCAAAACGTGCCATGTCGATATTATTAATCTATGTCGGATGAGGGCGCACTTTTTCACCAAAAGATTATTTTTAGTAACTGAATACGTATTCGAGTTTTTATTTGCAAATATTGCCTCACAAAATTTTAGAAATATTTCATATACTATGTGAAAGCAAACGGCAGTTGTGTGGTCGCTGCTCGGGCACGGTCAGTGTTTTCGGAATTGATAAAACAGAAAAAGAACAGCTGTGTCGATTATTCCTTATCCGAAGCCCGGTAAAAGATCGCTGTAATATAATAGTGCGAATTAATGTCTCGAGTGAGCGCCGAATTTTCTACCAAAATAAAAATATATACCCGTGCTCACTTTCATCTAAATACAATTTTTTCTGTACAAATATCATTGCAGTCTGTGATGTTATAACAGACTTATCGAGACGACCTTGTAATATATGATTATTTGTGTGTAAAGATAATTTTCTAAACAGTCTTTATCATTTTCTTAAGATTCCCTAACCATAAAACTAATTACCATTTATTTTATACCATGAGATGCCGCGTGAATGTTGAAAAGGTGGCGAAATCTGGCTGTTCACAAACATAGTAATCATCATAGGACAGTGTTTAGAGATTAAATGGCGATGTCTCGCCGAGTTGATACGAACAATCTGATTACAGTTCGCGAGGAGTACGTATCCGCCTGTATTTTTTACCCGAACGAGGAAATAGTGAATAGTTTCGCGATGACCCTGTGCTCGGTTCTCAGTCTTCTAGCAAATGATTATTTAATTTCGTTGCATTTTGTAACGTAATCGTTTTCATGTAGACATTGCTTGGTTTTTGTCGTGTTCTGATAATAAATTTATACTAATTTTCTATTTTAATAAACTGTATTTATTTAAAATCACTATTTTCCAAAGAGATATAATAGATAGTTGTACGCTTCTTTACAAATTATCTCGTCCACATTGTTACACTTTTTCATACACGATCGTTGACTTGAGATTTCACAAAGACTTGATCATAGTTTTAGCGTCCCCTATTCCTAATGTCTTGGATATTCTCACCTTTTACTTGTTATTTATTCATAACGTTAGATATGTAAGTTAGAATAACCATTATGTTCACTCTTAATTACAAAAAAAAAACACAAATTGAATCAATCAATTAGAAAGATAGGATTCGAACCTGGACCTTTTCCTATATAAAATATTTTTCGTTATATCTTTTTAATTGATTAATTTAATTTGTGTTAAAAAAATAAAACATAACACTGTTCTGACATTGCAACTTCACAAGAAAAATGTGTTCATTAAAAAAAAACACTCAATAGATTTATCTACTACAGGCTCGAGCAATCGCCTTCCACTGCATTCATTCAGTCTACTTTCATTTCGTGATCTGTATAGACGATAAAAAAATTATAGGAATGTACACATTAGATAGGTGTATTATTTATATAAATATTGTAATTTAGTATTATTTCTCCTCATTATATCATCATATTATTTACATGCCTCTAATCGTATTATGTAATTTCAAGTTCATAAGCCCTAAGAAAAGCACAGCTTCGTGGGATTATCACCGTCTTAAAATAAACATTTATTTATATATTTTTTGTAATATCGTAATACCTAAAATAGAAAAAAATATATTTATAGGGGCACTGTTCTTATAATGAGTTTCATCATATAAATTCAGCAATCTTACAGTAAGTAATATGAATGAGAATTTTTTTGCAAATCGTGTATAATTCCAATTTTAAAAAATACGACATGTTCGGATTGTTGAATGACATTTCTCCTCTGTTAATACATTTTCTTTGAACGGCAAAATGATTAAAAGGTCACATATGTTTACAATAAATTATTAGCAGTTGTCGCTTTGTCATCGGGACAAACATTTCCGTGAAATGATAAATTAAATTTCCACTTGTTATAGTTTACCCGCGCCTGAAAGACGTCTGACTTCGTGAAATTATAATAGTTAAAACAAATTTTAGAGATCCCGTCAATTGGTGGATCTTGGTGCCTCTTATAGGTGTTAGGTATAACATAGCCGCGAGTTATTATTGGTTCATTATGGTATTCAAGGTGAACTGCAATAATGAAATATGTATCAAATGGTTTCACACGATGATCCAGGATCCCCAATTCCTAAAATCATTTAACAAGTGTTTATGTAAATACCTTCGATAGCTGGTTTCCAGGTTTCCGATTAACAATAAGCACACATATGATATAAAGGGTGTCCAGCGGAAAATTTTCAAGTTTAATATTAAATAATTAAAAAAAAACTACAATATTATTCTTATGCTTTAATTATACAAAATTGAGTTTAATGATGCGGATTTTACGTTTTATAAACAATATTGTCTAAATGCTGTCTATTTCTCTCAAGACACTCTTGCAATCGTACTCTTAAATTTGCGAACACGCAAGAGCAAAGCGTTGGTTCAATGGCAGCAACTTCACGGTGGGTATTTTCTTGTAGGGCCTGAATTGTTCGAGGATTGTTGCTGTAAACTCTCGACTTAAGGTATCCCCACAAAAAAAGTCGCGTAGTGTAAGGTCCAATGACCGAGGTGCCCAGGGTATGTCTCCGTACTTGCTGATTAATTTATTGGGAAAGATTCCCCTCGGCTTCTCCATTGAAACTCTGGCTGTGTGTGGAGTGGCCCCGTCTTGCTGAAATTGTGTTCTGTTGTTGAACCCGGGAAACAGCTGCAATTGCAGTACCAAAAACTCGTCTCTCGGGCAGAAATTGCACACCACACTGTCGTTTTTGGAGAATGCAAACGTTTTTGATGGCATTCTCTTGGTTGTCGGGGCACCAGTATCTCATGTTCTGTTTATTAACATAGCCATTGACATGAAAATGTGCTTCGTTAGTAAACAATATGTTTCCAAGCATTTGTGCTGTTCCAAAACGTTCCAGCATCGATCTTGCTAAGGTTTCACGTAAATAATAGTCATTTTCGTTGAGAAACTGCACGATTTGCAGTTTGTATGGGTGAAACTGTAGTTTCTTTTTCAAAATAACGTGCACTATTGATTTTTTTATTCCAGTACTGGCTGTAATCTTCCTTATCGATTTATGCGGATTGCGCATAATTTCACGCCGAACTTGAGCCACATGTTCTGGCGTCGCTGCTGACGTTGATGGTCCCGGAGGAGTTTGGTTAAGCATTGTTTCTTGTCTGCACTTTTGAACCCAACACCAGATAAGTTACGCGCTCGGCCCATCGCTTACTCGTCGAATATTAAAATGAGTACAAAAAGCGCGATGCGCACGAACCAATGAATCACGGCACTTTCAATATTGCTCAACCCCCGAAAGCGCGGTGCACTCCCGACCAGTGACTCATTGCGACTGGCAAATCAGCAAATCACGTGCGTCGAACAATACCTCACCCTGATGGTTTACGAGCAATTACAATTATTGAAATTTTTCCGCTGGACACCCTATATGAACTGCACTAACCTTTTTAATTCTTCTGTCTTTCTGGTTCGATATTGTTCTTTTAGCTGGGTTGTATTTTATAGATTTCGACCGACCGAAGCGCGCACTGGTGGTTTATTCGGACCGCTGGACTGGTCGAAGCACTGGATGTAAAAAGAATGACGGCTGTCGGTTACCGTCTTCTTAGCTTTCCGAAAGAAGGGCGGCAATACTCATACACGCACACATGTACATTACAATAAACCAAGAAACCCAGTGGTGCCAATCAAAGAATAAGGCGCGTAAACAACAAGTATTGATCGAGGACTGTAATTTATTGATCCTACGTTGAGCGATGTTGTAAATTGTAATAAAATATAGTCAGTTGAATTTATGAACTTGCAGACAAAAGTGTTTTAAATAAGTTTTGTGGGTTTTTCCATTAAGATGTGTCGCCTTCCATCGAAGGTAGGCGACTATGTTGCGGTGCGCCGTTTTCCTCTGTGCAAGATACGATCACCGACATTTTGTACATTTTCGAGGTTACGCAGCCAAGATAATGCCTCCAATGCCTTTTATCCTCCCTGCATAATGAGATGTAGGATATCATATCTCTCTCATTGTGGAGAATGTGTTCGAAGTATGTTGCTTTCCTTCGTTTGATAGTTGTTAATAGTTCTCTTGATGTATTCGTGTGTCTTAGTACTTCATTATCAATGGTAATGCAGTCGATCCAGGGATAGCACACCAGTCGATACAGCCACATCTCAAATACCTCCAGCCTTTTAACGACTTCGACTCCATAGAGCAGCTCGGGTATGACATAACATTATATTGCCCTCCAACCGGTGTTCGGGCTTGTCTGTATTGTCGAAAAAAAATCCGTAATAATATTACGCTTTCCCATCTTTTTATCTATGAATTTCTGAATATATTGGATTTGGACGTAGTGTCATTTGCCAGTAAGGAAAAATGCGACATGTTTTTAATATTTCTATTAAGATTACTTACAGTGTTTTATCTTTTGTATATTCAGTAACAGTACGTAAATATATATTAAATTTGAAATTAACTGTTCACTGTCTTTATTACGAATAAGAAAAAACATACATTAGCGAAATCGTATTACGGTTGGCAAGTATATTGTGCATCTGTCATACTCTCATCTTTTCTTATCTGCGCTATTATCACATCTATGATTCGTGGTCATATCGCGTCGCACTGTTCACATTGTCGCAGTTTCGTTCCTTACCAACGGTAGCGCTGTCAAATGTGACATATTAATGTTTTGTTCATATTTTTCAAAATGTCTTGAGTGGATATATATATTTCAAAGTTGATACGTAAGAACACCAGAGAGAAATACAAAATGCACTAACAGAAAAGCAATATTTTGCTGATAAGACCTGCGTGCTGCCATTATGGCCGCGAAACGGCCGGTAGTGGCCACTACGCGGCCCGTGGCTTCTATATTTCTAAAGCAATATATTAAGGATACACAATGCACTATTGTTAAATGAATATGATAAGAGATTTCCACATTGAAATATATATTCTACTGAGACCCTGACCGTGTAGCGGCCACAACAGCAACCTGCAGGCTTTAGTATATATATTAAGAGCTGGTAAGTACAGTATAGAATGAACCTTTAATGAATGTGCCACAAGTCACTGACAGACAGCACAATTTATTTCACGTCAAAACAATTAAAATTCAGTATTACGGCGGGCTAGACTCCAATGTCCGTCTAAAATCTTACGTTCATCTTGTCCTTGCCACAATGACCCCTTTGCCGAGTATTCAAGTTTTAATTTTTGTTAGAGTCACGTTTGAAATAACACACTACACTATTACGTACAAAACTGTTTGGTTTGTACATAACATGTTTTGTGGAGGTAGTGCGTTATTTACTAAATATGTATAGGGACACTAATTACGCTTATAATAATGTGGTGGTGTTTATTATCTGGCGTGCAATAATACTAAACAATTACACGCCATTGGTCGTTGTCAGAGTCCAACTTCTATTAGCTGATCGTCCGTATTTCACAAGACGTGTGGCCCCGCCTTTACAGCATTTATCTAATTAATTGTGATAAGCATCAGTGTTTCAATTTCCACGAATTTACCGGTATTTGTTTATTTTTCCTACGCGGTACATTTTTTTTTACAAACCAATTTCTTATCTTCGTCGTGGACCCACGGGTCAAATGATAACTGACTGTCCTGTGTATATATGTGTGTGTCATAAGTTTCTCTCGTCCGAGAACGAAGACGCCGATCACGTTCACGGTTTTGTTAAACATCATTTTCATTTCTCGGAATTACAAAATTGTAATGGCTTATTCACACAGTGTGCATCGATTTTCCCGCACGAGTGTACTTACGCGATTGGTCCGCGAATTGTTTATTCGCAAATAATCTGCGACGGCGTTTATCGACTCGGTCGCTTTTTGCTGACGTCACGTTACATTTTTAAAATGCCGAGTCAGTGTATTTCGCGTCGAGCGCGCGAATAATTTCTGCTTCTAAGCTAAAAAAAATATGTCCGAAAACGGCGCGTTTGTCGGCTCGACTTGTGGCCACGCGTCCCTGGTCGCTCGGGACCAGAACTGTCCCGTGTCGCTATATTAACACGATGCAAGTGTTAATACTATCGCGCGCGGGGCCGCAACCGTCGCGACAACGCGGGTCGGTGTACAAAATTTATTTTATATGTGTATCTTTATAATTAATATATTTAATTCATATTTACAAAATTTATTTTGTATTTTTTTTTCACACACGAATAATGACCGCAATGTTCTCAAAATTTAGAACTCCGGTAATTTGATCTTAAAAAGTCGCTACCGATACTGCAGTAGACTATTGAAAGTAATTTGACACGATCTGTTGAATTTTTTTAGCACATTCCTGGAGTAGTTGGTGGAAGTCTTCACCGGATCTGAGTATCGTCTGGCAATGCGTGCGGCAAAGGTATTAAAATGCTCAGCCGAACGAGGCAAGATACATGTCTTTTAATTTAAAATTCTTCTGTAATTGACACATCAGCCCATAAAATTTACTAAACACGTGATAAAATAGATTAGTTGGAAATAATAAACAAAGTAAGCACTTCAGACTCTCCTGCGGCCGTCCCGAGAATAAATGACGTCTTCATGCACATTTCAAACTCCCCATCTCTTCTCGCGAATCGTCAATTGAAAACTTGACGACATAAACTGCAAGCTCTTTTATATTACATTTAATATATACAATAACGTCTGATAGCAGTGATAGACGTATATGCACAAGGTGCACGGCGCAAGTGTACTAATC
The DNA here is from genome assembly GCA_031772225.1 of Eubasilissa splendida. Lineage (NCBI taxonomy): Eukaryota > Metazoa > Arthropoda > Insecta > Trichoptera > Phryganeidae > Eubasilissa > Eubasilissa splendida. The sequence continues at coordinate 13,492,567 of CM062866.1, read as the reverse complement.
AGAAACGAGTGTCGTGATAGCGAACTAACACATGTACAAAGTACACAAATTTATGTTATGCAAGTCCTGTCACTTTTAGCTTTAAATCAATTTTATTTCTCGCGCACAGCATAAGCTCACACTCATATAGAGGATAATAATAGCTTGCAATTTTTAATGCCCAACTGACAACATGTCTTTACATTTAATATTTGCCATATACTGTGTAGTAGTACCGTATATTATACATTTTCAGGTTAGCAAGAATAATGCTAAGGCCGATGATGCAGTACTAATGGTGAATAATGAACAAGAACTACAGAGTCTAGTGAGTAGAATATACGATGTATGCAAGGAAAGCGACCTTATTATGAATGTTAACAAGTCGAAAGTGATAGTATTCGAGAAGGAAAGCAAGACAACGTGCAAAATACTTGTAGGTAATGAATGTTTGGAACAAGTAGATGAGTTTGTGTATTCGGGAAGTATGTTTGATAGAAATGGAAAGGCTGAGAATGATATCGAAAGGAGGGTGACTGCAAGGAATAAAGTGAACGCCGCATTGAATGGAATTTGTTAACCGAGGCAAGACTAGCGGTGCACAATGGAGTCCCGGTACCGACACTGATGTATGGAAGTGAGGCCTGGAGCTGGCAGAAGAGGAACGAAAGTAGACTGAATGCAGTGGAAATGAGATCACTTAGGTGTATATGTGGCAGATCCATTTATGACAGAGTAAAGAAAGACGAAATAAGGAAAGAATATAAAGCTGATCTTAGTATAGTGAGTAAGATTAAGAATGGATCACTTAAGTGGTTTGGTCATATGGAACGGATGAATAAGGAGAGAATGGCAAGAAAGATATACGACGCAAGTGTTGATGGCACCAGAAGTAGAGGACATTCGAGGAAGACGGCATGACCAAGTTAACCAGATACTGGAGGATGGCCCTATTAGAACCCTCAATAGTCGTCGAGATTGTAAGAGAAGATGTATGAATGTGGATGAGGCGAGAATTGTGTGTCAAGACAGAGGAGTGTGGCGCTTTATCCTCTGCCTACCCCTGTGGGGAAATTCGTGATGGTAAGTAAGTGAGTAAGAAATAATGTTTTCATACCATTGTGAGGGTATTTAAATTATTTTTTCATCATGATTTTTTCTCTTTGTTTTTCTTGATTTTACTTTATTTGTATAGAAAGAAAAGGCTTCTAATAGATAATTAGTAGGTATCTAGATATCCTGGATGCATCTAATTATTAAATAATTTGTTTCGCGATAGTCTACATAACAATTTAACATTTAATTAAAAGTGTTTTATTTAAATTATAACGATCTTATCAGATATTAATTATCACATGACAGTAACACCCAAATTAACGTGACTTTTAGGTGTAATAAATAAGTAATTGTTAAAATACCACACCTGCAAGTAAAAGTGTGACATTCTATTTTGATGTTTCATAACGAAACATTAATTTTCTATTTTTGTTTAATTTTGCAATTGGAATTTACTACGAGACCCGAGAGCGTGTGTTGTTGTTATACCATAGAAGCTTATTTAGGCTTCGCGGTTTACGAAATTCTATATATATATTTGCGAATAGCTGTAGCTCGACATTTTATCGAATTAACTCATCTTTATCTGATTCGCCGTGAAGCATTCCGCGACTCGAATGACACGACACGGCCGCACAGTGCGAACATTCCGTATCGAAATCAATAAATGAACAACGATGTGCACGGTTGCGGTGCGGCGGCGAGCGCTCGAGCCTCGAGCTCTGTGCAATTAATACCCGCCGGCGCGTCACACTCGCAATAATTAATATCCACAAACCGCGTCATGGCGATTTCAATTGATTGACGTTGACTTGCAGCGTTTATTATTTCTCAGAGATTATTTTTTATATGAGCATTGAAGTAAAGCTAGCATCGAATATAGGCAAATATTTAATGTAACGCCATCAGATAATAAATGTGCCAAATGTGGGAATCTGTTAAATTTAAAAAAAAAAATCTTTATTATATTATGCTACAAATGTAGTGTACTCTGTATTGCCAATCAATCTGTCGCCGATGAAACGGTACATTATGTGAAAACTGTGTATTTGTTTACGTTAAGATGTACCGTGGTAGACCAAAATTTTCAATATAATATAATGAAAATAGGTTTTTTTTTGGAAACATTGGCCAACTAGTCGCCGGCAGGATGTAGCAACGAGCAATCGACAACAGTCGGTGATCGAAGTTCTATTTTTCGCTGTTAAAACACATTAGGCGTTGCACTCAGCGCTATTTGATGGTTACTCGTTTTTTAAATTTAAGTCCATTGACCGTTGACGCTCCGTTAGTCAGTTGGGTGAATTTGAATCTCCCCAAACGGAATAAATGTTTATAATTCAATACCTTGTGTTCGTCTAACTTTCCAGACTATATAGTTGTAGGTATATATGGTTCTAGGTGATATCTGTGCGCACGTCTCGATTCTCGCTGTCAAATGTTAGACTTTTTTTCCCCCCCATCAATGTCAAACTGATCTCCGAGTTTATCACCAGATTAAAATCTCAACACGTGTGTAGATACGGTACTGCGATTTCATCTCATTTAATTTTCGTGTGAAATTTTGCAAGTTATATACTATATGCGATTAATATAATGTGATTCGCAACAGTAGTTGTATATCAGAGATGTTGGACGAGGCGGCTCGGCCCGGTCCACTTGTGAATCACCGGCGGGTGACCCCCGCGCGTGACCGGTGGGTCACACCCGTACGTGAGGATGTTAAGAAAATTTCAATTAAATTTTCTCAAAAATGATGTCGCTCCTTCGCTGCATGTGCGACGTCCGTGGCCTAAATGATCGATTTCTGCACATTGTGCGTGCGTGCCGACCCACGCACGCGGCGGGATAGCTATCCTCGCAGACATGCTGCGTCACGACCCGGCCGCCGGTCACCGCGCGGCGTCAGCGGCGGATCACGGAGCCGTCTTCCTCCCGGCGACACGTGATGCGCGCGGGGCGCGGAGGGCGGGGCATCAGTACTGTTATCGCCGGCGGCAGAGTGCACCACGGCCGAGGGAGACACGATATATTCAGATAACCAACCTGGCCATTACGCCGGTTACCGCAGGGGTAGGCAGAGGTTTTTTGTTCTGGCATACCATTTTTTTAAAAAACTCATGCTCAGTGGCTGATTTATAGAATCGCACATAGTCGCAATTGCGAGGAGTCCCGCTTTCCAAGGAGCCGCTCGCCGAGAAAAGGTGATCTAGTGGTCGGGGTTCGAACCTCGTTTCAGGAGGCTGGTCCATCAAATTGGTCCTATTTTCATAGCTCAAGCGTTTAGCTTAGTTTGAAAATATTAAGAATATTGATGTGACACGTATTCCTTGTACGCATTTCTATTAAAAAACAAAAAACAGGATTGACAGAGAAAGCGAAATGAAATAAAAAGAGTAAACAATGCTTTGTCTTAAAAAATACTGACTGATCATATTGCACTAGGTTCCAAGTCTGTTATTATCGTTCGTGCATCTGTGCCCAATGCAATATTAGAATGTTGGGGCTCCCAAAATATTCATATTAATCATGCCATATCTTCTCATGGACGTTCTCTTTTTGTTGCCTTCACCATTTGCATCATATATATTTTTTTACTATCCTCCCTCATTCATTCGTTCCACATGCCCAAACCATCGCAGTGACCCTTTATTAATTCCGATGACTTGTTACAAATCTACATTCATTCTACATATTATCTACATTCGCTCCTAATTTGTTCATCTTCACTGTTATCAATGTATGGAAATTATTCAGATGGTACCACATTTAAAAACATCCAATTACCCCACTTCTAATCTAATGTCCCTTCAACCTTATTATTTTTGTTACTGATGGAAGTCAGTGAATTGTTTTCAATAAATATAAGGATCCCTGGAATCCGCCATCCACCACGGTCGGCACCTCGGTGTACGCATATGACGTTACGTCATTTAGGTACCTAGACCTTCCGTAGAACAACCTGTGTGTATTAGAATCATAGAGTGGCTACTTTATTTTCCAATTATTGCGCGCCAGTGCGAGAGATAAATATGAACAAAACTAATGAATTTGGTTTCAAGTAAAACTTAATTAATTTTTGAGTCTAGGTTTTAATTTTGCTATTACGTTTATAAAATGACCCCTGCGGACAGTGGTTTGAAAGGTCAAGGGTAAAGCGTTATTGCTTATTCTTGTGTCTATTTTACAAAATTCCTCGCCTTGATTATGAGACCGATACATAATAATATATGTATATTATTTTAACCTAAATTTCCTCTCCACATCTAATAAAAACCTTTCTAGCGTAGCACACTCGGTAACAGATACATAGGAACTTGTAAGGTTGTGAAAATTTAGGGGTCTGCCAACCCGCATATCGAAAAGACCCAGCTCAAACAGACTTTAATCCGAAGATGTCGAGTCATTCCAAGCCGTTGAACTATTTAGGCAAAAAAATCAATACCTTAAAAATATACGAATTATTCAAGGAAAAAGTAAGCATCTTACTACGAAAAGTCTTACGAGTCAGCATTTTAAATTTTTATCCGTATCACGTGTCATGTAACCGAATAGAATAGCTGATGTCGCAAATGTAATGCATGCGGTTCGTTTATTTTTCGGCGAGCGTGCGCATCTCCGAAATGTGAAAGCTCGCGAAATAAGTCCCCCGGTCCGCTCAAATGTAATGGAATCGTTACGAAAAGAAGCCAGTATGATAGAATAGTATTTCGCGATTTTCGGCAGCGTGTCGCGTCATCGGTCCCGCGAAACCTTATCGCGCGGCGTGTCATTAAAAACGTCGGGCGTAAACGCATTATGAATAATATAAATTCGATGACACGGCAATAAACATAACCTTTGACAATTGATAAGCTTTATTTGTTTATACCAGCACCAGCACCAGCGCACGATTTACTGGGACAATTCTGTTGATCGCTCGCCGTTGGCGCAGCGGCCTGTCTTCGTGCGGCTCGGATGATACCCGTTCATATTGCACTATTATTATCGAATGGTAGATGAAACACTTTACTTGAATACTTAGTCGAAGACAGTTCGTATCGCAAATATCAGGCCGCTATGATGACTCGTGTCGTAACTGACAAATAGATAGTTTTTTTATTATATTTATTGGATGCGTTATGTATATATATATATATACATACACTACCACTTGCAAATGTACGAAATTCATGAAATACTAAAACTAAAAATGACCCGTTTTGTTTAGATACTTTACTACGTAGAAAGGTCGAAATAGATCATTTGAAACATATTTTAAGTGGCAATATTTTTTATAAATTGTATTCAATTATGTTCTGTGTATAACAAAATTACTACCATTTAAAAGTATCAAATATATGAGTCATTTATTTCCAAACCCCCCACAATGGATTTTTAATAAAACCATGAAATCACGAAATCTATTTAAAAATTGAATTTTCATCTAAATGCTTCATTAGATATTTTGAAGATACGATATATATGCATCAGTACTACAAGAAATGCAACAAAAATTATAATACCATTTATAGTGGTGTTTGAAACTCAACACGCGTATTTTAGAGGTGTTTGTCACTCACATTATTTGATCTTTGGTGCAAACCAGTGGCATACCATTAAAAACTATTGATCAGTTTCATTATTGAGCCGTTTAGAAGTTAAGTACTCAATTATAGAGGGTTTTGACATTAAACTTAAACCTGTTGTTTTTCTATTACTTATATTATTATTTGTGGTAAAGTACTTAAATCAATCGCTTGTATCACTTTTCCTAGTAAAACTGCATTCAAATATACATTTTTGATTATAGAGAGGGGGTAAACGACTCGCATGGGAACATAGAACAACTAAAAATGACCTATTTATTAGTTACGATATTTATAGGAGGGGGTATATCGTTTTTAAGTTAATTTATTTCATAATTGGATGGATAGCATTTCCGTAATTGGAATTGTGTTGTTCACTATGATTTACGGTCTTCAAATTGTTTTGAGTCGTCTCATTTATTTCTTTACTTTTGTCGTACAAATATTTCATCGTGAAGACAGTGGTATCTTAATAAACCGATAAGATCGTTGACGAAAATTTATCTTTTTAGATAATTTTCGCCCATCAAACATCATTTACTTTTTATTTCAAATCACAATTTGTATTAATGATAACGGTTTTATTTTATTTTACGAAAATAATGACAGCCGGTTTCTAAACACGGATGAGTAGAAAATACTTGTATATTGCCCTGGTGAAAACCCACCATTCAATATTGAAACTTTCCTTAATAATGACACTGTTACGTTTTTTAGTGAATGGCTTGTAACATTAACATTTCTAATATTTTTCTATCCGTTCTCTTCTCCCACACAGCGTCGATCGCTTCGTGATGTCAAATGGTGCCTCCTGTGTAGGTTAATATGACATAATGTATTTGAGATTTTGAAAGACCGTTGCATTGTCTAACTGATTCAAGAGTTCGATTTCAATTAAAAACTATTGCATTCGTCAACTTAAAGTTTTACACATTTCTTTCAGAAGTTATTTGAAAAGTAAAATTAAAATATATGTCGACTTGGGATAAGTCGAGAGGATTCTCGTGATTAGTTTTTCGTTTAAAAAAATATATTCACTTCAAAGGTGTCGCGAATTTAATGCCTCGTAAAACTTGGCATTCTTCTTTGGCCTGTGTGAACTTTAATTTCTTTAGCTATTAAAAAAAGTATATCAAAACGTGCTATGTTTTCTTGGATTACGGTAGGCTGTGACGTTCGGATCACAGAGATAATTATAAGGTGGATCGGGGTAAGTGCGACATATAAATCATCGGCATAAACTTTGAACTGTTCTCAAATTTCATAAGATTATGCTATGCATTTGAAACTTTAATAGAAAGGATCATAAACCATTTTTTAATTTAAGTCTTTAAAAATCGGAATGTAACCTTTTAGGTTAGAGGATAATGAAAGTTGTATTATTTCTGACAAATTGTTAAAATAATGAAAATGTCTACCGATCTGCTTAATGACAATATAGAATTAGTTATTTTGATCCTTAAGGACGGGTAAAACGTGCTGAGTTCCAAAAAATATTGATTAGGCGTGGAAGTGTGACATATCATAGTGATTGTTTTTGAAATTGGTTAATTTAAAAAAAATAATGGAACTGTCTACACATTGCTGATTGAGAAAGTTTCCATACGATAAGTTTCCATATATCGGGTATCAACCGACCACTGAGTAGATGCACTTCTTCCACGGTGTTAAATTTATGGGGTAAGCGTAGCTGGTCTTGTAAATCGTGATCAGCGGAAATAATCACTAAAATAATATATACATCACAAACTACAACTCAAAATAAAGGCACTTACCTAATATCAGCGTCCTGGCACAAAAGATTATCGAGATATACGAAAGATTGAAAAGGCATACACAACTGGCAAGTTGACATCAAACAACTTGAATTTGAAATGGTATTATTAGAAGCAAACTGATGTTTGGATTTGCACCATCTCGGACTGTCTCTTTAAATATTGATTTATAACATTTCTTAATAGGTTGCGGCACTGTAATCCAATTTCAAATGTTATTAGGAGACTTAGATGCACTTACACCGACTCACCTAGCATAGTAATAATAACTCTATACGCGTGTTGTTACGTAAAAGTCTTATTAAGAATGTATATTTCAGTACTCTGAAAGAAATTTTAATAAAATATGATTTTGTATTGTATTTGCACATTTAGCATTATTTACTGCTAAATGTGCAAATTGCCGATTGCTTCAGGGTTGCCGCGCGGCGAAGCATTCCTAAAATTAATTCATACCTTATTAAAATTTATTAATTTAGATATTTATATTTAGATACATTTATTTAATTCTTTATTTGTATGTCTAGACATATTTATATTTATACTGCAACTGGCCTTTAAAAGTCAGTGCCGTAACATTTTTCCCATTTCAATTAGAGAATTTTATTTTTTTAAATTGCTTACATTAATACTTATTTATTTTTAACAGAAATGCATACACTCAATATGTATCACGTCAATATTCTTACCATTTTCGAACTAAGTTGAACTAAGCTGATTGGTGGTCTCCCGATCCGAGTCTCGAACCCCAACCACATAATCATTAGACGGTCTTACCGCTAGACCAAACATGACATTTAAATTTTAATCATTTATTCATATTCTTATATCATTACTGCAAAAGTTTTTACTATAATTAAATGTAGTATTGATAAGACTAGACGATTACTTACATCTGTCATTCATCAGCAGAAAGCAATCGTCCTTCGCCGATTTCTGTTGTTAGGCCCTGCAGACATATTAATTAGGGAATTTGTGTTGCCATCAAATGTTTGTATTTATATCACAATCATCTCCGTAATATTGATTTAACTGTACGAAAGTAACATTTGATTGATTTATTATATTATATATATATATATATATATATTATGTCATGCTATAGAGCTCAACCCTGGACTGTCGTTTACGAGTTTCGAGACAAGTGGCATTCGTATATACGCAGCTTTAGATTAACGGTATGCTGTGGGTGTGTGTGGCGAAAGCACATTTTTTATAAGAGTTGCAATGATAGTATTCTTATTGTTTTAGTTATATCATAATTAAGTCCTTGATAAAATAATCTATAATTAAAGGTTGCTAATGTATTGTCTACTGTATATAATACAGTTCTAGTTGGTGCAGGCCAGCCTGTCTGACCTATCCCAATCCGGCAATTTACGCCCACGCTAGTAGTAATAATAAATAAAGTAACGTTGCTCCGCGGGTCTTTCACAGTTTGCAACTTGCTCTGCCAACTGCGCCAAGTTTGTTTTCCATTACAATTTCATAGCAAAATAATATTATGTTAGGTGTAATTTAGTCATTTTACCTATGCAGTTCGGTGTAGTCAAAACATGATAGTTTAAACAACAAATATTTGGAAGCATGTTGCTTCTCTTATTATTAAGCGAATGCGTGAAGTATAAGTATAATATGAGTAATTTTGATATTTATACGAGATTTTTAAAATACATATATATGTATAATATATTTCTAGTTAGTAGTACGAAAGGTAGTATGTTAAAATGTCACATTATTTAAAAAAAAACACGTCAAGACCGATTCATTTAATGTCTAGTGGAAACATTTCTGGATGTTAAAAAAAATTAAAATAAAACTCGCTTGAGATAAAAACTAAAAATACTTTTTTTTTCTTATATGTGTTGACTACACAGGGTAAATTTTCCACGTTTTCTACTGTATTTGTTTATTACAACATATTTTTTCTTATTTCTGTTTTGTGTGTGCAAGGCGTCAATTAAAAATATATACTGTTATTTGTTTTATTTTTCATGCACAGATTTACTAATATATAGTTAATGATTCTTATTGATAGTCCAATTATTAAAGATATAATGTAGACATTTTAAGACAAGGGAATAAAATGTTTCACAATACATTTTTTATTTAAAATTGTATTTATTTTTAACATTGTTTAAATCATTGTGTTGTTTGTACTTCAACCGGTTTCGATACTGACGTATCTTCGTCAGGACTGTCGTCCAACTGAACTATTCCATAAAATTTAAACGACATCCATTACGGGGTATAGGCGGAGTCTTGGTAAGAGTGGGGAGGTGATTGACAGGGCGCATTGAAATAGGGAATGTATTAAATAGCGGGTTGTTTGTACGGTTTAGTTGGTTATTGGACTTAGTGTTGAGTGATTTTTTTGATTTCTAGATTTTTTAAATTATCAAATTTTTATGGTTAAGAAATAAGAAACAGCGTAAAAATGAAAATAAACGAATTAATAATATTAATTTAAACATGTCGCGATTTGCAGAAATATTATTTTTAATAACAATCAATTCATTTTAACTATAGTTCTTACTTAAATTATGGAGAGTATTAGATCTAGTATCTTGGGGTCCTATCGTTTACCCAAATCACCTGCATAGCTGATTCGAATGAGGTAATTCATAGGACTATTTAGAAAGTTTTTCCATCAGTCAACCCGGTCGTGCCCCATTGACTCGAAAAGCACTCTTTCTATTTCCAAAAGCCATTTGAGAGATTTCATCAAAATTAACGTCACAATTAACTCATTGTTCTCGATTTAGAATCATTTATGTTTTTTTTAAGGGAAAATGCTGCTTTTAAAAGTTGTATATTTTATAGAAAAGCATTTGTTTGGTTTGCCTTCAACTCTCGACCGAAAGTTTTCCTCGAGTTAGTAATTTACAAAGGTGTGGCCATTGTTAATACTTCAGAGGTCTTTGTTATTTCTCAAATTTCCATTATATTTATTGAATTACTCTCATATTAACCAGAAAGATATACAAATAACATCAATATATCGAAAAAAATATTTTTGTTGCACCCTTTCTATCCGGGTAGTTTGAGATTTTCCGTAAATATAAAGTAGATTGCTTTCGAATAATAAAATAACAGATGTATCAATTTGAAGGTGCGACATATAAGTTCGAAAATTTGTCGTTAACTTACAATGTTGACGTGGTGTAATAGATAGCGTAACAAAAATATTTTTTAATTGTTTATTTTATCTTATTGATTAATACATTTAATTTGTATTAAAATATCACAGACGTATGTTCTGAAAAAACTGCAACTTTACAATAATAATGTGTTCTAATATATAATAATATTATTTTATTATTAAATTATATAATAATAATATTATTTTGTTAAATTTTACATTGTGCTTACAATTATAGATTTTAATCATGTTTTATATAAGTGTTGAAGCCATCCCCATAATTTAAGATCATTCTCATTTAGCGTGCATAACTCTGTGCTCATGGGAGTAGAATGTCAACAAGTGTTGGTATTCGAGGAGGAAAGATAGACAACGTGTAAAATACTTGTAGGTAATGAATGTTTGGAACAAGTATATGAGTTTGTGTATTTGAGAAGTATGTTCGATTGAAACGGAAAGACAGAAAGATATCGAAAGGAGGGTGACTGCAGGAAATAAAGTGAACGGCGCTTTGAATTAAATTATAGCTAATGGGAACATGTCCACTGAGGCAAGACTAGCGGTGCACAATGGAGTCTTGGTACCGACACTGATGTATGGATGTGAGGCCTGGAGCTGGCAGAAGAGGAACGAAAGTAGACTGAATGCAGTGAAAATATAGATCACTTAGGTGTATATGTAGCAGGTCAATCTATAACAGAGTAAAGAATGAAGAAATAAGGAAATAATGTAAAGTTGATATTAGTATAGTGAGCAAGATTAAGAAAGAATCACTTAGTGGTTTGGTCATATGGAACGGATGAATGAGGAGAGAATGGCAAGAAAGATACACGACGCAAGTGTTGATGGCACTAGAAGTAGAGGACGACCGCGGAAGACTTGGCACTACCAAGTTAACCAGATACTGAAGGACGGCCCTATTAGAACCCTCAATAATCGTCGAGCTTGTATGAGATGATGTATGAATGTAGATGAGGCGAGAATTGTGTCAGGACAGAAGAGTATAGTGCTCTATCCTTTCTGCCTACCCCCGGGGGGAAACGGCGTGATGGTAAGTAAGTAACTATTGTTGTATGTATATATATTTTATTTGTATTCAAATCAAACAAATAAGTTAAAATTAGTGTTTTTATATAGTTTCTAATTTTAATCATTTAACTTTATAAGGTACCCAGTGCAGGAGTTTTAGTTTATAACTATCGGAATTTTCTAACCACATAATTGAAATACAGCTAGAACAACAAAAAATACCTATTTGTTACAATACTTAACGTAAGAGGGATCGTTTCCTGGGCTGATTTCGCAATGTACGCTATATTCATTTAACGATTTACATTTTACGGTGTCGTCAAAATGATGTGTATATAATGCCAGCACGGGTTGTGTTGACGCGACAATGTTCTCGGTACTATGTGATACACAAGTCAAACTATTAAATCGATCAAAACTCCCAAGTTGAAAGCATTATAGGTAACGGTCTGTTGGGCACCCCGACCGCTGAAAGAGTTGATCCGAACGATTTTAGTACATGTATTGTGAAAATCGAGCAAAGCAACTCGGAAAGTAGAAAGACGAGCGCTCTCGACAATTTCAGTAAGAAATTATACAAACGGTACTCGTGCCTTTTTGTTCCTTGTCTGATTTCTCATAGTCCAACTTATTCTCGCTGCTGCTGCTGCTGATGCAGCGAATCCATGACTAGCTATTCTAGTAAATACTTACTACTTCTACTAACTCGGATATGTAATTGAATGAGCAGTTTCTTATAGCCACCGAGTAAAAGAATTAGTTAGTTTTAAATAAAATTAAATGGACGAAAGTAAATATGTCACTAAATGGTACATAAGTCAAATCTTTTCTTTCCAATGACTGATTTGTCATAATTACATTGGTTTAATTCAAGGGACGATATATTTTAAAGAAATGCAACTTTACTAATCAAATTGATCATTTAATTGTAAAGTTTATCCGTGTCGAATAGTATTAACAATTTCATTACTTTTAAAGTGATGGAGACATTTTAAATTAATCTCCTTGCCCGTACTTAATTGCACATTTAAAGACTTCAGTCTATTTATACAATACATATGCTATAAATTTTGTACCAAATTTTGTTAAATTCTGTAATATGTAATTGAAAAATGCGTCATGTTTTTAACTATTGTAGTTCTTGCACGGTGACCGCATACGCGCATACAGGGCAACTACACACACGGCAACCGTATACAAGACAGATGCATACATAGTAGAAAGTGAATTAATCAACTAGAAAGATATACAGAAAAAATCAATTCATCTATTTTAGTTGCCACGCATTCCAAATCGAAAAGATACAAAGTATTATATTCCTGGGTTGCAATATAAATGAAAGATGGAATCCTTGTGTTGAAATCAAATGCCGTATTGAGCAAGCTCGTGCAACCTTTATCCGCATGTTTTCCAGTCATGATCTCAACCTTAGATTACGAATGTGAATGGTCAGATGCTGTATGTTCTCGATTTTATTTTATGGTGGATAGAGTTACGAATGAAGATGTTATGGTGCGGATGAATAAAGGAAAATATTATTTAAGATAATAAAAATCCGAAAACTTCAATATCTCAGACATGTAATGGAGAAGTACGAGATCTTGCGCCTCATAATGCAAGAAAAGATTGCCAAAGTCGGGGACCTGGAAGAAGAACCTGAGGCAATGGTTTGGTTAGAGCTTTTCCGGGCCGCAGTAAACAAGGTGATGACAGCCAACATCCGTTGAACGGATAAGGCACAAGAAGAAGTTCCAAATGGAGAACGCGCTTCGCCAGATAGGAAACGGCCCAGGTTCGAATCCCGGTAGCAACTAAATATTTTTTCGACAGATATATATTTTTCTGTATATCTTTCTAGTTGATTAATTTAATTTGTATTACATTAGGTTATTTAATATTAAGTCACTGCTGCAAAGAGATAAATTGACTGGGTGCAGTTGTCTATTTGTGCACTTGTCACTGCGTAGCTGTCTATGTGTTGTGCACCTGTATTGTGGTGCAATTTCTACATTATCTACGACACAAAGAAATAAAGAATATTACGCAATCCTTTTTGAAAGATGTAATAATTTTTTTCTCATTCGCTGATAGAATTCAGTTGTGGCAAAAACGTTTTATTCGTGTCGAGCAATTGTTGCATCGTGATTTCACATAATAAATTTTGTCTGTGTAATTAATTATTATTATTAAACGTAATTTTACATATCGTCGACTTGGAAATATCACCTTTGACACGAGGATAAACGCTGACCGAATTCTATTCAAATGCAATGTTTTGATAGATTTGTACCGTCTTGAGATCATATCGGGAAATAATGAGCTCAAGGTCACCCAGATTGCTCAGAAAAGTGTAGCAAATGTCAGACAGATACACAAATTTAAATAGAATTTGAGGCGACCGCTTGATACCTAACAGGTCCGGAATGTCTGTTTTAGAGAATGAAGTAATTATTTATTAATAATAAATAATTCGTTAACTTCGTTTTTAATCACTGAGTTTATTTATTACTGTTATATCCTTAACCCGACTGTTACGGCTGCAAATGATGGTGTCTTCTTGTGTGCGGGAGTTCAGGTAGTGCAGAACTCGATATACAACAATACAGTTTATAACAGATGCACAAGTATGATACAATATAAGATAAGTGTTCTGATCCACGATTTCGGAAAGAGAGCTCGCGCCTGCGCGCGACGCTCTTTTATCCCTTCCACGCTGTCATTCTTGCCAACATGCGCGCGTCATATAATCGCTACATGATACATTACAATTACATTCAAAAGACGGTTTCGAAAAGTTCCCTTTTCTTCATCAGGGTGATGATGACGACCCTGGGAAAAGCTGCACACATATTTTTGACGTGGTCTGTGACAACAATAGGCAGTGCTGTTATCTGCACCCGTACTTATCTCTTAATTATTTTTTAGCCATGAGTTCCTCCTTCTGGCTTCGACTTTTGCACAAATTTTCCCTATGACAGAGATGAATTTCTGCCGGACTGTGACCGACTAGAGAGACCTAAAGAAGCATTCCGCTGACTCCCTCTCACCTCTTGCCACCTCGACCTGTGAATTTCTGCTTGACTGGGACCGAGTTCTGCGACTTCAACACATTAATGTGACGTTTACCCTCCCCCTTTTGGGGGTACATGATTTCTATAGCTTCTCTCTGGCTACGTTCTGAATTTGAATGATAACGAGGATCACGTCAAATTGTACAGGTATGGCTCTGGTACGATGATATCGGAGTCAACCTATGATGGTTGTATGATGTAAAAAAATGTAATAATGACCAACTGTAATAAAGGAAAGCCATAAGATTTTAGTAACTAGCTGCCGGAAGTTAACTAACTGCTCTAACTTTAATATATATTTAATATAAAAAAAGCGTTTACTATTTTGTAAAATATTGCACGCGTTGCTTTGTTGAGTGGAATCGAAACGAGAGTAGACAACTCTCAAAACTTCCGGGATAGGATGGGGTGGGACCCTTTGTCTAGTCAATTTAAAACAATTTTCCCATACAGTATTAAAATGTAATTATTTTTGTTTAATGTCATCTTCTGTTTTATTTTTTCTCCATACTCTCACAGTCCAAATAAAAAGTATGAAATTGACAGTACTTTCAATTTTCTTTCATTCGGCGCCTTTACTTTCCTTAGTTGCAGCATCGAATCTAGTTGGATCGGCACAGTTGGACCTGTTTTCCTAGCGTAGTCAGCTTTTCGTTCGGTCAATACTGAAATACTCGCCGGTTCAGCGATTTCGTCCGTGCGCCAGCAATTCCTTGTCGGTTTTAACGTTTCATTGCTTTTTTATTCGCCATTATCGGCCCTTTTATTGGGATTAAATGCCACTCTTCCAGAATTCTGGCCGAACAGAGGATAGACGGTCATCGCGTCTAGTGATGTAATTATAGATATTGAACGATTATCGCCCCAGATACCCGTTTGCTATTCTGAATCGATTAATTGGGAGAGCTGCTCGTTTATATTGATTTCGTTTCAAATTGAACTGAAACACACTGTTCTATTAAGTCATTTTTACATAGCATAACATTGCTTTCCTAGTTTTAAGATGCAAGGACACAGTTTTAAATGGCACGAGAACCCGAAAATAGTTGTCGGCTTTAAATTTATGCCTTACGACTGCAATGGTAATTTTTATATATGATTAAGGTAAATTTATTCGTAAATGAAAAATATTGTCGAAATTACTTAGACCTTCATGTCGTGGTCACGTCTGATTCGCTAAGATTTCCGGTTTGATAACTATTTCCTGCGGGAGCGTTTATTTCTTAAAATTGACATTAACCGCTGTAATGCCATGTTCATAGATGTATCGTTATTGTCAGTATTATTATTGAAGAAAACTTTATAACATGTACGTACTGTACACACAACTGAGTGTTATTTTTCGATATATATATACGTATATATTCAATTTAATGTATGTTTGTCTGTTTTATATACAATCCAACACACTTGGATCGAGCTAAATTATTAGGATTAAAACAATATTACTTGTGTGGTTTGGTCATGTTGAACGAACGAATAAGGCGAGAATGTTATGACGCGATGTTGATGGCACCAAGAACGCACCTTCAAAAAATCATTTCCACGAGTTAAAATAATAATTTTTAATTTTATAAACAAAGATAATGTAGGACTATAAACAGTTTTATCTGTAAAACGCCCTTGAGGTGAAAGTTTTTACAAAAATGGCAGTGAACAAATTATCCAATATTATTAAGAATAGAGGACGTTCGCGGAAGACTACATGACCAGGAAAATGATTATGTTTAACCCTCAACAATCGACGCGCTTGCACGAAAAGATGTATGAGTGTGGATGAGCCAAGAATGGTGCCAGGAAAGAAGTGTGTGGCGCTCCATCCTCTCTGCCCACCTATACGAGAAAATGGTGTAATAAATTAGATCGATTAGAGAGACTACACTTCTCAAAAGTGTAGTAGTTATAGAAATAATACTTAGTTGTGTGTATGTGCCGTACCGTGCAATGTTTAGTTTAAACTCTTTTTATTCTTGACTCGTAATAGGTATCATTTATTTATGCTCGGGCGGTTATCGGCTGTCGGTCGTTATGTCACATCAGCAAGTGTTCCGTTTTATTCGTCTGGTAAAAAGTTTTCCCAACCCGGCACTAACTAAAATGCCGACTCTTCAATAGGCCCAGTAGGCTCCCGTTCACACGCCGCCCACACCGATACGCCCCGTGACTTTGGGCCGTAAAATGTGGCCACAACGGCCTTTTTCCTATGCGCGATTTATAAAATTGATCGGTTTCATTTGTAACGAGCGGAGACCGTATATTTTTTTATTACGTAGCGTCATTTTATGATAATTAATCTTTTCAAATACCTCGCGACACGATGTGTCGTCAATTTTAATTCGTGACTATTTTAAGAATGTAATTAACACGCAAAGGCTAAACAGCGCGGAAAATCGCGGATCGCCGTCACGACGATACGGATAGTGGTGAAGAAATTAGACGCAGTATCTATTTGACCTCTTTTTATTGACGGTTACAATTCGCACGTTTGGTGCGTCAAAAGATAATTCGTTAACAATAGCAATATTCTTATGTCACAGAGCACTCTTCAACGTGGCGTAGCAACAAATTGCCGGGCTCCTGGGCAAACACGTATATCTCCCCCTCCCTTGCCGAGAACGTTTGCCAGGAGGTACGGTAATTTATTACCACGCCACTGCTGCGAGTGTTGTAATTGTTGAACTTGTTCAGCGGTACGCCACTGCGTAGGATCATCATTCGAAAATGTCAAACCAAACAAACATTTGACACTCGTTATGTAGTTTTTTTTCAATCTTGCAGAACGATGATATTTGTTTGCATAGATTCCTTACACATGTTGATTAATTTATTCAAGCTTTTGTCCGGAATAATGTATGTGATTACTCGGTATAAACTAAAGCCGTCCGTCCGGCAATAACTTGTTTTTTTTTATGCTTATAAAAAAAACCAATAAGAAGTCAAATCGCATATGAATGGTACTGAGGCCCAACATATATAAATGTTTTGTTGAAGTTATACGGTGTTCACAAGTTCCAAAGACATTAATGTCGGCACTAGTCGTATTTCTGTCTACCGCTCGAGTGGGTGATCCGCTCGCCTTTTTGTAAACACGTTTTTGGAAGTCTAAACGTTTTGAATCATTCCTATCTATTAACTCTATAATCGGTTGGAATTTATTGCACCGCTCGTATTTCCTTCTTGATACATTTTCAATGAGTCATCGCACGCGAGTCCGCAGCTGCGCGGACGATGTGACAATCGAAACAAATACTATAATTTAAAATGATTAATCACAATACATATATGATTTAATTAAAATGATTAATTACAGTGTGAATGTTATGCTAAAATATTTAATTATTAGTATTGAGGCTGTACGTGTCGGAACAGGTATATGCGCGTGCACCTAGTGACAAGCAGACATCACTGCAGTTGTGTTCAATTTTTTTTGTTTTGTTATTTTTACGTTAGCCGTGACTCAAAGGGCCAAATTATTCAACTGCTTACAAAATTTAGAGTATGATTTTCTGAGTTTAATTTCAACGAAAAAATTTAACAAACTAACAAATTTGTTGTTGTTATATTAGAACCACGATTCGTAAAGTTTGTTAAGTTCTGTCTAACCGAATTTTAAGCCAACGTACAAACAAACAAGTAGACAGAGTTGATGCTTTGATTTATTACACGAAATTTAATTAGCATTTTTGTAGCGTCTCGTATTTGTGTTCAAAATTTGTCATCGTTTCGTGTTTGTTTAATTTCAACGCTTAGTCGTAAATTTTTCCGTCCTTGGCGACGACATTTTTTTACGAATTTTTGCCTCCTCTTCAAATTTAATATTCCACAGAGCAAATGTTATTCGCATTATTTCCGGTTGAGAAATCAATAAACAATTTTCCTGCTTTCAAAATTGTACAAAACTCGATCCAATCCGATAAAAGTGATTGATTACGCATCACTTTTTCACATTTGTTGGGAAAATAATTCACTCTGGGACATGAAAACATTTTATTAAAAATTTGATGAAAACAATGTTTCTCATATATTTTATGGTGCGCTTTCCCTGCCTTACTTTACGAATATTTTCATTTATGCAAAACAGAAATTTCGCTTTTGACGAGGACGGATTTTAAATTATTATTTCACGTTGTTTAAATATATGATATTTTTGAAGCGCACGTTCAAGACGGACTCCGTGCAATTGTAAAATAATGTATTATATTTGGAAATACTATAATAATTATGAAAACAACGTTAAAAAAAACATGACTACCGACGATATGTGACAAACTACAAATGGCTTTGATTTTAATTGATTTTTAGCGTGACTAGACACTCGAACACGTTCTTCGGCACCGACACTTTTTACGTCGTGACGTTATCGGATTTTTACATCGACCATGTGACAATGCAAGTTCGTGTTTCGTTATTTGTTTTACGCAAAATACACAATATAATGACAAATTTAAAACTTGACGTGTATTTATTTCAGAAAATTTCAAAATTTTCAATCGCTTTTCGCTCTCTTCGATAACATTGTTATTTTTGTACTTTATTATTTTACTTTGCATTTGTTGTGCGGAGGCGTAGATTCAAAGATATAACCACAGTTCAGAAATATCTATCTCTGGAACACACAATGTTGGCGTAGAATACGCGATAGATGGACTTTCTGCAAAAACCGCCCAAGTGAGTTTTTACTCATTATTATTAATGAAAAATATTCAGAGTTCAGATACGGGTTCTTACCTTATCAGTTCATTTAATATTATCTCCTTCCAAAAATGATTTTTAAAATAAAAATACTATTTAAAAATAAGTTTACTTTTTTAAATTTACTTTAGTTCTATGTAAGTTTTATGCTAGAATAGTACATAAAGTGTTCGTGCCTAGTTAATTTCTCCATTTTAAATTTCAGTAAAATGTTTGAGAGTAAAATGTTATACTTTTATACCCTTACAATTTTTTTATTTTTATTTATTAGACATTTTTACAATTTTTTTATAACATGAATTAAGTATTTAACATTATTAAAATTACATGTTTTTTTTTCGCTTACCTCTCCAAAAAAGAAACTACCTCTTGTGGTTGGAGAGGGAGTTATACTATAATAATTTTATATAATATTTTATGTATTTTATTTATTGTCTATTTGTGTGCTTCTGAAGTGTTCATTTAATTTCTTTCTAAACTCTTTTATATCTTTTTTCTTTAATTTGTGTATGGAGGCTATTGAAATTTTTTAGCCCTAAGTATATAAAATTTTGCTGATAGTGTTTGGTGTTACATTTAGGGATTTTAAAATTATTTTTAAACCTTAACGATGTGCTTGTTTCAAATTTTACAGTGTTATTTATATCGTAGACTTAAGGGATTGGAAAAAAATATGGAAATATTTCTCCTCTTCATAATTTGTTCTATTCCAGAATTTTGCATGCCAGGTTTTACGTCGCTAAACTCCTCATCCACATCACACTTTATATCTGACTATATATATTAATTGATTTACGTTTCATGTGTTCTTTCCATATTACATGTTCACCTTGATTTTTTATCATATTTCTAGGACCGCTTATAGCTTGCGTAGAATCTTATTGAGCGGAAAATAATACAGCGAACCTTTCTTCATTTATTACACTTTCAATTTAATAAAATCATTTCAATTCGTGCACTTTGTGCTCAATTATTAAAGTCGTCAATGAAGAAATCATACTACGGCTTGTTAAAAATATGTACGTATTTCATATTGTTACTTAGTATGTTTTTTGCAGGAAGCCCGCAACAGTTCGACTGTAATGGCGGATGCATATTTTAGTAAGTAGGTTCACCGAAAGCTCCCCTCCCCCGCCCCTCGCATTCCGCCGATGTATCTTCGCTCTCACGCGTCGTCCATTTTGCATGCCGTTATGGGATCGACAGTTGTGACCGGCGCGGATCCACTTTATTGCTTCTATAAATAAATTCCTTCAATCTACCATCTGTGTACACACCTTCGTTTTCCGTTCCATCTTTCCGCCAATCTGTAAAAAGGTACAAATCACTTATTATTCTCTTCAAATTCATCTCGGAAGCTGCATGCGGCATTATTACGTCTTGGTTAATTTTACACACTGTCTCTATGTTTCTAGACAGCCGCTTTTGATGCTTGTGAGTTCATCTTCACTCGCGAATATTGCTATTTGCCGTTTCACTCTGGCGACCCGAGTCTGTTTCTCATGATGGTCTTAGCAGTGCAGAAATAATGTCTCAGATCTTGCATTGAGTGAACCGTTGATTTACAGGTATTAAATCTCGCAATTAGTGGATAGACGCGTCAGGAGAGTCCTTTTTGTACTGTTTTTCATTATTTAGATAGATTAAGGTCGTTAATGACTCTGATAGATAGTTCTGGTGTGACGATAAGGTACAATGTAAAAACATTTTAAGGCAATTAAAAGAATAAGGTTACAGAATACATTTTTTATGTATACGAAATTATAAACATTTTAGAAGAATAAACAGTAAGACATGAAAAACTATCGCACAATTACAGAAGTGCATGAGTTCCATGATCATGTGACACGCGACGTTCCTCGACGTTTAAAAGCTAACGGTGAGAATTTTGCTAGCGTGTAATACACGTTCGGATGACTATTAACCATATATAATATAATTTAAATTTAAATATAGCATTAATGGAAGATATCTGTTGTAGTAATTACACTCGCAGACATAGTATTTAATGCAGACATAAATCCTGAGTTCGACTGGAGGGGAGCTCGCGGCGAGCCTATTCTTAAATTAGGAAAAAAAGTATTTAATTTTAATTATTTATACTTTCGACCATAAAAAAAACAGTATAGTTTATTTATACATTCGACAATAACAAAAATAAATAGTAGTAGAGTTATGCACCCCCAAATAAGAAAGATCTTGAATTATGGGGGTGTGACTATCAATATTTATATAATACAAGACCAATATACGTACATCTATAATAATACAAAATATGAAAATTAACAGGTATTATTTTTTTCTAATCGTTGTAGTTAAAAACTTTTGTATGTGTTGGTAGATCGTCTCTATAAAATAATTTGCAGCATTACTAGCATTACCGATCAAGTAAAGATCATTCCATTTTAGTTTGAATTAACTTTTCGGAATTTATTTTAGTAAATGTATTTTTGATTTGTTTATTATTGTTTATATTAGTTTTAACATACTCGTACATACCTACAGGGAAATAATCAGTGATTTTGTATCCAGTATATATGATTTTAGATGTAGATTATTGTCTGGTTTAACACCATATATGGTCTAAATATTCTTAGATCAAACCAATAATATTTCGTTGGTACAATTTTAAAAGTATCACGGAAATGAGACGTCTTTGCGTTTTTTAAATTCTTCTTTAAATATTGTAGATACTTCATTGCTGTGAGCCCCTTTTTAATATACTGGCGGGGATGCCAGTATATTACACAGGGGCGGGGGTGTGCCCCTGTGCAATTTCTATTGTGATATTGATAAGGTTAGCAATATGTATAAAATTAATTGTTATTTATTGGTAATTTAGATGTTGGAAAAGTCAGATGATTAATATAATTTTTCAAATGTTTTTCTATGATAAGATAGATTCCACAGACTACCAAATATATAGACATCAACTAACGGAAATTCCTTGTTTTAATATTTTAATTTTGGTGTCACCCACGTGATCACTTTGGTACCACTTACGCAATCAAATAGCTCCGCGACTTAAAAATAATATATATGACTCGATTAGAACGAAAATTTAAACGCTGACAATATAATATGCATTAATGTAAAAAATACGTCTTGTTTACTCAAAGGTTTAATTTTCGAAGAGTAAATTCTTTTTCTGTTGCATAAACGTGTCATAAACTATCGGATTTATGTTTCCACCAATAATGTGTGTAGAATGCCCCTCGTCCCGTAACTAATGTTCCAAACCTCTCTCCTATATGTACACTTTATTCCATTATATATATATGAAAGTACTTAACCATAGACCAGTAAATGAAGTTATATTTCTAGTATTTTACCACAGACCAATAAATGAATATATATTCATTTACTAGTCTGTGGTAAAATCTATTTATACAAATGAAAATTTCAATGGTTCTGTTTCTTATGAAGATCACTAAACTTAGTTTAGCTATTTTTTTGACAATTTTCGTAAAATATATTTTCTCGTGCGTCGTAAGATTAATAATAATCCATTAAAACTTTTGTAACATCGTGTGAGGCGGAGTGATTTTAACCCTTGGCATGCCTGTTGGATTGAAATCACACCGTATGCCTGGTGGGTCTGATGGACCCGTTATTGAAGATCATTTTTTATATGAAATAATATACTTTGAATGTTAGATATCACATTTTCTATTATTTTTAATATTATATTTATAGGAAATAAACTATCGATTTATTATTTAAATGAAAATACTTCTTACTTTAGGTAACAAAAAATAGACTCGTGTTTTTAATTAAAAATCTTACACTTAAGAGAGATATCAAAATCAGACTTAGATTACTTAAAGGCACTGATGAATTTACTATAATATTCAAATACTGTTGGATAACAATGATTATTCAGTCACAATGTCGCTCTAAAGCGACAATTTTCGGCCTGCTCACATTACGCACGCGCTACTCGGACGCGAACGCGCTGCGGACTGCGGCAGGAGCGACAAAGTGACCGCTAGTCTATGACGCGAAGCTATTCAGGAGCGCGACGCGGTAAGTTTCAAAATTTATAAAATGGCGACAGTTCTACAAAGTGATGGGTCTGACAGACCCTACCGGTCATGCCAAGGGTTAAGACAGGCATCATTAACAAAAATGTGGCCACGTAGAATGAAATATATTTTTTAAATAGCACCCAGCGTGACCGGAACACGTTGTCCAGTTGATAATAGGTAAAGGTGATTTGTCAGTATATTTGTTTTATATGTCCGTTTCGGCCGTAACAAACAAAAACACACTTAGCTACCGGATGGACGTTGAAACGTGACAGTATTTTAAAACAGTTTTGACCCTCATTTTCAGTTTGGTTCAATTTTGAATATTTTTTCAATAAAAATATTAATATTTCGATCTGAGAATATTTATATTTTGATCTGCTTTAACCTTTTTTTTTAGTGTATGTTTAATACAATCCGAGATTGAAATAGTAGGCTATGGTAGAGTTTAATGCATACTCATAAAAATTGTGAATATAGATGTTTTAGCCAAAGAAAGTTTAGAGAAGTTGAATTATGAAGAAATACACATGATAATGGTGATAGTACTGGAGAAAAAAGCATTCGAAAATGTAGTACTAAATAGTTTGACGAGCAAAAGTCACCCTTGGGTTGCAATACGCAATGGCTAATATGATCTCGGATTTTTTTTAGGTTAGGTTAGGTTAAATGAATGCTAATTACCGGGAAATTCATTTCACATTTAAAAGGTACAAAAATGATAAGTATATATTATGCAAAGCATATATTTTGTCAGAAGAGAGAACTTCTCAAATAAAAGTCACCAAATCACAAGACCGATTGTTAGTACTATTTGTAAAAACCGGGAAATCTGGCATTCACATTTAACAATACGGATGAATCTCAATTAAACTTTTATAAAAATGTCAACATTTTTTCAAAAGCACAATCGACGATGGTACATCGAACGAAGTCGGAGTATCCCAGAAGCTTCATCACCCAATCCCAGAACACCCCTTGTCGGACAGAGAAGATGGCGGGGACAGCCCATCGATAGCTCGAGACTCCATTTCCGTAAATAATCATATATTTACTTCATAATTAACATTACACAATGACTCTATTCCTAGTTCATAGCTGATATATAATGTTACCAGGACCGTCCACCTGATGACAGCCGGTGGGCCGAGCCGCCTAATCCAAGACTGACCCAAGTCCTTGTTGGGAGTTAATTTTGCTTGTCAAAAATATTGTATATTAAGTTACACATTTGCGACTCAATCGTTTCTCGAGTTAAGTAAATTCCGTCCGAGTTATCTGTGAAGAGTATGCTGTTTTTGTCATTTTTGTCATTATCATGTTTTCTCAATAAGTCGCAGTTTGTGGCTATAAATGGGACACGACATAACTATGTCGTAATGATATAATGTCGACTCTAAACGGCGATGAGTCGCTAATTTCCATTCTATCGCGGGAGCTATCACTCAGTGTTATTAATAATCGTACCTATTTTAATTGAAGTATTACATTGATGTATTCTTCGATTGAATAAATATGTCTCGCAATTAGTTGGTAGTGTAGTAGTTGATATCGCTTTCTAAAATTAGTGACCGTATCGTTTTACACCTGTATAAATAAATCTTGTCTTTATGCCAGCGTCAATCGGCGATGGATGAATACTAATTATATACGCAATACTTTTTTCCGTGAAAAAGAGCTGTGTACGTTAAAATAACGAAGATCGATGGTGAAGTCTCGAATGCCAGTTTATTGCGTGTAAATACATTCTTATGTAATACGAAATAAATATTTTCATGAAATTTGTTTTCTAAAAATATACACGTTACTTGTAGTACTGAAATTTAGTTATTTGTGTAACCTACCGAAAGTATTTATAACCAGCAAAAAGCTTTCGCCACCGGGGCGGCTACCGTAAGGTTATTTTCAATGTGGTTTACCACAGTACGACCTAATTTAACCAATTAACGCAAAAAATACCCAAGTATACATATTCTTAAAATGATTTAAACACATCATTTAATATGAGATATGACGCAAAACATGTGCGCTGTGTTCCAAAGCCAACGGCCAAGTGCCGAGCGGACAGATGACTACTATAAAGCGGTGTGTGTGTACACCGCTGGTACTACTGATGTTTCCAGCGGATATTTTATTCTCTTGTAATGACGTGCTAAAGAATACTAAATGTTTTTTTTTCTGTTAGAAATTGTGCTAAACTGTTTGTATTGTTAAATCACAATTAACAGGATTAGGTGGTTTAAAGATAGAATGTATGAGCAAGGAAAACATTCATCATCATCCACGTCGGTCTCTCAAAACCAAGGATCGCGATCTCAATGAACTTCCGTCCTCTTGATTATACTCCTCTATTTTTCTCGGCATCCTGCAGATCTTAGAGCTACCAGAAAAGTTCCTGTTGCCTTTTCCACTCGGTAAGTGAAACATGTGGGGGATCTTCTTCTTCGTCCTTCGACGTGGCCAACCCCGACAAGTTTCTCCTAGCTATCTTACCTTATCGCAAGATGCCCAAAAAATTAAAGGATTCGCCTCAGGCAAATATTGTAGTTGCAAGTCTGTCCTTGATCTTCAATTCCCGCAGGGTGGAGACATTCGAGCGTCTCGCCGCCCATGGTATCCAGCATCACATCTCAAAGGCATCAATCAATCCGTCTCTCCATGACTTCACACCATATAAAAATATAGAATGCACCAGAGACTGTACAAGGCTGACCTTCGTTGTCTTGGAAACACTGCGGTCTTTTCATATTTTGTCATATCAAGTCTGCACATATAATTTTTCGCCATACCTATATATGCATCGTTTAATTTCTGGCTCGTAGCTATCGTCGTCAGTAATTATGTACCCGAGATAATTAATATCTTTGACAATTTCAAGGTCTGGAAGGGCATCTGTTCGCAAGTATTACGCGACATTAAAAGTAAAGGATGTTAGCGAAAGAGCTTGCGTGATCGGATACATCAGGTATCAAATATGAGTATGCTAGAAACTTCTACGCTTGATAAATAGATGAACGAAATGATGTACGAGGTGAGAGCGTTGTGCATAGGTGCAAAATGATTATTCCATCTATCCCCGCGGGCACAGCGTGATGTGAACTAAATAAATGGCAATCTACGAAATAAACTACACCGAAAATAAAGCAACAACCGTTATGTCAGGTTGTGTTATGATCATTAAGGAGAACACATTCTTATTGTGAAGTTGTAATTATTCAGAACATTGTTCTGTGATATTTTTTTAAAATACAAATTAAATGTATTAATTGGAAAGATATACATATATAATCAATTTTATCGAAAAATATTGTTGAGGCTACCGGGATTCGAACCTGGATCTCTTCCTATCCGGGGAACATGTATATAAGTAGTATCAATGTATCCAAAATTTAATAAAAATGAATTATTAATTCTGGCATCTCCTATCGGATTACTCAAGGATATTTAAGATTCCGTAAAAATAAAGGAAGATGGCTTTCAAACAATGGAACGATAAATGTATCAATTAGAACATATAAGTTCGAAAATTTGTCGTCAATGCAGTGTGTTGGTGTAGCATAATCCAGAGATCCAGGTACGAATCCCGGTAGCAACAACAATATTTTTCGATAAAATTTGATTTTATATGTATATCTTTCTAATTAATACATTGAATTAGTATTTATGTTATGATCGGTTTAAAAAGTAAGTACTTAAGTTAGAAACTACCATTCAATGAGGATAATTTTGTTAATTCCATTGTACACTCACCTGCATCACATTCCCGCTGCGGGTCTTAAAACTTAATTTACCATACCACAATACATGATTCTTCGTTAGGTAAGGACACGTATCATTTTTTGCGTGCATTTACTTCGTTCTGCTGAGCTGCATTCCACTCGCTATTTTGCTCACACTGATGTATTTGTTCAAATCATGCATCTGAATAAATATCTCACACATAAAAGATTATAAGATAACGGATGAAACTATGTCCATACACAATATATTTTTTGAACTATTACGCTACATTTATTTGCACGATTTCCAGGGCAGAAGCGAGCAGATGTGTGTGGCGCGATGTTGTACCGACAATTTGTTGAATAAATATCGGCCGTGAACCTTGGCTAGAGTATGATGCATGGGTGAGAGCTGCACCTCGAGCGTGACGGTTGTATTATAGTCTCGCGGCGATGGATCACCGCGCCCCGAGGTGTTACGTCAAATGTTGTGATTTATACTGTGCTTTATTATGCGCCTCTCTCCTCTCCAGTGCCTGATGATGATACAGCCATTCATACGTATCGTATTTTATTGCAGCAGGAAGAGATGATACAACCATAGACTATATCGTTACACATTCACTCCCTGACTCGCACGTTCTTCTGCTTCTTCCATATTACATGCGCTCGTTAATTATGCATTTACCTCATTCGGACTTTGTTTTTATTGATTACGCCAGGTCTTTCGTAGTTCCTCTCGATTTCTCGTACCGTCCACTATCTTCACCCTACTATGCACTACACTACTCCACACCGGTAGGTACTAATGCTAACTGATGTTTACGAACCCGTATGCCCCGAAAACTACATTAATACATTGTGTTAATTTAAAATATGATATATGTATAATATAACATTACTAGGTTTTAGCTCCAAAAGAAGTTGATCCCGCTCCTCTATTTATGCAAAATGTGTCTTAAAACACCTATACTTTTATTTGAGACTATTCATTATTACATCTGCATTTCATCTGATTCCTGCCCCACCCCACTAGACAGAGCCCGTATCGAGGCGTATCCGTATTTAAGCGCTAAGTTTTGTAGTTTTTATTATTACTACTAACTAACTAACTTACCATCTCGCCGATTCCCTTTGAGGGAAGGCAAAGAGTAAAGAGCGCCACTCTTCCGCCCTGACACTTAACTTCTTATCATCTACGTTCTACTTATTCTCGTTGCAAGCTCGTTAGTTTTTATGTATTGGTATCGATTTACCTGCTCGTGCCAAGTATTTCGCGGACGTCCTCTATAACTGGTGCTATCAACACTCGCGTCAGACCTCTTCATTCATTTATTCCCTTATTGTTATCCTTAAAATGATAGTACTAATTTGTATTAATTTAAATGACTTATTCTCTACTTAAATAGATTTACCACGTACCTGAGTAACCTCATTTCCACTGCATTCATTTTCATTTAACAACTATGTTTTTCATGTGGTTTTCTTGTCCATGTGTTAGAATATAAGTAATTTGTCACAATTTTTTTCTTCTATGGTTCAATACACCTATAAAATAATTCTGTAATATACTTGAGTGCAAAAATTCAATCTAACTAGAAAAGTCTTATAAATTATCCAGACGCACCGGAGCATGTTAATGTCGCTCGCAGTAATGTGATCTTCTGTCTGCCGGCCGCCGTGTTCCATCTCCGTCCGCCCAGCCTCCGTAAGAAACCGGATCGGCACAAAAGAAGACGACCTTGCCGGCGTATTAGCGCAAGAAAGCCTCCCCTCTCTTCTTAGCCTAGCCCGACATTGGGCGTAGTTAAACCTATCTCAACGCCACACTAGGTCAGTATCGACCCCCGAAAACTGCGCCATAACTGAAACTTCAAACCGATCGATTACTTGCATCGTGGTCCCCTGATCGGTCCATTACTCCCAGTCTTGAGCCACGTTGATTGCAGCCTTGTTAACTCTTATCTGTCCATCTTGCAGGGGTCCGCCCTCTTGGTCGCTTTTCTTTCTCTCAACTGTCCCTGTATTTCTCCGAGGGTTTCGTAAGTACTTCTTTGTGACAACGTTCAGAATGTGCAAGAATCCTTCTCCTGTATGTTTGCACGTCTTTCGCTAGTTCTTGGAGGATAGACATTTGCGGTCCACGGCGTACGTAGCATTTGTCTCCAGCATCACAATTCGAATGTATCCAGCATTCCTTTCCTTCTTTCTCAATGTCCCATGTGTCCATTCCATATAGCGCTGTGGGAGAACTTCGGTTCGTTTTACATTGGACCTATTTTATTTTCGTGATTGGGTTACCTAAATGAATTATCTCCAACTCACCGACAATAATGAACGCCACACAATCCAATCATCACACGGTGTTCTTGCCTCGTACGTACACTTTCACACGTTTCTTGCATGACCGTCGATTGTTGAAACTAATTATAATAATACAAATTAAACGTATCAATTAGAAAGATATACGTACGGATAAAATCTATTTATTGAAAAAATATTTTGGCTTCCTCCGGGAACTTTTCCTATCCTGGGAAACGCGCTGACAATTACAACATGTCAACCTAGTAAATTGACGACAAATTTCCGAATTTATATGTTGCAGCTATTTCAAATTAAAGTATCTATTATTCCATTTTTAAAAGTTATTTAATTTGTATTAAAATACCATAGAACTATATGTTTTGAAAAAACTACAACTTCACATGTTTTTTCAAAATTTAATAAAGTAAAATTGAAAAATCTCTGGCATCTCCTAGCGCATTAAAAGGTAATAGTTTAAAAAAAATGGAATAATAGATCTATCAATTTGAAATAGGTGCAACATTAAGTTCGAAAATTTGTCGACGTGGTAGAATAGAAATAGATTTTATCCGTATATAGTATATCTTTTTAATTTGTATTAAAATACAACAGAACTATGTTCTGAAAAAACTACAACTTTACAATGTATTCTCTTTAGAATATAATTATAATAGTTAATCTGATCATGCCAGATATTTCGCGGACTTTCTCTGTTCCTGTTGCTTTCTTTATCATCCTTTATAAGAGTTAACAGGATCGCTGAATGAAGCGTTCGGCATAAAAGGTTCTATACTGGTCATCGTAGATAATTGGTACGTAGAGGGAGATAATTTATTCTAGTTGAAAGGAATAGTCTGTACATATGTCCTTATAATAGTAATTATAAAAATAAATATTTCATCAGTATATGTTCTCCATAGTAAATTTTCCAACTAAGACACATATTTTACCTAGATATAGAATCCATCCTTGTCAAGTTTGAAAGATGGTCGCGTGGATCAGGTCGGGTTTCCGCGAGCGTTTTGTGAATTGTCTCGAGACACCGAATGAATTTCAAACGATGCTAATCGCGCTAATGTTATGACTGTAATAAAGTATATTTTTTTCTCGAGAGCGTTGATTTACGAGGCTGGCTGGTTGCACTAAATGTTTTCGCCGGCCGCTCGAGCGGGATCGACTCGGCCCACACACTCTTTAATTGAAATAAACGAATGTTTCATATTTCAATGGGCTTCGGCCGCCGCCCGGTATTGCACCGTCAGGTATCTGCACTCATATTGTAAACACCTGTAACACAGGTTCGTATCAAACCAAATGACTTCTTCATCGTGTTACCATTCTATAGCTACGTAAGTAATCAAACGTCTTCTTCCTCGATATTTTCTTCGCCCACTAATAAATAGTATACTTTTACAAATTATTAATTATTTATATGTTTGTATGTTATACTAGAAATGTCAATATTTCTGTAGATGGTGATGAAACAATTTATAAAATCGATTAATTCCATACCGGAAGGGGTAGGTACAGTATATTATGCGCAACAACAATATTTTTCGATAAAATTGATTTTATATGTATATCTTTCTAATTAATACATTTAATTAGTGTTTAATTTATAGTGGAAATCTATAATTTACATCTTAGACTAATATTCCACGCAGGTGAGGTTTCTGTCACTCATGCATACATATCCGTGATAGAAAAAGTTCCGCGTAGAAAACAAATATTTTTTTTTGTATATATTTATAATCGACTCATTTAATGTTTTAAAATTGAAACTTCACAATAAAAACGTGTTTTCTCTATTCTATTATCTCTCAGCACATTAAAAAATATCGCTCACTGAATGTTCCATTATCAACTGAGCTTTGCGTATCCAACCTACCAACTATTCTGTGTAAAGATAAAGATAACGAACATTCTTAAAATTCAATATTAATAATCCAATCACATAATTTTTACAGTCGGAACCGGTGCTGGCGAGCGAGCGCAGTGTGCCCAGTACCCACCTGTAGTGTAGTACCCGCGGAATGGTCATCACACGGCTCGGCCATGATTTATCTCCGCCTCGTCCGGCCGTCCGTGTATCCGCTCGTCCATCTCGCCGGCATTGTCTGTCGGATCGATACCGCCCTCTTTCCTCTATCTTTCGCCATTCTCTTTGTTACTTCCCGCTACAGATCATCGGATAATTCCGGAGTTGGCGGCCTCGCTCCTCGCCCGCTACTCGTCGACCGCCATCTTACTTGTCGCAGAGCTTCGTCAATTGTTTTTTTTTCTCTCCGCAAACTGTTTCTATTCAGTAATCGCGACAGTTATTAAAAATGTCTAGAATATTACTAGACTTTTTTTTAATATCTGTCGTGGTTAACAAGAACGGTTAAGCAAGCGAAGGTACGCAAAAAATAAGAGAATCCAATCCCGTGTTCCGGTGTTTCGGGGTACCAAAATTAGATTAAGACTAAATGATCAAATACTCGATACTTTATTTTAGGTCAAAATAATAATAAAATTCTTTCACATTTTTAAATGTGACAATGTAACAATTTATTGTTATTTGTCTAGCTTGCATTATCATTTACGTTATTTTTGTTCAAATAAATATAGTCATCTTCCAAAAGAAATTGTACTTGTTTTTATTTTTTTATAAATTTAAAATAAATAGGCAATGGAGCATTTTCTGACCTTTGGATTATCATGATCAATTTCCAAAATTCCAGAATTGGATTCACTAATACTGATATACGAACATAATTTTGGTTAGGATATTTTAGAATTTGTTCCCGATTAATAACTAATTTGCCATCACGCCGTTTCTCCGCGGGGGTAGTCAGAGAAGATATAGCGCCACACTCTTCTGTCCTGACACACAATTCTCGCCTCATCCACATTCATACACCTTCTCATACAGGCTCACCAATTATTTAGGCTTCTAACAGGACCATCCTTCAGTATCTGGTTTACCTGGTTATATGGATTATATGGTTAATAAGATGATTAGATAAAATAAATAAAAGGAAATAATCTTGTTTTATATATGGTAATAATTAAAAAAAAAATACAATATTCTTCGTTAAAAGTGAAATTACTAATCATTTTTTAAATATTCAAAAATGTCATTACTTAATTATGTGTATCATTATGTGGCGGAATAGAGAATTAATTGTCAGTAGGTTAAACAATATCTGAACTTGTGTATATTATTATTTAATAATCTTGTTAATGAGTGAAAAATTATTTGAAAAAAATATTTCGTTTCAATTCATAAATATATTATTAACTTTGTAGCTTAGTTAACTGAACTTGTGTTACGTTATTTTCCTTTTGTCTGCTTCGAAAAGAGTATTATTTTATCGAAAATTTTCATAATAAACGTGTTAATTTTAAACACAGCAATTTACGGCGGTTTTATTTAACACTACCCAACGGGACCGCCTACTGTACGTGAACAATAGAAAGTTTTGTATTATTATGAAGCTAATAATGAAAGTATGCACCGCGAGTGGCATCCACATTAGAATTTAGTTATATGTATCCACCTTTTTGGAGTTTAGTATTATTCTGCATTGATTATTGAATTAAAATTGGTGGGCTAATTTATTTATGATCTCATAAATCATGGAAAGTTTATAACTATTTAGGTGCCTAGTAGTGATGAGAAAAAATGCTACTCTTAACTCACTGGTGTGAATAAGTTTTGTTACTAATACGATATCGCAATACACGAAATAAAATTAAAAAAACATAATTTTGCGCGTATTTACTTATATTATTCAAACTTCATTTGCGTAAAAAACGTATTCTAGCATATATAATATCATCACAAAAATAATGAAAACCCTTTAAATAATGTGAGTTTATTTTTCGGGTCAAATTTTCAGCATTCTCGGCTCAAATGCGTTAAATGTTTTTGGCAGAATCTACTAGATGGCGCTTATCACGACTTATAACGTCATTCCTTCATGAATATTTTCGTTTCATATGCACATGCGCCGAATGCACGGTTCACAACAAAATATAAATAAAATAATAAAATGAGTCACGAATCACGATATTCCCAGATATTTAATCACTGATAGTGAGTGTGACTCAAAGATATTAGTGATTGACTCACGGTTCGCGATTTTGAGCTCGTCACTAGTGCCTAGTCTTATGTTTAACATATGTACAGATTTGACTATTAACTAAGAAAATGCATGATCGCGTGCATTTTTAATCAAATATTTTTAAATACGTGCAGTATTAATCCAAACATAATGTATTATCTACTAAAATAAGAATAACCTTGCCTCGCGGGGGGTATATCCCACACCTGTGAAAAAATCGACAAGTTATAATACAGCAAAAATGTATAATGCAAAGTGGTATTATTCCCGACAATATACTTCTTCTAACAGACCTAGTCCATAATATTTTATTGGTGGATACGTGACAAAATTACGAGTCGAAAATGTTCAAGGAACGTATGCAAATTCTCCACTTAATCTACGTACTTCGAAATTAATGTATGTCATTGCTTCAGGCATGTAACAAAAAATAGTCTGGCCGCTTAAAATTCGATGACCTTTAATTTTTTGTATTCAATATATAATTTGGAATTATTTAAATATTTCAATTATGACAAATAATCGCGTAATTACGTTTTTTTTTAATTCTCATATCTCTGACATGGTTGACAATTATGCATATATTCCGTAAACATTTTCGACTCGAAACTTAGTCGGGTAAAACAATATGGACTAGGTCTGTTACATACTGTATATTACAGTTCACTCGAAAACTTCCTTAAAATGTTTCGAAATATTCTAACGTTAACGTTTTATCGTTCTCGGGTAACCATCTGTAAAACATATTCTGTGTTAAAAAGAAAAACGGCAATACAAAAGAACACATTGTTCTTTGTGTCGTGTTATACGCGCATGTTGATAATTAATTGAACACTTTTATGAATCGTAGTACAGAATTTGAAATAATAATTAATTAACGATAATTTTATTAAGTTTTGGTAAACGTGGTTTGCCTTATCTAGTAGGCATTATTTGGCTAGCGCGCATTATTTAAAAAAATTCCTGCATAATTTTTTTTGACTAGATTATTATTATTTTTCATTAAAAGCATTAGGTATTAATTTCCGGGATCTGAACTTACAAGGAAAAACTAATTTTACTTTATTAAGAAATTATAAAACTTATGAAAATATATATAAAAATGAAAACTATTTTTCTAAAGGAAAATTATATTTTTAGTTACAATCAGATAAAGAACATTTAAGGTATTAAGGACTAACAATAATAATCATAATAGAATAGACAAATAAGAAGGGACGAACGCAAGCCGTGTTAAAGGATTGTTATGTTGATTATTTTGTAAAAAATAAAAAAAATATTTGTATTACCAATAAACCGTTTGTTTCATTTATTACAAATGACAACATTCCCGCAAAAGTACTACGCACCGTGGAGAGAAGTCGGCAGTCAAAAATCTTGAAACAACGACAGCCTCCCGCCTTTATAAATATCCCCTTGTTCGACTATAGCAACGGGGATTAATTAAGCGGGGGGTGTGTTTTGTTTAGGGGCGGGTTTATACCGAATGCAAATGCGGCTTTTAATTAAGTTCGCCGTGATGGCGTGGCTTGTCGCCTCTTCTGTCGTGTGTGCGCTCGACAATGACGGTTTGCGCGCGCGGTGACTTTTCTGACTAATTTATTTCGCCAACTGCGAGTTGTCATTTATGAATGTAAAACGAATGTTTTCCACTAAATTTTTTTTAGATCACGTCGATATAGGCACAATTTAAAATAAGAATCTTAGGTCGAAATCACGAAATTATTTATCGTGCTAACTTCGAGGCAATGTAAATAAATTTATTTAGAACTTATCACCTATTTTATAATATTATGGTTTTAATCATGATATATTCATGGACGTATTAGACAGACAATTATACACTACTTCTATTTATTTAGTTAGAATTTTTATTAATAAATTATATAAATAATAAGATAATACACTTTGTTTAAACCACTATTTATTGATAAATCAACATGTTTCGATACTTATGGCATCTTCTTCAGGAAACGATGTATACTAAAATTAAAAATACAAGCATAGATAAAAACAAATCTATAAAAATATAAATGATGGGTAACTAAGTAGAAACTACTATGAAAACAAATTTAAAAGGTGACTATTTGCAAAAAGGATTTGGTTATTTATATTATTTAGCTTGCTATTAACACTTTCTTAATTAAAAAATTCAAATGTATCTAGCTGTAAACCCTTAGTATTGTATGCTTAATTTCTAAACCCTTGTTAATGTCTAAAGAATGGTTTGTTTCCAAAATATGATTGGGGAATTCAGAATAGTTGTTGCTATTTAGGCATCTCAAGTGCTCCTTAATTCTAATATCAAAATTTCTGCAAGTTCTATATAAAAATGATAGCAATCATTGCAAATTAATTTGTAGACCCCCGATTTTTTTTAAGTATCGTCCTTATCCTTGTTATTTAATATATAGTTTTTTAATTTATTATTAGTGTGAAAAGCTGGTTGTATAGAATTTGAGATATTTTTTATAATTGAATTTGAAGTATGATTATCTAAAAACACGATTTTCATCCACCGCTTCTCGCTATCTATTATTGGTGGGTAAACGGTATACTTTTTGCTTAACAAATTATCTATTAATTTAATATTGTAACCATTATTAATTGCAATATTCTATGTTGAAGTTATTTATGGATAACATTAACTAATCTACTAAGCATGGAATGAAAACTGATAATTTTTAAGAAAACTGATGATTAAAATAATAATATTCAATAATTATTAGTTTTAATAGAATTTTGTTCAGTATAAGTAATAAAATTCCCTACAATAATATTTTTATGTCAGTACATTTTACTGGTTAGTTCGTTATTGTGTGCTGATAATTTATTATAAATATTGGTCATCTATATATTCTACTATTTTTTTTAAATACTGACCCAATATATGTATGTATTCCACTTTATCACAACACGACTATTAACAACTGTTAATCTTACTAAACAAATAGCAGCGTTGATGGTGCATCGGTTCATCCTCTTCCCCTCTCCTATTTACAAAAATAAATCCAGCAAAATCGCAACCGCAATTCAACAAAAACAATTTGCCAAATAACGACAACCGTTATAAGTTACGATGAAGCGAAGTGAACTCTAGCTAACCTCTTTAATATGTTTTCATTCATTGTTTATGAACGCATCTAACGACCTACATTTATTTTCCTTTAAAAGTGTTTATTTATGTGCTGATAAGAAGAAATTTCCATAGTAAAATTTTGCTTAATCGTCTTTGTCAATTCTGTCCCCAATATTAATCAGCAACGTATGCAAACATTTTACACTTGACCTAATAATAGCAGTGGAACGAATTAGTCATGTTTTCTTTTAAAATATTTCCTCATTCTAATATTTGTTGATGTTTTCTTTAAAATATTTCCTCACTCTAATATTTGTTCATGTTCACAAACTAATTCAAGGTATCTTCTTTTAGGATTTCAGGATGTAGTCAGATACAATACGACTCAATCTTATCAATTCAAATAAAATCTTGTTATCGGATCTCGTTATAATAATATCATTTATTTTTATTTGGTGAACAAATACCTACATGGCAGGTAACAAAATTAAAATGATAATTAATGATCTTTGGCTATGGATATTAATGGAAAACGCGAGGCCATTCTCTTTCAAATTATCGTATCTGAGATCTGACAAATTCTCTTGAATTGATTTAATCTTTTTATTTTCTTCAATACTATATTTGAATGCACCATGTTTGCCCAAAGAGAGAAAGAGAGAACCAGAGATAGAAAATAAAATGCGGGAGAAAAATAATGGCCTTGATTTTTTAAATCAAAATTCTCGAGTTCACTCTAGAAACTAATATATTATTAGAGAGAGCTTTACTTCTTCATGTTGACACATGGCGACGCTTGGAATTTCTCTGCTACTTCGCCCAGACTCCTTTGGTTGAACAAAAAAAAAATAGTTTCGCGTTTTGAACTATATTATTTATTGTTTTTTTTTATTTATATGTGTATGTAAGTAATACCATTAACAAAATGAAAACAAATAATCTAAAAATAAGATGAAGAACGTTTAAAATTACATTATTTGTTTTTAACCTTTGTAAATCCTTTTGGTTTCTCAAATGAACATTCCGGGTGAAGGGAGACGAACTATTTTATTTTAATATACACGGTTTTTTTTTTTGCTACACTCTTGCGTTTGCGTGTTTTCTTTGTGGTTAGATCTTCAAGTTCAAAGAGATTAGTTCAAACCAGTGTAGCAGATAAGATATATAAATGTTACCATCGCTGTCAAAGCGATAATATATTATTCTTATGCGTACTTAATTATTCAGGTGCGTACATACAAGTTTTTAACACTGTAATGTTTTTTATAACGGGCGAATACACTACTTGTATAATAAATACCATGTACTATGTGCGTATAATATAAAATGTTCATCAAAAGGCAATTAATTTATCGCCTGGAGTGACTTAAAAAACGGTACATCTAGGATATTAAACGCGTTCTTAGAATGCGTGTTTTTTTGTGGCAGAGTTTACTTGAATCGCTCATTAGACCTATGGTCGCGCACCCGCCAAACAAGTTTTTAAATAATTGTAAAATAACATCTACAGGGTCACCGTAAATATGTCGTATTTGAAATGGAATCACTAGCCAAATGTTTTTTTTTTAAACTTTTGATGCTATCCCATGTGTTCTGATTTATGGGGTTCGTCAAATCTGTTGGAAGTTAATGTTATATGTGAGTAGATTTATGTTAACATATGAATGATATCTAGCACTACTTATTGTGTACAAAATACAAAAATAGTATAGGACTAAGCAGTTTATGTGTGAAGCGACGAAATTTTTTCAAAATGGCACTGAAAATTATCCAACGTTATTATATATTATTAACAAAAATATGAAGACTTTAGCTCTCTACTCAGAATTATAAAAATCTTAAATTTCATACAAGCAATTAAACTCTTACACGTGTCACTTGTATGAATCCAACTCGAACACATATATAGTTTTCTCATTATAAAATTAATATTTATACTTTTGAAAGAGTGCAACGTAAATTCCTTGTGTGTCGTTAATTTTAAACATTGTATTCCAATAAAAAATATAAATTATATCTACCTTCTTAATGAATTAAAACTTTCTACACTATTAGACAGACGAATAATAAATGACTACTCATTTTTGTTTAAAATAATAAATTCTACATTCCTGCATTTAATCAATTTGCGAAAAGGCAAACGTGTCACCATTCGCTATTTTATTGTTGTCATTTAGATACAAACTATCGCAAACATTTCACTGTCCGTCAGATCCGTTGACTGGCAAATGGTTTTACTTCCGTAATAGATATGTTCAATATGAATTTGCTAAGTTTTAAGAGGCGGCCGGGTAAACTTTTTTTTCACTAACGATTTAGTTTTGATTTTAATTAATTTGTAAAAATTAAGTGAATTGCTTCTGTAAATACAGTTGTTTTCTATATTTGTATGTGAACTCACTATTGTATTTTCCCCCCTAAATCATTAACGGTTCTGCATACTGTATGTACAAATAATAAATAAGTGTAATAATATTACGGATACTAGCAGTAAAGGTGTGTGCGGTACTTGCTGTTAGGCCCTGCGGGGCGACCACTTCTCTGCTTTAGCGAATATGTCGAATTTTTTACTTACTGGCAATAAAAGTCTTATGTAATCGACACAACAATTTCACTTCTTATTTAAAACACTGTTGCTGAAAGACAACTGAAAATGAAATAAAAATGTTATGTAGTGTGTTTGTTGTTTGTGCTCTTTAAACGAATTGATAATTTACGATACTTCGAGGAATAACGAAGAAGTCATTCTTCTGTGAAAACAACTGACGTGCTTGCTTGGAAAACCAGCAAGTTAATCCTTTTTGTACTGCACGAGCGCCTAGATTAGATATTGGTGTGGCACATGATCCATCTAGACTATATGTATTAATGTCTC
The DNA here is from genome assembly GCA_031772225.1 of Eubasilissa splendida. Taxonomy (NCBI): domain Eukaryota; kingdom Metazoa; phylum Arthropoda; class Insecta; order Trichoptera; family Phryganeidae; genus Eubasilissa; species Eubasilissa splendida. The sequence continues at coordinate 13,453,141 of CM062866.1, read as the reverse complement.
AAAAATCAACCTTATACATACTTAAATATGATATAATGTTATTATACATTCTTTTTATAGTGTCATTTTTGTTTTCAAGGCGCGAAGTAATAATAATTTGATAGCGCATCAGCAGTCCAAATAAGGCGAGGTGAATATAAAAATGATTAAAAAGAGCGCGTCATTAAAACAAGCACGTCACATTTTGATCAACCTATATCTGGATATGTATGTACACAGTCATTCGTGTTTCTTTCGCACGCTGATACTAGCGGCAACTATTTATACACCGCACGAGATGGATACACGTGAACCCGTGCACCGAGAATGTGTTAGTAGTTAGTAGGCCCCCGGTACATCTCTGTCCGTGTGGGTGGAAGTGTTACGTATTACGTACACATAGAAATGGAAACCGGGAGAATTCCGATTTTCACTCGATTAAATATTATATTTATTTAGCGGCACACGAAAATTCTACTTGTACAAATTTAGCGTTTTGTATTTCTCAAGTGAAGGGAATGACACGATACAACTGAAATTCTTAGAATATTTTGTTTACTCGTAAAAGGAATAATCACGAATTGTTTCTGAATGAATATTTACAAAATTCCTAGAAGGATAATTAAAACAATGGTGAATTAATATAAAATATTTTTTAAATGAAATCTCGCTTTATTTAATGATGTTGCTCTTTTTCATAATGTAGTTCATTGATTATTAAAACAAATAAGATACATCACTTAGAAAGAGACACAAGAAGAAATGTATCGATAAATACCACCGGGACTCGAACCCGGAACATATGCTATCGCCGGTACCTATGCGAGTAAGTTTTCAGGTTATCGTCTCATTTTGATCATTATATCATACATTTTCCCCGTTGGAAGCAACCATTTAATTACTTATTAGTAATTCTAGTAGTTGTTTAAAGGTAATGGAAAGATAGTAGGGTATGGTGGGGATGAAAATGCCAATTTTACAAATGACAGGACAACGTGAGTTGAGTATTGTGTAACAGCTTTTCTGTTATACAATACTCAATTTGTGTTGAAGATGATACATCTGAGCCTCATTTAATATACCAAAAACAATTGAATGGCGTTGTTTTCTTTTTATTTAAAAATCACTCAGATCAGTATGGGGGTAAAAAATACAACCAACATCTTTTATTCGTTTTCCTAGAAAACCCTGTGTGTGTTGATCTATACCCATGCGCTGCTGTCTCAGGATTTTATGATAACCGATTTATGAATCTCTTCAGTGACATTCTACAAATATCGAATTGTTTTAAAACAGCGCGGAAATTTTTATTTTCCCAAATCAGCAGCTTGTTTCATAACGCTGATGGAAGTCTTTCCCCGCTCAGTTTTTCACTTGTACGTCCTTATTCTGCAAATAAGAAGAAACAAATGTGAGTGTACACTTTTTGTACAAATAGTACCGGGAGTGGGGTAGAAAATGCCACCGCGGCACTTTTAACCCCATACCGAAATATCGAAACAAATATCAAATAATAAAACAAAGATAATCTATATGGCTAAAATGCATTCTACATTTATAAATAAATATATAAGTGAATAAGGATAACTTACTTGTCATACACAGTAAAAGAAAATGTAGTCACTAAACAAAAAATTGTGTATTTTTGAAATTAAACTCTCCAACCATAAAAACGAAGTATAGACGCGTGCACCTCCGACTAGCACATTTACTCGACTGACGGAGTGCGAAGCGAGGCAGAGGGGATGTCACCACATCTCGCGGTGTTCACATCACATGCTTGTTCACATGTAACGTTTATGAGATATTTGCAGGGGCACTTTCATCCCCACCCAACCCCAATTGAAATAGGTTAGAAATTGGAAAAGTAAATTTACTTGAAAATTATATTTTTTCGTTAGATAGATTTTTCATTCTGAAGGATTTATCTAATTCGATAAAATAATATTTGCGTACTCCTGATTTTTATTTTGTGTTGATATTCGAAAATAAAATGTGTGCGATTTAGTTTCATGAACATGTTATGTAGTACTGAGCGTTTCATGTGACTTTAAAAAAAACATATCCGTCTTTGGTATGAATACGTGTGTGAAGTGTCAATTAAATTAACACAAATAATGATAGAAAACGATTTAATAATTCACGCATCTCGGTTGCATCACACACTCCATTGTTTCCTTCACGTGTTACTAATATTATTCTTACTATTTATAATCGACCTGTCGTCTGATTTGTCATTTCTGACGAATAAAACGTGGCAGATTCCGGAAAGCTCGCATTTCTTCATTCCGACGGAACGTTCTAGAGCCGATCGCGGAGAGCGGTGCCGGTGCAGATTCACACTTCGACGTTGACGGCGCGAAACGGAAGCTATCTCTTCCTGTCTTTCCGATAAGCAAAATTCATCTTGGTTGCCGATATTAAAAATTATCGTTTCTATGGAAAATAAATTTCTGACATTTTCCCATATCAAAACTTGCTCCTTGACAGTAAAATGATAATTTATAGAATTTCTTGTGACCCTAGTACAATTTTAAATGTTCACTCGATTCAACTAATTACAAACAATGACAAAATAAATTAAATTATTTATTGAGGACTTTTAACTACAACAGTTTTATAATATAATGTATGAATGTTACACTAAATAGTTATAAATATCTATAAAAATATTTTAACACAAGTACAGGTATGATACTGTTTCGACTACAAATTAACATTAACGGAGATTATTGACAATATATTTAGATTAGTTTTATATAACCCTAGCAGCAGCTCTGAAACCGATTGACATCAAAATATAAAATTTCAATGTTGATAAATGATTTTTTCTTTCATTATTATAATTTTTTTTTATAATCAAGATATACAGCGCAAAAATATCACTTTAAAGAGTAGTATTTATTCTTTTGTTAAATTCTCTATCTCTGTGAAGAATTGGTTAAACCAATTTTAAGGGACATCTTCGTTATTAAAGGTTCCTCGAATGTTGTTGGTCAGAGAGCGCGTAAATAATGAAAATATGATGGAGCAAGATCAGGAATATAGGGCGGATGTGGAATAACCTCCCAAACGAGCCGCTTTTGTAATGCCTCAACTCCTCGATTAAACTCAAGCAAAATGATATGACGGAAATGTTTAATTTTTTTTTTTAGCCAACAATCAACATAAACTTTGTACAAATTGAAAAATCAAGACGTATTCTAATCTAAAAACATTAAAATAATATTGATGTAAGTATTGTGTATGTCAACCCAATATTATATAATCAAGAACATATATTAATATAATATTATAAAGAAGTAACCACATGTTTTGACTCGTGCGGTCTCCGTAATCGAGCCGAGCATCTTCAACATATTCGCTCTCCCACCGGCGCCGCGGCTTGTATTACCGAGTACATATTCTGAATCCTCCTTTACAGACGTACGTACCGTTGCGCAGAGGCCGCCGATGTATTATACAGCGGCATATATGCAAATGAGAGACACCCAGATCTCTTCGAGCCGATAAATCTCCGACACGTTGTACGTAATACTTCTTGTACATTATTATACGTTTCCTCAAATATTATTGTCGAAAAAGAACACGTAAAATATAAATTCAACGATGAAAATGCGAGTTTTCACGTTTAAGAATTTAGAATTTGCATACGGCAATTTATTACGAAACCCCTTCGCTACGATATCGGTACTTGTGGTTGGTGTTTTTTTTTTGTGTATATTTTAACGGCAATTAATTAAAAAGGCTTAAGAATAAATCGTACATGTTACTTTTTTTTTGAGATAAATAAAATATTTCTGTATATATATATATATACAATATATAGTAGTTACTAAACTAATAACGTTTTACCTACATCAATCCGGTGTACCTAACACGGGAGTATTCGATTCATCCGTTACTCTTGTCTACATGACTCGCCTATTTTCATTTCAACCTTTTCACAATGTTGGTATAACATCTTGCTTTTCCGGTCAGCAAGCATCTTTCCATATCTCGCTGTGTCTCGAGTTTCTGGGTCGCTCCTGATGCAAGCTTAGAAACTGGCACGGATTTCTTTGTCAACTAAATAACAGATTTTAAACAATTTTTCTCAAAACAATGTTTTTTTTTTTTTAAGTTTACAGTATGTATTCTGATATATACGTGGTTGCTGGTGGTTATAGCGGGACTGTCACTCGTCACATGTTCCAACATTGTTGACCATAGAACCCATGCGCTTTTGTACTTGTGCAGTAGTTTTGACACCATTATCCTCAACTGTCAATTTGTAACATACTTTTTTTTTCATTGTTTGTAGGACTATCTTTCAATCAAGATTATTGACCACCTGTTCATTATCTGTCTATTAAAAATGAAATAAAATATTAATTTGTATAATTTATAGAATTAAACGTCTTGTTGTTAATTGCTTTACATGACGTTTAATTCTACTTATTATAATTTTCTTTAATAAACATTTTTTATTAATAATTCTTTTTGTTTTTATTTTCAGGTAAGCTTTGTCCAAACGGTATCTGTCTACATTAATCTTCACAGTAGAAGAACGGCTCTGAGGTAATTTTTTTGTATTAATTGAACGCCGAGAGAAAGGGAGAAGAAAAAAATGCTTAGCGTGACTGGAATATATTCTGTTTCTGTGCCGTGCCCGCGGTGAAGAAGTTTGAGAACATAAATATTTAATGCTTTCGACCGCAACTGCTACAATATTCTCTTCTATCAATCTATTGACGATGAGCGTGTTTAGTTAGCTACGGCTAGAACTATATATATATATATTATTATACGTTCGACGAGAACATTACTCATTCAGTTGTAGAATGCTTGATGCAGCGTGAAATAACTAAACTATGAAAACACGTCACACGTAACAGAAAAAAATAACTAATAAGGCAACATGCATATAGATGGAATCTGACTACAGCGCAACTATAGCTTAATTTATTTATTTATTAGACATTATTGACATACATGTTTTTGTTGTAAGAGAGCTAAATATAAAATATTGTAATATGTAATAACACGATAAACATAAAATGCTATTCAGTATTTTATTTATTTATTTTATCGTTGTTTATTGTGTGGGATGGAGTAGACTCCGCCTCTGATAGGTATATACAGCATTGTCCTGGCTACTATGCTAGACTGCCGTCTGTGTTAAAGTGACCAGATTTTTCGTACTGTTGTGGTGTTATTTAATTCAAATTAAAAAGATAAATATTCGACAGGAATATAAAAAAAAAATGTAGTGAGACTGTTAAAAACTAAAGTGAATTATGTAGGTAATTAGTATAGGTATTGTATTGTGATTATGTTATAATGTTGTACAGCGATGCTTCTGATTGATCTTTACTCAATTGAATCATATCGACCCCTTCTACGTAAAGTATCGTATGTAAAAATTACATATTTAATCATTTAAATATTTTACGCGTATTTGATACATTTTTAAATGGCTGTAATGTTTATTAGTACCTACATCATAGAATACAATATATATATATTTAAATCTGCCACTTAAATAAGTATCAAATGCATGCGTTGCAGGGGTCCATATTTGTGTAATCTTATTGGAAGTGAATGATTTCCAGTTAGTGTTGAGTGTGTTGTACAGTTTCGGAGCTAAAAACACGTAGACACGTTGATAGAATGTCGTTGTTGCTCTCGGAACTGGTGTGTAGATGATGTTCGGGTTCGAGTCATGATGCGGTGATTGTAATTTTTCGAGTACAACTCTTTCTAAATGATTTATCTAATTTGTTTTAATTATCAAGGAACTATGTTCTGAAAAATCGTTACGTCATAAACTGTGATTTTTATTAAAATTAAAATCATTTTTCAAACAGGCATATCTTTTGAATTTATTGATAGCAGACGATATATTAACAAATTGTGTGGAATTTTTCACTAATTAAATAATCTTACCGATTTCTACGGATATTTTTTGATTTACAGTGTGAGGTGTATTTATTATATAAATATTACTTACCATTGTCATTTGTAAGAATGACACATCGGAATAAGAGTGGTTACGTCAACATGTTTTTTACGTAATATTATTGGAATAAAATTAAGGTATGCATGTTTGAATTACTTATGGGGATGAGTTTGGGTAATGTAACCCCATAGCAACTCAATTTTAACAAAAACCTCTTTTTGAAAAATGGACAACGATAAACAGAAAGCGTCAAAGTGAACTCATCGGTGATAGTGTACCAATGATACCATAAATGTGTAGAATGCAACTTGACAAACAGAAATTATATTGCTCATAATTTCTTACGATTATTAAGTGCATGATGTCAGTATACATTAAAATAGCGAAAATAGCGGTAATTAAAACATTTTGTTCGGCAATAGAGGCGTGACATAAATCTTAATAAATTATTTTGTTCCCGTACCAGTAATTTGAGACTTAATGAACTGTGGAGAAGTATATTATACTTTGTAAAATTACTCTAACCACTAAGGGCTATTAAACTACGCTAAACGGAAAATTTTGAATTTATAAACATTTATTTATTTAATGGATATTAACACTATAAATAATCATAATACAACTAACATATTATATAGCATATTAAACTAGTTATAATTTAAAACATCACAGACCTATGTTCTGAATAAATACAACTTCACAATAATTATAAAAGTCCACAAATATGTTCAGGCAAAGTAGTAATGTCTTATTAAGGAGAACACATTCTTATTGTGAAGTTGTAATTATTCAGAACACAGGTCTGTGATGTTTTAAATACTAACTTAATGTATTAATTATAAATATATACATATAAAATCAATTTTGTCGAAAAAATTTGTTTTTGCGGTACCTGGATCTCTATTTCCAATCCGGGGAAATACACTACCAATTGTGTTATAACGCCAGTATTTTTCATGACAAGTTTTCGAACCTATATGTTACACTTTTTCAAATTAATACATCTGTTGTTCCATTATTTGAAAGCCATCTACATTGTTTTTACGGAATCACAAATACCTTTGAGTAAACCGACTGCAGACGCCAGAATTATCAATTCATTTTTATTAAATTTTGGACACATTGATACAACTTATATTATTAAGGAGAACACATTCTTATTGTGAAGTTGTAATTATTATTTAGTAATGTCTTCATAATATAAGGTAATATAATATTAGTAGAACATAAAACCTTGTGGTAAAGGGAGAGTAAAATGTGTTTGTATGTAGAATGATTGGTTCAAATTGAAAATGTAGTGGTTCATAAAAAAAACTCTTTTAGCGTAGGCTGGCTGATGTTGAAAAAGTTAATTTCTGTTAACTTCTCATTATGACATATACACCAACGGTAAATTAATGAATTTTGTGTATATGTGTTGAGTGCGGACTGCCGAGTCGATCTGAACGAAATATGGAAGGATATTGTTCTAATTGGCTGGGACAGTCAATATGTCCTTAATGTAATTTAAAGAGAAGTATTTATAAAAATGTAAGTAAAGTACTGTAAAAGTAACATAAAAATGAGGATAATTCTAAATTTAAGCGTAGCCAAAACTATGATTTTTATTAAACCATAAAAACTGTATAAATTAATATTGTTCGCGTACTTAACGGCCGCATTGTAAACAAAAAACTTATCCACTCAAGTGGGTCCCATTCTAATGGGGTGAATTTTGAATAAATGGGATTGGAAGGTTATGCGGGGATAATATGGCAAGGGTTAGAGTAAAATGGAATATTTTCGTAATCCCCAATCAGATATCATCGAGGGGTTACGTAACGTTGTTTTCCACTAAAAATTTGATCAGCTTATCTCGGGCAGATTGCCCCACCCACCCTCCAGTGACGCGACCGTCGAGCCACTTGATGGGCCATCATCCGTGATGACTGCGTGTCACCGAGCTGCAGTGCAATTTGATTATCTTCACTCCGCTTGTTTGTGTTTGTTCAAGTTTTGGGGGTCCAATAACAGGCGTTGCTGATCAACGGTAATCTCTCGTCCGCGTAGTCTCGACTCACATGAACACTTTTCGGGGTACACACTCATTATATACACATGTTATTTTTATTATATAATGTGACCTTTAAATACGAACAGCATCGTCGCATCTCTTAATGTTTTCGTTTACGTGAGCGCGAAATTTCGCTCAGTTCCTAAATACATAGCCAGCACTGCTGGGGTATTGATTGGTTCAGAAGAAAAAACCGGCACTATCGTGACGTGTTTGAAAATGATCTCTGTCAATAGTGGCAGTTCTACAATGTTGTGTTTTAGAACCATTTTATCAAATTTAACAGATCAGTTTCATCAATTACTAGTAGTTGTGTGATCAGTAGTAACTTTTGACTTTAGTAAAAAAAAGTTACTAAAGTAATTATTTTTTTTGCGAAAACGGGTTGTTTGATCGTTGGAAAAAAATATTTACTTTTCGAAAGTACATTCCGTAGTAAACTCGTTGTACTCTCCGATAGTAAAAACGAGAATCGATAGTTAAATATGGGGACGACTCTTCACAGCACTTCCAAAAGATTGACACATTGATCCATTAAAAGTTGCGGTATACGACAATTAATCATTCAATATCCCGCTATTTTAGTGATGAGAGTTCGTATGATGATAATTTCGTTGTTTAATTATACATTAGCACATGATCCGAAAAAAATTCACCACCATAGTGACAGTTTTCGAACGCAAATGCGAAAATATCCATAGATAAAACATATTTCATGATTATTTGTCACGGCTATAAACATCTTATCTATGCTTTGACAATAGTATATTTGACGTTTAAACAACCCGCAGACGATTTTTACCACGGGCGTAAAAAGTTACCATAGTAAAAATTTACTACTGATCACACAACCGGCCCATAGTATCGATTTTCCTTCTCGACCCCTTATTTAGAGTAGACACTTCATTTCACTATTCATTTCATTATTCATTTAGTCGTACTTTTTATGTAGTTGAAATAATAATTTTTAATTTTTTTATTCCATTCGTAAAAATAATTCTTTCAAGTAAAAGATAAATTTTGAAAAATCTTCCTTTTGTTTGTTTTTTACTTCATAGATTATACATCATTCTATTATGGCCACTAATTATTTACAGGATGATATATGTACTTAAAAATCTCAATCCGATCGGAGGCGCGCGTCTAGACTGCGGACAGATCCGATAGTCATTATTGATAAATATCCAACTCTCTCGGAGTGCGATGTTTTTTTTTTGTTCAATATGCTCGCGGTAGCTACGCGCTGCTTATCCGTTTTTCCGTCTGAATGTAGACTCGCGTACGCGGTTAAGTTATGCGAAATGATAGTAGACGAATATATTAATACTCATTACAAGTTCGCGACGTGTAGTCTGTGCATATCCAACCAAGAAATGCTTAAGTATAATAATTATAATTTAACCCTATGAATTATTCACCGAAAGCGGCTAAATAAATGTATCCACGGATATTTGTATTAAAACAAATTTACATCAATTACTTAGAAAATCTATCTTTCGAAAAATATAGTCGTCATCGGGACTCGTGCCCGAAACTTTCTACTGCCGATAGGGAGCTTTAACCGATTAAACTATGATGTCCTAGGTAAATGTCGTAACATTTCTTCTACTTACGTTTGTTAAGTAAGGCATCTTTTTTCTCCCATAGGAATTTATTAAATTTATTTTAATTATCTCGAAACCATAATAGGACATAATTCTCACCTCATCTCAGCACATTCAAAAACCTTCTCATGCTTCTCACAGCTTCTAACTTCTCAGGCTTCTAACAGGACCATCTTCCATTATGTTGTGGGTTCCGTATTTATTTAATTCATTACATTTTAGGAATTTTATTTTGCTACTTATCGAAGATTACATTATTTCATTTTTGATTTATATGGATACCTCTATCTATCGTTTTTTAAGAGACCTACCGAAATAAACAATGAATCCGGGAATATAGAAAAAGTTACATTTATACATCATATTCTAAACACATGACATACATTCATACATCATATTCTTTCACATGTAAATGAATGTGTTTAAATACAAAATATAAATAGAAAGCTGCACTGAAACAAAAAAATATATTAAAAATTTGCACCATACATAATCCTTTATCGTCATATGTTTTTTGGCTGTTGCGTTATTGTCGTAAGAAAATAGTATTTTTAGGTGTTACAAATGACATTTTTTTCGGCATCAGTTATTAAATGTGCATAAAAAAAATGTTTCGATTTTTCAAAGGCCGTGCATGCGCTTCTGAAAAACGCACAGGTGACGGATTCTCTTCATCGACATCTTCGACCTCTTCTGCTGTCCTCCTTCAATTCAAGAATCACTTGCACGGTTGTCTACAAACAATAAAATATTTCATACAAATTAAATGCATCAATTAGAAAGATATACCTACAGATTAACTCAATCTGTCGAAAAAATATTTTAGCCGCCACCGGAATTTGAACCAGGATCACTCTCTATCCGGGGAAGTGCGTTAATCCAATTACACTATGTCAGCTTTGTAAATAGTCGACAAATTTTCGAACTTATATGTTGCAGTTATTTCAAATTGATACACCAAACGTTCCATTTATTTGAAAGGCTATCTCCTTTTTTTTATTGCGAATACCTACTTTGAGAAATAATCGCTAGAAGACTCCAGAGATTATTCAATTTCATTTTATTAAATTATTGGATATACTTTAATACAACTTATATATTTTAAAGAGAATACGTTATTATTTATGATGTAATTTTTTTCAGAACATAGTTCTGTGATATTTAATACGAATAAATTTTTCACACATAATGTGTTCTCTTTAAAATAAAATATTTCGTTGTTTTACGCGCATTTCTGTGTCAAGGTCCCTTAAATAAAACAAATTAAAAATATTCGTAGTCATCCATGCCTTTTTGTTTATGTAATATTTTACGGGTCATGTTTTCGTACTCTTAAAACACCCAGGCTTCAGCGATTTGCCAATGACGATTGGCTCGCATGTGTCACAGTTCCATCACTGTTGACATAAAACAGAGATCCTCTCTTTTGACCCTTCACCACCGTGGCAGGACTCGCTCTTTAACGTCAATGTGCCGTTTGGCAGGCGATTACAAATCAAGCCAGTGTAATAAAATATACTGCGTAATTTAAACGATTATTAGAGGAACGATCGATCGAGATTTCACTGTATTATAAAGTTGAATATTCTCGCTGTCGCTAATTCAGTAGATGCACAGATAAGTTGATAATTCTACGTCACATTTAGAATAGTTTATATGTTAAAATTTTAATCTTAGTTCAATCCTTATTTTTGTAAATTAAAATGAATAATTCTACTGTGGCGTATTTATGTAGCACACATTTAATACTATTTCTACGCCAAAAATAAATAATTTTATACTTTTGTTATTAATTACGTTAATAAAATAGTTACGATTTCATTCTCCGTAGAGAGAATATTCCATATTTAAAACACTGCTTTGAACTAGATATAAGACAAGACGATGACCATTTTGAGAACCGTATTTTTTCATCACACAGTTACAAAATATGCAACTAAAACATACAACGTTTTTTGATTCTCCATTTAAATTCGATAGAAATCAAGCAGTTGAACGAGATAACTGATTTTAATTATTTGAAGGGGTGGTATTTTAATCATATTCAACAAGCAAAAAACAACCCTTCCGCAACACGGTCGCCTCGCGTGTTGGCAGGTTGCGCGCCCACTGCGCCCGGCCTCCCAACTTCCCAGCCGCCGAAAAGTTTCCCAAAACTCGATTGAAAATATTGTTTAGGCACCCCCCCCTCCCTTCCTGCCGGAGTTGCAAACTTCCGCCCGGTTGGCAGACAACTTTTCATTTTATCAAACTTGTGGATGTGTTCCCTGCCTCCCCCAATCTAACTTTCAGCTGTGCCGACTCGCCGCTGCGGTGTATCGCCAAGGTTGACCGGAACAGCGGGGCGTGAGGGGCGAGGAGGGGGTGGACACAGTTCGACAACAACACTGTTTACCGATTTGTAGATTGTAGTTTACCAACAAAACTAACTGCTAGTCGATAAAGCGACAGATGATTTAAATCCTTTCTGAGAGTTGCTGTTGGGGGATATCTCCGGCGTTAAAAGGCCGACATATACGAAATTTTAACATATTGTATATGGTTTTTTTTTTAAAGTTTTTCGTGTGTCACGAAATTGCATTAAAAAACCTGCGTAAGATTTTATAGAAGGTCCCGTGAATGGCAGTTTAATATAATGAGGAACCTTGTTGCCGGTATTTAGCATCTGTATTTAGTAGACACAAAAGTTACGGACGAAACAGAAGACCAACTTATCCATCTCTTCGACCAAAAGATGATCATGTATTGATATGATTTTTGCAAACAATATACAGCATGGATACTAAAAATTGTAATAGCTATTTCAGCTACCATAATTCTATTTTACATATCCGCTATGTGCATGCTGAATCTGATTAAATAAATTGTGAATAATATGCAATGAATTTACTTAACTAAATGTATATCGTTTTTATTTTACACAACAAATAAACATCATCTGAACATAAAAATCAGTGTTACCAGAACAAAATACAATGATCTGTATACGAGGTGGGTGGGCGACCCAGAAAAACATTTTCTATGATCCATTGTCTTGAGACAAGTCGCGCGGTTTTTTTGTATTTGACGAGAGTTTGCCATTTTTGTTTCAGATGGATAACAAGTGTACTTCTTTATTAATATAGGTACAAAACTCGTCATTATTCAAGGAATCGGCAAAAATCAAAACCGACGTGACAATTTTTCTTTTAGACCTATTTTTTTATTTTATAAATGTCATCAAAAAACCCATCCTCTAATTTTTACATAATTGTATATTTGTAATAGTTTTTATTACATTTCTGTACAGATTTTTATTAATTTTACACCAATTCAATTTCGATTCGATGAAATCATTTCTGATTGAAACCAAATTCATTTTTGAATGAAACCAAATCATTTCGGTGTTTAATTCCACTTTTTTATTTTTATTTTACAGAAATTTAATCTTAGATTATATTTATGACTTTTATTTTTAAATAATCAGATTTTACGCGTTTTGATGCTCTGTGATAATATCATAGTCACCTCTTTGGTATCTTTAATTTAGAAATGCTGACATTACAGTATAAGACAAAAATAATTTGTAGTTTTGTTTTGATGAAAATTGCCGTCACCATATTTTTGTGTCTCGAATTATCTAGTCAAGCGCCACTCGCAAACTCATCAAGATGGGTTGCATTGAGATGATACAATTATGTTGCTATCCTATTATACGAGCATTTATTCCTATCAACTTCCAGACTTAACTTTTAACTGTCCTGGACAAAATCTTAAAAGTAACGTTTTAAGCAGAATTTTTAGTATTAACTTATTATCCAATTATTATGCAAGTGTGATTTCGTATTTATCTACTACTACCACCATGATTACTCCGTACTGCTTGTAAGTTAGTGAATGAAAAAAAAACAAATTTAAATAAATTACGTACTAAGGATACACAGAAAGAATCAATCTAACGAAAAAATATAGGAATACAAATTAAATTAATCGATTAGAAAGATATACAGGAAAATTCGATCGAAAAAATATTTGGGTGCTACCGGGATACGAACCTGGACCTTTTCCTATCCTTCCGAATATTTTTCTGTATAACTTTCTAATTGTTTAATTTCATTTGTATTAAAAATACCACAGCACTATGTTCTGAAATAACAAATATGTTTTCATTTAAAAATATATATATATAATCTGTACTAGGGACTCGAACCTAAAGGTCACTATTATCTGTAGAGATTTTTAACCGATTATTCTACGACGCCACCATACAGTAGTCATCATATATAGTTTATACACGTTTGCTAGCTAGGTGAGACATTTGACCTATGGGTAGAAAATATGCGTAGTACTTGCTGAAGACTTCTAGTCCATTTAAATCATCATCACATATGTTCTGAAAAATCGTAACTTCAGTAACAAAATGTGATTCATATTTAAATATAATTACATAAACAAATATGTAACAAAATGGACAGATCCAAAATAATAATCGGGCGATTCTCTCATTTACAAACACTCCCGCAAGAAGCGATTAAACCCTGAACTTGATCGATCACCTTTGTTAGAAACAAGAAAATCCCGACATTCCTTTCGCTCGTCGGACGGGAGCGACGGAGATCGGGCGGCTCGCTGCGCTGGGCGCGAGCCGCGAGCCGCGAGGCACGCATCTCTCCGGATGAAAGCGTTCCGCTGTCGCTATTGATTTAACTAACGCCCACGGCCACTCGCCGGGGCCGAGATCGCCGCGCCGTGCGCCGGCCGGCTCCGCATCTCGCGGAATTGGGGACTTGCATGCATAAGAAATTAATATTCCCTACGTAAATGATTATCTCTTAATTTAAAAAAATAATGTAAATTTATATATTTTTTATTGTGAAGTTACAATTTTAGAACATTGTTCTTTGACAACTAATATAATTAGCCTTCTTCCCTCAATACCTTCCTCTTCAAAAAAATTAAAATATACTGTTTTATCAACAAAAAAAAAGGTGAATAATGTAACACAACTCGACTTAACTAAACCGACGAATTATAATAAAACTATATTAAACTCCATTTTTTATAAATAAAATATGAGAATAACTTTGTAGTTTTTTTTATTTATTTAATATTAAACTTGAAAAATTTCCGCTGGACACCTTTATTAGGTACCATATTATTTAAGCGAAATAAGTACGTAATATGTAAGTGTGAAATAGCACGGAGAGATCGTTATATTATCTTAAAACCATTTTCAGTTAATTAATATCTAGGATAAACTTATAATAATTAATGGGCTATAATTTCGAAGCATAGAATTGGAATTATCCTTCAAGTCTTGTCATTTTGACAGATGTTGTAGTTTATCGATGAAAAGCATCGCACACCGTCTATGATTGAGTTATAGTAGTACCCGCTGGCACCATGAAACGACCTACTGATTGGATGGGAAGAAACGCTACTTTGATGTTTTTTCTTACTGGCAATAAACTGGCACTTTTATTTCATTGAAGATTTTTCAACTGCAAATTAATGTAATCTCTATCGCATAAAATAGTTTTGACTCTTAGAAACTGCGTTCTCTTTTCTTGTAAATTCACCATAACGATTTTTCAAATTGAAAACGAAATTCAAATATTAAAATTTTTCTTCTGTCGTCAGTAACAAGTGCCTACATATAAAATACAGATTTATATTATCGAGGGGCTCCTGGCGGCCGTTTGATCTCCGAATGGGCCAGATGCGTTGTAATGAAAAATGATTGAATCAAGATTGTTTTTTCCCGTTCATCTCGTCTTTCCAATTATACCGACATCAATAGAACAACGACCATTTCGCTCCAATGCCGGCGAATATATATATTTTTTGAATACGGCAGAATCATCGTTTACAGCGATGTACAAAAGTTTGGTGACACCTTTTTTTTTTGGGTCGTTTTTCAAATTCAATTTGTATACCCTTGCTGTCAATTGATAAACACAATTCGCATACAGAAAAACTTCCAATAACTGATGTATTCTACAATTTTTTTTTGTTACAAATCGTTGGCATCTCCAAATCTAGCAAGTCTAGAATCGACAAAGTGGGACCCTCAACGGGAGGCCCAGTAATTTTATAAAAAAATTGTAAAAATGTGAAATATTTCTACAATTAAACCGTTTCTAAAATCCAATAATATTCATTGTAATATAATAAATAATAACCAAGTACCTAAAAAAAACCTGGTGTTCACGACTGGAGAGGACTACCTTTAAAGACAGACGACGGTGGCCAAAAACTAAATGATGATAAATGATGATGATCTAAAATCTTATTTTGGAAAGATGCAGAAATTAAAGAAGAAGAAAAGAAAAATGTATATTTAATTCTTAAAATTTTATCTTAACTTAGCGCGCAGCGTTATTGCCGAGTGCATTCAAATATTGAATCGTTACAGTTTTACTATATTTTGAATTAGTAGTATGAAAATAATGTTATTCTTAAATATGTATACATATTAAACTTTATTTAATTCTACCCAACATTATTTTGATATTTGACATATATCAATATGGTAATCCTTAAAAATTGTACCGCTTTTATAAAATTTAAAACACGAACGCTTATATTTCGAAGTAAGACTGTTTTTATATTTTGTTTAACACTATAAAGTATTCAAACGTGTAGTTAACTAATTTAACAAATTGATTTATTTATCTATCAAATTGGCTCACTTCTGGTGCACTCAAATGTATTTTTTCAAAGATATATCCAGGCACATCGCATCGTGCACAATCGAGTTCATTTTAAATTTCCCTTTGTGTCGAGATTCGACCTGGATATTATTGTTGGAGGACTCTTGGAAAATATCGTTTCCATAAAGGAATCTTATTCTCCGGCATTGGAGGGCCTCTCACCCCTCGGCCCCCGTAGCGACGGTGGGGTGTCTCGCTCGCGGGACATCAAAGGGAGGCTTCACCCCGCGCGTACAGCCTCGCAGAGCTTACCAAAGCATTATAATTATATACTAGTTGCTCGGGAACAAATGCTCGGTCGACAAGAAGTAACAGTTAATCCCCTCTGTGGTATATTTCGCAGATGACGCAATGTGAAGATTTGTCAAAAATATCTCCCGAGTTCATTTTAGCTCAGCGAATTTTGTGAATTGTAAAATATTTTAACTACGTCTATAAAAGTAGGTACATGTTTTCTGTTCATTATTCGATTCAGTAACGTATACAGAATGCTGTGAAAGTACGTTAAATTTATGTTTAAATGTTGACAGAAAGTTGAAATTTCGTCAACGAATCGGTAGTAAATTTGATGAAAAGTCGTAATGAAATGCAAAAATTGGTTTCATTAAGAATTCATGCAGAATTTTTAAGTTGAACTCTATAATTATTCGAAACCAGCCTTTCACCTATCCAAAGACGCGATGGTCAGACAGAAGTTGTTCAGCAAAATTGGAAGCAAAACAAAAAGCAAGGAAGCTGCTCAAATGAGTTCATAAATTGTAGCCCTGTTTTCACCACTGGACGCAGATCGATAGAAGATGAAGATTTAAAAGTAAAAAGATACTCAAGAATTGATTTTAAATGCACTTTTAGTTAACGATCTTTCAGCTTTACACATTGTCAGACGTACTGGACCTTCATCGTTTATAATGTTATTATTATAAATATTAAAATATTCGGTACGTGTCAAAATAATATGAATGTGTACAGTATAAATCCACAAACAATTCTGATATTTTTGACAGTAGAAAGGTATTTCAAGAATGTAATGTAATGTATCGGTTTATTTTCAAATACGCCTCAGTTTTAGAAACCGTTAGGCGATAAAGTTGATATTTTATTTATATTCGATATGAACATTTGGGATACAAATCTTTGACTGCAGAAAATAACAATCTGATGAAATAAATGATTTGAAACTGCAGACGTACGTGCGCGTGCGCACTAATCTTATGAACATAATTATATTCTTATGGTGTGGTTGCGGTCCTCGCAATTGTACCGTTGCCGTTATTCAAATCTTAGCTTTCTCTCCGCATGAAGTTATATTGCGAAATCTTTCTGACGTACAATGCTCCAGTAATTATCACGAATACACACGGATGCTTACATCATAATGAGTTGATCACCAGGGGCCCCGCCCAGCCCCACCCCACCCCACCCGTGATTACCACGCCGTTTAGATGACGACGACGATGTGTTGCGAAGGCAGAATGTTTATGGGCATGTTGTGGTCCTATTTTATCTTTCTTAAACATATAGCTTCATCAGATTCAGGGGCCGTCCATATAACATGTACGATAATATGTCACGTTATTTTTGAAAATAATTTAAGCCTCGTCACGGTTTGTCACACCTTGTTAGATCCCCTTTTCAAATTCACTTCAGCTGGCCTTGATTCCGCTTTACATTATTATTATTATTTTTTGCCATGTTTTCATTGGTTGTTGCAATACCCTTATTTATTACTCTCAACCCATGTCACAATTGGTAATGCTATCTTCACGCCGATGTGCTGACTGCGTAACTTATTAAATGGACTTGTAAATAAAACGTATAATGTACATAACAGCTAGTACTCATCTGCTGATATGTGTGTATGCTGGGTACCTGCACGTATTGCGCGAGATGAGAATTATCAAACACTTAACACAAACAATTGACTTTCGAATCCTTCAATTGTAATAATTGTCCAAAAATGTACGTGATATATATATTTAGTCAAATGTATGAGACATTTTAGTAAAAATATCAATTAAATCGGTGATTATATATGGCGAAGATGTATAGAAAAAATTGTTTTTTAATTTTTTTTTTCAAAACATAGTATTTAATGATGATTCATTACATGGCAAAGAGTGTCCTGTTATTGTAAGGATAAAACTGATCTTAATGCGTGTCAAAATAACAACCTTGCCGTAACCCGGCGGAGAGTATTTGGTAAGTGAAAAAGAACTAGGGAAGAAAAATATGTCGCGAAATTTTATCCTTCACTATCAAGTTACTAGATATTGCATACAGCACATTAATAAACACATCATTTCGCGAGTCTCTAATTTTTTGATGTACCTACATATGTAACTTACGTTGATTTAAAATTTTTAAACAGATGTTTAAAAATTGTAAATCTTTATTTAATTACTTAACATTCACTAACAGGCGTGGCGTTTTGAATTTATCGGTTAAGCGTTTTTGGTGTTCATATCTGCTAGCAGAAGTGATAATTTAAATTTATGTAATTTTAAATACTAATTAAATGTTTTAATTGTAAAGATATACATATAAAATCAATTTTATCGAAATATATTGTCGTTAGGCTACTGGTATTCGAACCTGGATCTTTTTTTTTCCAATCCGGGGAACGTGCAATACCAACTATGCTACAGCGCCAATATTTTTGACGACAAATTTTCGAACCTATATGTTACACATTTTAAAATTAATAAATCTGTCATTCCATTATTTGAAAGCCATCTACATTGTTTTTACGGAATCTAAAATACCTTTGAGTAAACCGATAGCAGATGCCAGAATTAACAATTCATTTTTATTAAATTTTGGACACATTGATACAACTTATATATTATTAATGAGAACACATTGGAAAAAGAGATCCAGATTCGAATCCCGGTAGCGTAACAACAATATTTTTAGATACAATTGATTTAATATGTATATCTTTCTAATTAATACATTTAATTAGTATTTAAAATATCACAGACCGTCTGTTCTGAATAATTACAACTTCACAATAAGAATGTGTTGTCCTTAATAATATTGTTTAATTTTGTTCGTGTACCCTTTTTTTAAAATCGGGAGTGACAAGTGTATATATTTACTGAATTAATACATTTACTTTGGTATGTATATTATGACACGTATTGTTAGGCGACTTCTCGTCTATCGCACATATGCTCGTTTCATCTTGTCGAATATAATACAAAACCCGCTTGAAATCGCTTGGTTCGTCCATCAAGAATTGCCCCGCTGTGCTGTCTCCAATCTAGCGAAGCAGATTTCAAATGTTTTCGCAAACATTTTTCTAGAATTTTTATGATTTTGCGTCAAGTTTTTTTCCGCAGCCTTATTTCGGGTTACGCGCCAGGACGCATATCGTTAACGTGAGTATTCCGAGCTCACTGCCTTTGTTGTGTTACATACGCGACGTTTGGACTGCTCACGTTAATATGCGTCGTAGAAGACAATTTTCTTTATTTAATCGGCTTTTTTGGACCGGTTATATCGAGATTGTTGATGGAATCTGACGTGTTTGGTGGGCTAGTGATGAAGACACTCGCCTAATCCAGTGGTCGGGGGGTTCGTGCCTAATTCTAGAAGACCAACAAGTTAGTCCTATTTTCATAGCATAGGCGTTTAGCTTAGTTTGAAAATAGTAAAAATATTTATGTGACACGTATTCCGTGTACGCATCTCTATTTTAAAATTATATACGAGGCTATACTAGTGTCATAACAAATTCTGTTACATATATCGAAGTGCCATTTTCTATTTTATACGTCACAATAAATTAAAATGATATAAACATTTTAATAAGGCTAAAACGGGAATATAATCGTGACATATTAATAAAATATTAAACTATAGTGAAATATTACGGTAGAGCGAAAAAATATGGGAATTTATTTATTTTTCAACGTCAACGATCTCGACCTTGTGATAAAGAGTGATGTCATCGCATAATGACTCTTGACAGTATAAAATGTGATATTATACTGTCAAATAAACACACATTCAAAATGTATATACAGGCAATTGTTATTTGCGTCTGTATGTTAGTATGAATTAATATTTATTGTTTTATTTATTTATCTTAATTAAAACGGTACCACTTCATTGGGGATAGGTAATTCATTGCTTTACGATAACTGGTTTAGCATCTGCATCAACTTTGTCTCACGAATTAATCAGTCATTTTATTTCTTACTCCAATTTGCACAGTTTAATGTAAAATAAATACAATGATAATTGTAAACATAATTTTAATACAATACCTGGACAAAACGCTGAACGCGTATCACCACCCACCCTCTAAACCCGAGTAAGCCTCGCCCTAGAGATACACGGTATAATGTCACCGTCTCATCTTCAAAGTGCGTTTCCATGGAGCGTGAAACAATCGCCGAGAGTGGCAATAAAGTATTATTCATTCATTTAATTGTTGTCAATTACATTTTGCGAGAAGAGAAAAATCGATCTTTACCATTTCTCTATGCGTGAAATAAAATAAATCCCGGAAGAGAATGACTCATCCAGTGCATACGTTCTTTTACAGACTCTTATCAGAGATCATGTGAACACGGCCTATAACCATGACAATTTGTTAGGTAAATAATCACTGCTACGTTAGAAATTAAACGACTGGCGGGGAGGGGGGGGGGTTACATTGCCCAAACGAATGCCCTTATGGATTATTCCATTCAAACAGCGATATCTGAATTTTATTCCAATGCAGTAATATTGTTGCGCATACCATGGACGGCGAAACGCACTCATGTCTCCGTTCTGTAGGAACATACTCACCTGCAGCGTGAGAATCTTGCAAGAAGGGAAGATAACTTAGAGAAGCTTGTTGCGAAGCATAACTGGTGGGCAGCCCTAAGATCTGCAGCATGCCGAGAGGGTGGGAGTTCATAGAGACGCGATCGTGAGGGACCGACGTGATGAATGATGTAATATTATATAAAAACATTTTGACGTAACCTCTCTTATTTCGATCTGTCATTCTTACAAATGATAGTAATAAATAATATTCATTCAACTAAATACAACACACTGCCTTTAAATTAAAAATATCCGCAGAAATCGGTAAGATTTTTTAATATCATTTTTCAACAGTGACAAATTCCACACAATGATGATAATATATCGTCTACTGTAAAATCAATAAATTCGAGATTCGCCTGATTGAAAGATAGACAATCAATCATCATTACAATCAAATGCTGATCACACGAATCATAGTCGGTTTAGCTCATATTAAAGACTTTGATCCGTATCCTTAGATATATGTCCATATTCCCTACATATACTACTTACGGACACTTAAATCGTCCACATTTATCCAGACTGCAGCATCATTTTTATCTCGTGTCCTGTTCGCTTCTGCCCGGCATTAATGAATACACCTCGCGTCATGAATTAAACTCGCATCCGCCCCGTGCGTGTGCACTGCGGCCGGCGTATTCGGCGCCGATATATCACCCTCCTCAGGCACCGGTGCCATCTTGGCCAGATAAAAGCGTCGCTCTCGCGAGACGGCGTTGCGCGCGAGGCAATGAATAAATTACGCCGAACGCCCGTCTTGTTTCTCTAGATGCGCACATTTCATATATACACACGCACACACCCATCCGTACACGCAGAGGTATGCCCGCCTCACTGGGCACCGTATATTCTGCTCGTGTCGGGTTATTTATTATACATATTATACACATTCTGCTCTCGCTGCAGTGTGTCAAGCCGGCACGTCCCATTGATTTTCTCACTCCAGGACAGTACTCTGCGGTACTTGTGTAATTGGATGTCTCATTCGTACGACGATAGTTTCACCATGCGTATCATTTTTTATATTAGGATACCCAAAAAAAATTTTTTTTTTTAATGAAAAATAATATTTAGGGCGTACTTTTATTTTTCCAGTTTGAAATTCGAGAAATTCTATGCGAATTATATTACAAACGTTTTCAATATGACGCTAATAGTTAAATTCTTATAAATACTTAATTACGCTATTTGTTACGTAAATCGTGCGAGAGGGGAAGGTTTTAATAGAAAGAGACGATAATAAAATTGTTGATTGTTTAGCATTCGACAAAATATCAAAAATAACTCGTGCCTTATCAAAGTTTTTTCATATTAATGTTATGGAATGAGTGTCATTTGAATTAATCCATCGAAAATTAAATAATTTATTGGAGTACCTAATCCATATATATAAATATGTTTTGAAATCAGACAAAGTACTTATACAATGTTTGGACTAACGATACACAATGTTCTACATTACAAATTACAAATTATTGGCTATATGTGATGACAGCTTCAATTTATTATTTTGTTTAATATTATCGATCAAAAACAACATGTTATCGTTCTGTGATCTGCTTGTTTCATAATTACAAATAATTTGTATTATTGAAATTGATGCCTTAACAACATTATTCTAAATTATATTTTTATAGATGCGACCTCCCTCCATCGTTCAAGCAAATTTTTGATTCCACGTTTATAAAAGCTCGTCGGCTTTGATAGAAAAATACTCTGTTAGGGCTATTTTTATTTCACTAACTTTATTTAATGTTCTTCCATCAAAATAATGCTGCGTAGATCTAAACAAGTGATCAGATGGTGCTAGATCGGGACTGTAAGGAAGGTGATTCACAATTTTCCGTCCTAGTGCGTTAATTTTCGAGGACGAGCATTATCATGTTGCATAAACATTCTGCTTTGATTTAATAAAATAGCTATTTTTGTTTTCAATAATTGATATAATCGATTCAGCTGTTCACAGTACTTCTCTTCGCCTGGTTTGAGTAATTCAAAATTAATTTTCCTATGGATGCAATATCCCACCAAACAGACAATTGGACCTTTTTATTAGTAAGGTCGTGTTTTGGGTTTGTACTCTGTACTATTACAATTTGCGTACTTTATTATTATATAATACTGTACCCACTTCTCGTTCCCAGTTCCACATGATGCAAAAAATGAGAATTTGTTTCCTGCGCGGCCAAAGCGGCACGCGTACGAACGTGTGCCGCTTTGTTCTCTTCACGTCATGTGGTACCCATATTTTTGTTTCCATACCTACACAATTCTTTAATGCATTTTTAGACGAAAAAAAAACACATTGTAACATAAAGATGTGCAGTCAAGCCGGCAAGCAAGTCACAACTGAATGACAAAGTTAGTCAGATAAAAAATGATTTTTTTTTATTACCCCTGATACTTAAACCTGTGCACCCTTTAGTTCCATTTGTGACGAAATGTCCATAGTTTTGTGTAATACAGTGGAACCCTTATATTCGTCATTAATCTGTTACTGGGGGTCTAACGAATATATAATATAACGAATATAAAAACAATTTTTCCCATTAATCTGTTTCCTACTCCTAAAAATGGTATAATAACGAAAAAAATGTTCTTTAAAGTTTAACTTTATTGTACTAAATAGATATACATAGTGGTAAAAGTGGAAGAGGAGAAAGATTCATGTTAAGAACAAGAGTTGCTATCAATTAAACAAAACACCCAATAGTAATTCCAATTTTGATTAGCACGACATACACACACACGACAATACACGCGCGATGACCGCACAAAGTAGACTAACTACAGCTATCTAACACGTTTAGCTGATTGGCGTGCGATTGCAGCGCCAGTGCCGGCGGTGGAAGTGACGACGAATACGGAAAATACTAACGAATATGGGGAAAAAATTGTCATCAAAATGTGACGATTATCGAATTTTACAAATATGATGATCGACGAATATAGAGGTTCCACTGTATAGATATATTATTTAATAATAATAAGAAAACACTTTTTTTATTATCGATAAATCAACATGTTTCAAGACCAATGGACCCTTGTTCAGGATACAATGTATACTAAAATTAAAAATGCAAGCATAGACCGAAACAAAACTATTAATATAAATAAGTGATGGGTAACTAATTAGGAACTAATGTGAAAACAAATTTAAAAAACCATTATTATTAAAAAGGATTTGGTTATGTATAATGTTTAATTTGCTATTGACACTTTTTCTCATTTCTAAAATTTCTAATTTATCTAACTATAAATCCCTGGTATTTTGTATGTAAAATTTCTAAAGCGTCGTATAAACAAAGTGTTTTTTTTTATTATTATAATATAATATGTTGCCGCAAAGTAATTTTGCAATGATTGATAAAATTTAACTGATTAATGTATAAAATAATCTTCCTGCTAAAGGCGATGTATAAATCACTCAATTTTTCGTCGCACGACTGTGTTTAATAATTATCATCAGCCCACACTAAAGAGTCAGTTTTATCTCGAGAAAACGATAGGGGACGGATGCAGAAATGTGAAAAAGGCGATGTCTTTTCTTTTACTTTAGCGGTTTCATACGACTCGGACATTCGCGACCGCAGTCACTACAATGACATCTCTATCCCTCGACATCCCCGTTGTGGCCCCTACTGCTAGGTACTCGCTTACGCCTTGCGGGTCCGTCTTTTGACACTATCCGTTCATCCTAGTCGTCAGTTTTCCCTTCAGTCTTCATCTGGCTAACTTGTGTTCATGTATTCTCAAAAGGAATATAATCTGACTATTGAATCTGCTTACTATAGCGAAACCACTTTCAAGCGACTTTCCGATTCAGAATAATAAAATACGTCGATGAGTAGTGCATGACCAGCTTTTCAAACGTTATTATTAAAGCTCTGCCCAAAATCATGTGTTGCTCATTTATTTAAGGATTAAATGGATCGCCATCTATCAACTCAAAAGTGACAACATAATCTTCAAGTATGAGCTGTTTATCAAAACTTCCAAAGTATCATTAATCGATATATTATACTTCTTCATGACAGAGTAAAGAATGAAGAAATAAGGAAAGAATGTAAAACTGATCTTAGTATAGTGAGTAAGATTAAGAAGGGATCATTTAGGTGGTTTGGTCATATGGAACGGATGAATGAGGAGAAAATAGTAAGAAATATAGAGATGGAAATAGTGGACGTCCGCGGAAGACTTGGCACGGCCAGGTAATCCAGTTACTGGCAATCTCAACTTGGATGAATGTAGATGAGGCGAAAATTATGTGTCAGTACAGAAGAGTGTGGCGCTCTATCCTCGCGGCGAAACGGCGTGATGGTAAGTTAGTTAATCGATATTTAATTTAAGAAAAAAATAACTTATTACAATTCGCTCCGTAGGCGCCCTAAAAAGTGGCGAAGAAAGTTATTTTTTGATGTCACTATTATGAGTTAAATAACTTCCGAATCTCAAAGGGTTTTTTTTAAAATATTTTCGTGAGTTCCAATGCCCTTGGAAGAGCCTTTCGCCATCTGTCTTCACTTTGAAACCACCTTATCATGAATACTCACCCATTTCATTTAAACCTATAATTTTTACCTCATTAGCGCGGGGCATTTTTTCTTATTACACAAATAATCTGTTGAAGGATATGCATTAGGTATTTTTTTTAACAATCGTTACGTATGTCTTCAACTATTTTACTTCTGCTGTTGTCAGATTTCATTACGCAGATCATAATTTTAAAAATAGCTACGCGTAAGTATACAAGTTGGCCTTACTCCAAATTGTAACTACATAAAAAAATTAACTTTTATAAAAATTAATTAGTTAATGAAATAAAACAACGTTGTTTACTTCACCACTACATATTAATTAAAATTAAAACGTTTTCGAAGCTTATCTCATCATCTTCAAAAATAAACTAAATCTTAAAACAATAATATATTTTATTGACTACATGGGTGAGGGGGGGATCCGGTGAAAAGTGAAAGTGCTTGTAGGCGGGGGCTAATATGGCTAATAGGGGTGTTTGTATGTTAAATACATTATTATTGTTAATATTAATTTCTATATTTTCTCGAATGTCTTATTTTCTCAATTTTTGCATATGGTGTAGTACTTCTACGTTGTCACGGGCGAAAAATATCCCATGTAGTCGATAAAATATATTCTATTTTTAAGTTTTAGTTTATTAATGAAGATGGTGCAATAAGCGTTGAAAACGTTTTAATATTAAAATGTAGTGTGAAGCAAACAACGTTGTGTTTTATTTAATTCATTAATTTTTCTAAAAGTTAATTACAATGGACTTCAAACAAAGTTAATCACGAAAATTTGGAAATATTTTAACTACATACTTTGAATTATACTTCTAGCTGCTTTTGCCCTCCTATGAACGCAAGTTCAAAAACCTCAGACATTATTCGACATATAATATTGTTTTTATACTTTTTATTATATAATTTTTGATAGTATTATTATTGTTGGTGTGTATTGGACATACACATAATCCAAAATCTGCTATAGATATTAATTAGTAGGCAGCAAAAGCTACGGCTAGTCTATTATATGTTGATAAAACCGTTTCTTTTGAAAAAGGTACCGTTAATATACAAATAATAATAAATTGTAACGAAGCTAGTTTGACACGTGTGTCCATTATAGTAGTGCATAAATAATATATTGTGTCGGCAACAAAGAAGTAGTAAAATAATTTTAAACATACCATGTGGCACCACAGGACATTCGTATGTATTACATGTCCAACACGTGCGCCTCGCGGGGAAGGGAAAACACATTTTCAATATTTGTAATGGCTTCGCCTTTTGAACTTCAGTCTTTATGTAATATGTTACAGTTAAAGCATGAATTCCTGGTTGGTTTGTGTATGAACTAAATAAAATAACTTTGTGATAAAAAGTGTATAAAAATGATCCATTCAATTGATGTACTTAACGCACAGCTATATATATATACATATCTCAGCTGCCATTAATTCATTTTTTTTAGCTTATTTAAAAAAAATCTTTCAAAAAAATTCCTTCGAAACTATCTTGTGTGAATTTAATACGATTTGTTAATTCTATAAACAATAATAAACGTACAAAAAATTATTTCATTAAAATTTCTTTAAAAATATACTTTATAGTTTTAGCGGATTGGAATAGCCAATTTACGGAACAGTTACTATGTTTGTTAGCTGACAAGACATAATTTGTAACTGAAATTCCCAGTTAGTCTTAAAAATATGGAGGACTTTTTATCAAATACACGAATTGCACACTTTAACGGTGGCATCCATATATACCAAGGACACGTTGGCCGTTGGGTTATGATTTATTGATGAAAGTTGTGGGAAAAAATACGAAATCGTCCATTTCAATAAATACCAGTCCCGCATGTGGTTTCCTCTGATTGCTGGCGCGCGATAAGCCGGGCGGGCAAGATTATTCCATACAAGGTAGAAAATATCCATTCGACGCAATATTGACTTTGTAGATAATGTGTTTTTTTTAACTGTGGGTGGACAGGTTTCATTAAGTATAATACAGGGTGAATATTGTGTTTCAAGTCGATTTTGTTTGACAGACATTTGTCAGTTCGCATTTGATAATCGTAGCGAATAATTGATTACAATTTATTATGGGGCAACAAGGTGTTGAAGTCATTAAAACATTTTATCTAAATAATATTGGCAATGCTTGTGTACATATTAATGCTGATCGCTATCGTCACATGTTAGAAAATGTCTTGGTGGCCGAATTGGGACGACTGGGCCTGCAACACATGCGGTGTCAACAGGACGATGCCACCTCACACCCAGAGCTACGCGTGAAATTTTGCTAGAAATTTTTCCCGGCCACATAATGTCAAAAAGTGGTGATATCGATCACCTGATTAGACGCCAATGAGCCAACAATAATGCCGATGCTGTATTACAATATTCAAAATGAAATTGTTGAAATAACACGCCAAGTGTGCGAAAATGTCATAAAATATATAAATAATAATAGTAATAATGGATAATTTGTATAGCGCCATTTTCGTAAAAACTTTCACCTCAAGGACGCTTTACACATACACTGTTTATAGTTCTACAATTATCTTTGTTTTTTTTTTTTAGTATATATAGTTTATATAGTTAAAAGATAACGCATTTGTGCCATTGCTAGAAGCGAACACTTGGCCAATGTCATATTCCATACATAATTGTAATAAACAAAATAATCAATAAATAAAAACGAAATTTAAAAATTGTATTTCATTTCCTAGTTATTCAAAAACAACATCGGCCTGGAACATAATATTCACCTGTATGCACATTTTATTTATTCTCAGTTTTTACTTTATTCTATTTTTCAATGAATGAGTATTAAATAATAATAAAGAAATAAAATAAGTACGTGCAATGTTTAAGTGATGACAGCTCACTACTGCATTCCAACAATTTTTAATATTTTGTAAACTCAACTGTAGAACGGTTCTTAATAATTAAGCGTCTAGACTAAAAGTCTTGCAAGCTAACGGTTAATTGCCAAACTATCAGAGGATGGTGTGCAAAATGGAATTGTTAATATTAAAGATTTTTTAAACTTTGAATAAATTCGCAGTCTCATCCTCAAGTCTGCCGAGTTTTTTTAAATTTAAAAAATATATTTTTTAAATTAAGTTTGCTTATCAAGCTATCGTGAGATCGCTACTGTAATTTTTTAATCACGTTTCTAGAAATCTCAATTTCATATTTATCTTTAAATCGAATCATGGAAATGCGTAATACTTGCATGTTTATTCCGGGTATATTTAATGCTAAAGTATCAAATTGTAGATAAGAATAAAACAGGGGTTTTTAACATGTCAGGAATAGATTATAACAATTTTTATTAAAACTTTTAGTTGCTCAATCTTACAAATTATTTAGGTGTTTTAGAATCTACATAAATATTATTATAAATATGTATATAGAATAGAGATTTCAACTATTCGACGTCATCAACTATTCGAATATCGAATAGTAAAACTAGAAATATTCGAAAATAGTTTCTTAACTATAAAAATAGTATGAAATTAATTTTGAATATTTCAAATAAATCGTATTATACGTAAGTACATCAAAATTTATAAAAAAACGAGCTAATTTAGCATAAACTGTTGAATTATTGTAGTTTTAAAAGTAACGTATTGAACATTTCGTATTTTAAATTTATTCTCAATTTTGTTTTTATCGTTGCCGCAGTTGAAAATACCCACTCATATTTGACGTTGGCTTAACTGTTAAAAGTGTTTTAAATAGTAGGCTTAACCTTTCTGTCCTTTTTTGAAATTGTTCAAATATCTAAAATATTTGAACAAACATTTGTAGTTTCTACGAGGGATAAAATGGTGTTTCTTAATTCAATCTGCAATTCGGACGTCGATGAACTCGTCGAACAAGCAACAGGTATCTGTTCCACGTCCGAATCAGAATACTGCGAATTGTTTAATATTCCATCATTAGAAATTAGTACGAATACTATTCGAATAGCTGCACAAAAATTCGAGTATCGAATAAAATAAAAAGGCCGAATGTATTCGAATATTCGGATTGGATTCTATAATATAGAAGTATCTTCAAACAACTATTTTATGGTAACTGGTAAACCACCTCGGAATAAGCTAACAAGCTTCTGCCTAGCAACATAGTAAAGTTCACTAACGTGGTAGAAGTTGAACGGCTTGAATCTCTATAAACTCTGTATTATTTCATATTTCTCCCTCCGGACGCGCATGGCCGACAATAACACTTACATACGTCGGTACATAATATTTTTATATGTTTTTACGGTACGACTGTTCTTTCACAGCAATTAATTTTATTAAGCGAATGCCTTTCTTTTGTAGTAGTAAAGATATCAAATATCGCGGAGTCTATTCCACAATCATTTTACGAGTCTGAAAGAATTTATCCATTATTTCTAATATAAAAACTCTACATTTTATACTTCATATCTAGTACCAACATGTATATGATGTTTAGAGATACTGCAAATTTTATTTATTATATCGCATCGAGACATTTATTAACTACGACTTGTCTCTGTGATGCATTGTCACTTTATTGTATAATTATCTTGTTGCGTTAATTGTAACATTACAAAGTCTCCTCTTATTGATTCTTGGAACCAAATTATTGAACTTTGTATTTTCGCACTATTATATTTTATAAATTTAATTCTTTTATAAAACAAATTCAATCAGAGGTCATATTTTTTATATTAACTGATTCTCATTTTGTGTCAGGACGCTGTCCATTTATTTCGTTAGGATATGGAAACAGAAGTAACTACCTGAATAATCACTATTAATGATATTTTATATTAATGATATAATGCCAGGATATGGATGATATAAAAGGCAACATAAACAATCGATTTAAAAATTACATAAATCTTTTGTAGCTTTGATTAATATATACGCGTTAATAAAAGTTTACAGCAAAATACGATTCTTCGAGCGTGTCCGAATTGTTCCCGCCGTAACATTAGTTCAGTCATAAAACTGGCAATCACTATCCGTGAAACATTTATTACAGGAATCATTCATTTGATAAGTGAAAATTCTTACGTTCCAATATACGTCGCGTATCACTTTTTTCATGCGATAGCTAAACGTAAATTAGAAACTATTTAATTTGATCCAATGCGGCAGTAACTTTCATTTAATTGAACTAAATGCAATATGATATGAATGCATGCTACTGTAAAATATTTTGTATATATACATTGATCGACGGGTTCCTATAGAGAGACAAAGTAATGATAGAGCATGAGCATCTGTCTGGCTTGCAAAGTGACGTTTCTAGATTTTCGTTACGGACCGCTAGTCACGATTCCCTCGATAGTTTATGATTTCTGATAATTAAAAAAAATAACTGCCTCAATCAGTCGATTGTGTTTAAAATCATATTTTTAGTTTTCACTATTATTAATATAATAATTTATATTCTATATTAGAAGCCTGAATTATTTGAATAATACGCCGCCTTATGTACATTAAATTCATTGTGATGACATTTCAGTTTCTGCAAATTACACAATTATTTACACAAATTCAGGAAAGTGATGTCATGTTAGAGGGTTCGCTGAATAAATAATTAAATATTACGAATTATTTAAACGAAAAAATTAATAATCCCTAGTTTATTAATCGCACAGAAATTTATGAAAACGCACTTCGTATTGGGGTACTTTTATATTTATATGTGTGGTTTCAAGATAAACGAATTAATTTGCGCGTATATGTTTTTGGTCAAATTCATTCCATTAGAAACCAAACAGGAGATATGACCGTCGAAATTATTTGCGAGTACAATGCAAAATGGTGTTTTAAAATACAATATATTTCAAATTCCATTATTCCAGTTTCAACAAGACGGTCCAATTAGTTTTACCCCGCAACTGCCGATCTTATGTAAACATAGTGCTCGATAAAGTGACGCGAGTAACCGTCGAACACTGCAATATCTTGTGCATCGCAAATTATCGTGAACTCCGCCATTTTCTATGCGCGTCACATGAACCGGCTATGTCTAGCCTAGAACGTTACATACATTTATTTAAGACCATTTTTATTGGTCTGTACACTATCCGTACTGCACGTCCCGTGTCGAGATATACGAGTGTGTGTACGTACGTGTTTTGCCTTACATCGCGCACCGGAGCAATTTCAAGCACCTCACACGACCGGTACGCGAGAGGGTTCTGTGCTACCGAGCACTCGGTTCTATTGAGTTGAAGGTTTCGACGCAGAGGTTCCTAACCTTTGCGTTACCGATCTGATGACAACACCATTGATTTTAAACAATTTCTACTGCTGCAAACTGCTTAAATAACATCCGTACAATGAACATGCTTTCTTTACAGTTTATATCGACATATGTACCGCATTGAAGAGTAAAGTGAACGGCGCTTTGAATGGAATTATATCTAACGGTACACAATGGAGTCCTGGTACCGACACTGATGTATGGAAGTGAGGACTGGAGCTGGCAGAAGAGGAACGAAAGTAGACTGAATACAGTGGAAATGCTATTACTTAGGCGTGCGTATATGTGGCAGATCTATAAGGAAAAAATGTGAAGATTAGTAAGATTAAGAAAGAATCAATTAGGTGGTTTGGTCATATGGAACGGATGAATGAGGAGTGAATGGTAAGAAAGATATATGTCGCAAGTGTTGATGGCTCCAGAAGAAGAGTCTTGGCACGACCTAGTAAACTAGATACTGGAAGATGATCCTGTTAGAAACCTCAATAATCGACGAGTTTGTGTGAGAAGATGTATGAATGAGAATGACGCGAGGATTGTGTGTCAGGACAGAAGACAAGTGTGGCGCTCTATCCTCTCTTCCTACCCCCTCGGAGAAACGACGTGGTAGTCAGTTGGTTGACGAATAAGATTAAGGCATAATTCAAATTATTATTATTAATTTATGTATGTGTATTAATTGAAGTCAAATTTAAATAAATACATATATTTTAATGAAATGTTAATGTGAAATATTTTATTTATAATATTATATTACAATTGTACTGTTCAATATTAACACCCCCGATACGTAACGTACGTTGCGACTAGGGATTCTATGATTCTGAGCCATCTCGATATTATTTTTAACCAAGTTAAGTTATACAAATTAAATTAATGAACTAGAAAGATTACGGGAAAAATATTTTAGTTGTTGACCAATACGGTACAGCAGGCGAGCGGCGCATGTTTATCAATTCTTGTATCTTCTAACTGCTAACAAAGCGAAATAGATTCTGAAGGGAATGGTTTTGTCGGTTTGTTCAAACAGGGGATTATGTATAAAATTGAAATGTGATGAAATTATTTGAAAACGGTTATTAGGGGACATGGGGACAATTTGTCATTGATTTTGACCAAATATAAACGTTATTGTCTTTCGATGTGTTGTAACTATTTTTTTTTTGTTTTTTAATATCGCGTTTTGTAATTTTTATTGATTTATTTTTTTGTAATCAATTTATGAATGTGAGCTTATTTTCATTTTAAAAAAAGTACTTAGTAAAATTTATTTTATCAAACAATTTGTATTTGTTTTAATACGTATAATATCTTTAATAACGACTGTACATCATACGTATGAGTATATGTTAAAATATATTTTCCTTTTAATTCAATAAAATTTATAGTCGCGATTCCCGGCACTTGAAAATTTTGACTCGAGTCCTGGAATTGAGAAAAGTCTAGAATACAGAATCCCTAGATGCGACCCCTCGGCTACTTCGCTAGACTCGTCTCTCGGTTTGCTTGTTCAGATTTTTAATTAGTTATATTGTTTTATATCAAAACCATACCACCATGATATAATGAAATCAACCAAAATGTAAACGACTTCCCACCGTTCGTAAATCGCAAAAGACCACTATAATAAAAATGTCTGCGCTCGCGAGCAATGATCTGGCCTTCGCTGCCTTACCGTGTCACCGTTCCAAGTTCGTATTTAATGGCGCGTGTAACGATTGTGTTTCTTCATTTTAGTGATAAAAATTATTTATTGCCCCGCTTTCAAAAATTGTATACGAGTACCTACCTACCTACCTCCTTATTTCATATTATAAAAGAAAGCTGGTGAATAGAACTCATTCACCGGCAACGGTGCCTTGGCGTGAACGCGCGCACGAGACATCAGCCAACTGGTCAACAGAGCGCTGACTGGGGGCCGCGGCCTCACTAAACGAAGACCCGGTCCGGTCCACTGGATAGTGGTATATTCGGATTATGTTTAGGGTCAGGACTTCTAAAATTATTTTTAATAAATTGGCATTATTTTAGCTAATATTTTCGGTGTTAATAGTATTCCATTATTAATTCAGTTGCCGGCAGAGAAATCCGTCGGCTGTCGCTGATTTCTGCACTGCGGGAATCTATGTTATGTGCCGGCTAATCTGTATATCTTAGTGGGCATCGAATGGTATATTAAATAAATAAAAATACTATTAGACACTATTTCTAAGTGAGCTTTTCCCCCTGTAATAACATTGTATATCATCCAAAATGGTCGACGCTACCTACGTCTTTCTATCAACATTTGTAAAAACCGATATACAGTATTGCAGGGGAGGGGTCTCATTTGTTCGTTTGTTGCTATGCAATACAAACGAACATAAGTAAATTATATAAGTTTCTATATTACATTAACAACAGAGAGGCACGAGACGGCTGTGCTGCCTTTTACGCTACATCGCTGTTGTTTACGTAATATTAATAATTAATAAAAATAACCCTGAAGTAGTAGTTAGAAAAATAATCTTCATTATTATGAAATCGCACTAACCACCTATTAACGCAAACAAACAACGTAAAACGTACTCTACATTTCTTCTCAGTTTTTCAAATCCCCAATTCTGACGCTTTTAAAAATATTTATATATATATATTTTTTAAATGGCTCTTATGTACATTTTATTATTTTTAACATGGAAAAGTAAATATTCTAGACATATAATGTTTTAAATAATGCACGTTAAAACAATATAAAGCAATATATGTACTTACACATTATCGTGATGTTAAAACCGACTAACGCAAACATTTCAAGGTGCGTTCATTTGAATTCACAAAAAAAGTAGTGCCACATCATACAATGAATCACACTCCAGGTAGGCGCCGAACGTAAACAACGCAGACGCCGTGGTATTAATATATTTTAAACTAATTCAGAAATAAATTCATTGTGGTAATGGATTTTTGAGTAAACCTAAATGTTAAAAAGTTTCGAAAATTCTCGATATTTGTAGTAATATATGACAGGAGATATCGCACTTAAAGATTCAAATATTTTTAATCTTTATAGAGATAGATGCTTATTTAAAATATTTTTACGTTTATTGAATTTGATTCAATGTGTAATGACGTAATGCAGCAATGTTTTAACGTTGGTTTATGGATACATAACTGCAATATAATAAACTGAACTTTACAATTCTATTAGATAAAGTAATTTATTATAAAAGAGCTAAATATTTCTACGTCACTTCGGTGTGTACATTATAATATCTTTTTTTTCTTTTCTTTTTTTCCGGCTTACGCGACGGAGGTGAGCACTAATTTAAATAATTACTGTTATTATGCGCTATCAGTTTTACATTATGCATTGTCTACTTTGACAATCACTGATTTGAGGTTAACCTTGAAGCTTTGGGCGTATTATGAGTTGATTAAAACATCGTTAAAAATTTCAAAAAGTAACAAATATTTGGTGTTCAATTTGAAGATTTGACATTGTTTAGAAATTAAAATACTTTGTTTATCCGAATGCATTATTATTAACTTTTGTTATTGTAGATATTTTCTCGACGTTTCGAACTACCCTTGAGAAATAATATTTTGGTACTATTTAATTTTTTTTTTTTTTTTTAAATATTTTACGCATTAATGAGTTTGATCACGTGTTAGTATAAATGCAATAAATTTCTCATTTTTAAGTCACACTCTAAAAACAAAGAACGCACGAAACATTTTATTTTTTCAATTTAATTATTGTCTGAGCATATTGAATGAATCAATTCGAAAGATATAAAAAAAAAAATCGATCTTTCGCTATGTTAACCATATACAATTCTAGAAAAAAATTGAAACTT
This sequence comes from Eubasilissa splendida, assembly GCA_031772225.1. NCBI lineage: Eukaryota > Metazoa > Arthropoda > Insecta > Trichoptera > Phryganeidae > Eubasilissa > Eubasilissa splendida. The sequence continues at coordinate 13,417,423 of CM062866.1, read as the reverse complement.
GTAAATGCATGACTGATTTATAAGTCTGTATATTTTTCGATATATAGATTTTTTTTTCCGTATATCTTTCTAATTGAGTCTCATCTAATAGCTTTTAAATACCATAAAACTATGTTCTAAAATTGAAATTTCACAATAAAAAAATAATTATCGTTCAATTTCTTTAACTATTTGGTCTTCCATCCATTATTGATCTTATTCTGAAAATTGACCACAATGAAACGTCGCAATATTAGTTGCGTACTATAAATTAAAAATATTTTTCATAAGCTTAAATTAATGAATTGATTAGTTTAAATAAAATGTAATCATTGAATGTATAACCCAACTAAAATTATTCAAATTCTTTCATTCTTAATACATGAACATATCTCACACAAAGTTTTCTAACGATATAGCTATCTTGATTTGGCGTAATAAATAATTTTAAACCACGATATCTTTGTGTACATAATATAATCTATACATAGATTATTAGTGACGGAATCGTTGGCAACAAAGTGTCTCAATCTGTATACGATAGAAATGAATAACATTCGCATTGCGCAATCACTTCGTGTACGATTGATTATTACACATTATCACATGATCCGTGACGGCCGCACGTTGACGACCGGTCTGATGCACGGCGACTGACTGCATTCTGATATGCGTGAACCACATACACACACACACACGCAAATACTGTGACCGTGAGGCACGAGATGAATTTAAAACTGTACTACGTTTAAACTAATTGTCTAATTGTTGAAATTGCAAATATAATTTTTTTCAAGGACAAAATACCGTTAGTTTAAATTTTATTCTACAGCGTAATTAAAGATAGGTGTGTTGCATATTATGGTCTACAACTAACTTGACTATTTTTTTTCCCTCAAAATGGCACATCTGCTCATTTTTAGGTTCCTCTAAACGGAACATCTATTCCTTGGGCTACGATAAATTCTGTACGACACTTTTCACATCTGACGTCCGATGGAGTACTTTACTTTATAAACGGATACTTAGTGTGTAAGTTAACATTAAAAGTGCACTAACGTTTAAGCATTGTTAAAATGAAGGGTCCACACACAAGAAATTTAAATTATCAACAATAACACAGGATAACAATCAAGAAAGATGCGCGAGCCGTCTACGCGTACTCGCAATCGAGAAGCGAGCTAGCAGGCTTCTGACCGACTTACATATGTGTGGTATTGCGTATTGCGCATACCATCAACGCCGAGCTACTAGGCGCTACCGTCGGATTTTTTTTGATTATTCGTTATTAATATTTTAAATTGTTACCGTAACTTTCTAAAAATGGGATATTTCGTCCCCCCAAAGCTTTGTTTGGGGATAACGGGATAGGCTACTTAAAAACGGGACGTATGATCACGTCATTTATAGTGCGTAATGTGTGGTATATAATTTAGTGTGTACTTTCTTCCCTTGTTCTCCAGTCAGCCCCCTTCATACTGAGGATCATGACCCCTCGGCTTGTGATCTGTTAATGTCATTGATGATTCTCCTCCACCCCTTTCTGCAGTTCCATTAAGATATAAGATATAGTCATAGCGTCCTTGATCTGGGCGGTCTTTATCCGAAAATGTGGACCATCGTTAATATTTCCAAAATTGAGGCGTAAGTATCCATTGTTGTCCAAGAGATTCTAAGCATTTGTTTCTAGCGCCGCATTCCAAAGGCGACAATTCCATTCTTGTACAGGTCGTTTGTTTGGTCATTGCACTTCAAGAATGTGTTGTGTACTCAATATACACGTCAATGTGTGCGTGAGCACTATCTAAGCGAGAAAGAGACAAAGTTATATCACCGCTTCACGCTAGACAGTAATACAACAACGCACTTGACGCATAATATCGGTTGCGTACACCGCGCGCAGTGTGTTGCGCCTTTTTAATGTATTGTATATACAGAATAAAAGTAAATTTAACACATTGATAATAATTATTTTTAGAACTTCTTGGTGGTTATCCATTATTAATATAATAAAATATACTATTCACTTTTAACCAACATTTGTTTTCTTCACTTACTTAGTTATAATACATCCTGGCCAAATTGGTCGTCCCGCTTTATCTTAACTCCCTTCCACATACCTTTCTGCACATAGTACTGAGTACGTGCAAGGGATGTAACACCGTATTATTTCGAAACCGTGTAAAAAGAGAGTCCAGTGTACTTATATAATGTATCTCAAATAGTCCATTTGTTGGAGAAGAATATATGATTAGTTTTAAAATCCATTTGTCAAATGTCTCAATACCCTGTGCTGGATCAAGTGAAGTTGTGAGTTGTGATGGTTTGTGTTTAACGCGATATTCCGGAAGTGCGCTCGGTCGGCGCCCACCTACTGCAGTTTCAGTGGGCCACTCGACAGCTAATCAAGCGCCTAACCGGCCGGCTGTGATCACCGCTCGCCTACCCCCATCCCCGCCTCCCTCGGTGGTGTAGGCTCTGGGCACGCTAATCAGGCATTCATGTCGAATTACTCGTCTCCAACTCAAGTTGAATATAACTGGTGCTTAAAGCTGAGACTTGGATGATGTGAAACGCTTCTTGGTATTATTTTATTACCGTTAGTACTTATTTTATTTAGGTTTATATCACATCCTTTGTGGGGATTTAACGCTGCATTAGTATAATTTTATAACATTTTTATTACCATCCCTTCATAGCGGCTGCTTTAAAATGTTTTAAAAAAAATTCAAATACTTGGGTGAACCTTGTTCTATGAGACGGACCAAAATGGTGCTATTTTCTCCTTTTGGCCAAGCCAATTTAAAGGAAGTCAATTCTAGTTTTTATCGTTAATTTTTGATTTGACAAACATTCATATTTTCATGTGTCTCGTAACACAAAAATTGTTGTATATTTTACGTCATATCATTATATATTTAGTATTTAATAAAAAAATGAATAATAAATACAAATGTTATGTGTTTATTATTATTATAAATATTTGTTATGAAGATATGAATTTGTAACATTTTCTTCAATATTTGCAAAATTACTTTGTGGCCTCATTTTATATTAATAATTAATTACACAAAGTACTTTGTTTGAACAACTATATTATATATATTTACCCACCTATTATTGATAGTGGGAAGCAGTGGAGAAAAATTGTGTTTTTAAATAATCTTCAAATTCAATTATAAAAAATATCCCAAATTCTATACATCCAGCTTTTTACACTAATAACAAATTAAAGAATCATACATTAAATAACAAGGATAAGGACGATATTTTAAAAAAATCGGGGCTCTACAAATTAATTTGCAATGATTGAAATTATTTTTCTATAGGTAAAACTTGCATAAATTTTGATACTAGAATGAAGGAGCATTTGAGATGCCTAAATAACAATAACCGTTCATAATTTTCCAATCACCCTTTGGAAACAAACCATTCCTTTGATATTAATAAGAGTAGAAATTTTACATACAAATACTAGGGGTTTACAGTTAGTTAAATTTGAAATTTGAGAAATAAGAAAAAGTGTTAATAGCAAGTTTAATATTATAAATAACCAAATCCTCTTTGCAAATAGTCACCTTTTAAATTTGTTTTCGTATTAGTTCTTACATATTCTCCATTTTATAGTTTTGTTTTTATCTATGCTTATATTTTTTTAATTTTAGTATACATTGTTTCCTGAAGAATATACAATAGGTATCGAAACATGTAGAATAATTAACAAATAGTCGTTTAAACAAAGTATTTTGCCTAATTATTGATTGTAACATTTTATTTATACGGAAAATAATGAATGTGAGAACGGAAACGTGTCACATCAGTATCGATTGTATGATATTTTCAACCTAGCTGTATTGTATTATACTTTGCTTTGAAAGTAGAACTAACTTGAACGATGGCCACTTACCGGTGGCATTCATTAAAATCCCCCCCAACATTTGTTGTCAAAGGTGAGTATCCTGACTACTCAATCACTGTCCTAATTGTTAGAACATTTTATAACAAATATGTACCTCAATATGTTCGACTTTTGGGGGGATGAAAGGGCGGCGTTCCGTCGACTTACCCAAAATCTGTCCATTAAATCAAAATGAAATGACCAAATCTCAGTCGGAACGAGATGACGTTTCAGCAATATATATAGCGGGTAAGTACACAGATGAGTAGAGTTATTAATCCAGTTTGTCACCGAAATGCCAATCCCTCTCTCGCCCGCCGAATGTCGTGGGGTATTCTCTCTCTGGGTGACGTGCTATAATTGCCAGTCACCGACAGACCCGGAGCAAACTTGGGAACTTCACCCCGACCGTGACATCCCTCGCAAATTAGAAACAAACAACGATGAATATTAAAGTTATAATTAAAATAATCGAACGCTGTCGTGAGACTCCTTGACGAACCCAAGTTTTACTACCCTAATGGGATTTCACGTGTTGAAGGAGTTGATGCGGGATTCTTATCTTTAGAACGTTTCTGCACGAATGTACGGAGCGACGGATGTAAAATGAACGTGTCGATAATGTGTAGTGGTTTTTGCACATTATAAAATAATATTATTATTTCTCTCAATAAAATACCTAATATGATTATGGATAATTAAAAAAACGCAAGTATGAAGTATTTATTTTAACGTGAAAATATTACTTTCCTCAATATGTTCCTTGTAACGAGCCCTATTTATTGTTTAAAGAATTTTTCAAATTTCACGTATAATTTTCGCATGCAGTACTTTTAGGTAGAAATTTATAAAAATACTCCTCGTTGCAGAGAGGTTGTCATGACGCAACTTCTGGATAATAACAATTCAATTATTTCGATCAAAACGGGGACCTAGAAATAACCTTCCATTAAAATAAAATAACTAGATATATATTTTTTCGAAGGTTAGGTGGGCATCTGGTGGAAAGTGAAATTATTTGCGAAGAAAACAATAAAGTTTTTATGACATAAAACATATCATTCTAAACACGAAAAATTGTCTTTGCAACTGTCATTATTAATTTAAAAGTGAATGTATATTGAATTATCTTTGTCAAATTCTCAAGTGTAACATTTTATTGAATAATAATTATAAAAAAAAGTACATACAATACCATACAAGCATAGGATATTAATTCAATCCACGTGTCTAGCTATTAATCGTGTTAGCATGTTTGTAGTCCAAATATTTTGCGATTTTCGTACGAAATAATCGGTGTCGAGTCATTGAATTTCTTTCTTACATCATGCGCGTTATTTCGTCAGTTTACCTGAAAATCACAGCACGTTGGGAAAGTCATTGTAAATTCACAGTACCCGCCACGATATGGTATGCAATAGTGCCGGTGCTGTGCTAGTAGTGGACGTACATTCAGAGGTGAACACTGCGAGCAACGCTGTCATGCTCACTCTGCGGAGTATGAGTATAATACACCGCACTTATGTAAATATCGCGAGAAATGTTTATTTCGGTTTCTCTTTGTTAAAAGCCGGGTGAGGATATTACGGTATGTAGTCGTACATACATACGCATACACACATGCCCGCCATTATTCTCGGTGGGTGAAACATTATGTTACCGTTAAAGTATAAAATACATTCAGTGCTATTTCTAATTTATTTTCTACATTAAAGATAAGGAATCAGTTCCATTGTACGACAATTCGACAGAAATCAACCAAAATACAACAGACAAATGTTGTACTTTATTTGAACCTCATATTTATGTTAAATAATTGACAGCACATCATGTTTGCTATTCACGCGCATTTTATTAGATATTTATCAATTTCTCTATAAATTCATATATTTCTTTCTATGAATTTTGACAGTTAAATAGAATGGAAGTATGTTCAAATCTGTCGAAATTATTTTGACAGATTCGAAGTCTGCTTTTTTTAAAAATGATTGAAATATACAATGTTGCCGTTTTCTGTTATTCATGTTGTAAATATTTTTCTATTTTTAAAAGACAACGGTGCGTCTTATTTGTTTTACATTTGCTATGCGATACGCATGGACAACAGACGGACATAAGAAAAGTGTATGATATGTGTATTTCATAATCTAAGTGAAGAAACCCTCGATCAGTCTACAGAATAAGCAGGTATTCTATGAAATGCCTGAATACACACTTTAACGGTAACGTTCTTGCTTATATTTATATGTATTTCGTCCTCTGCCTTCCATAAAATACAGAATGAACGTATCGTTACATCTCACGTCAGGACGCTGTGTGAACCATATTCATACGTATACGCTATATTGCAGACGGCTAGAGTCATAGGGCAATGTGTGCAGTGTAGTTGTAGTGGAACTTTTGTTAGAGCACGCTCAAGGTTTGTAAAGGTCAAAGAAAAACATTTCCCGAGAATTTCCTTCGAGAAAACAGACGCGCTACATATTTCTGCGAGTGCAGATAACAATGTCATGCACACCGCTAAGCATTTATGCGGGATTGTTATCTCACAAATATTAACGCGAGTTTTGTGCGTAGCAACGAAATTGATCGAAATTAATATAAAATGAAAATGGATTTTAAATACATTTGTTCATCGAGTTGCTTTTCTAATGAAACATTTCAGCTGACGGATGGATTATCGCGAACTGTCGTCACTTCATTTACTCACCCACTCGGAACTGCTTAACTTCCAAAAATCCAGGGTCTGGGGCAAGATCTAAAGTCTAACATGAATTATTACTGTCACATGATACGATATGATACACATGAGAATTATTATCCATTTTCTGTACGTACGTATTTCAATGCAATACACTTCGGTGCATTTACCGAGTCTATGATGCGACCGCTCGTCAAATACATCTTATTAGTCAACATAAGTTCATCGACTTGGTGACCAACATGAGCGTAAATTTGCCGACAGTTTTAAAAGCGAGATAAATCAGTTCGACCGAAACTTAAAAACAAACAAAAATTGATGCCAAATTATTCAATGCTGTAGATTCAACTCCTGTGGTGTACCGTAATGAGGTTCGAACCCCCGACCGCTTGATCATAGGCGAGTGCGTCTTACACAAAAGTATGTCTCGTATAAAAATCACACAAACATATCTATTAACGTAAAACTGATGTGAAAAGGCATTACATTTTTTTGATATGCCCGGTACGGAGCTGATAGTTTTTAATATTGGACAGGATTCCTAATATGTTATTAATCAAATTCTCATTAATTATTTGTCTTTTTTTTATGGTTCGTGCTTGAAAATGGTTACTCGCAGAAATATCTTGATTTGATGATAGTAAGAATAACAAATTCATTTTTTTTAAATCAAATGTTAATAATCAATATAACTTGCAGTATAAATAGAAACTGTCTATAGTAAATAGGCAGGTGTGCTAAATAAATGTATAAAAAGGTTATTAAATTGTTATAATCTTCAATCGCAATGAATTAACAAACGTCAATCGTAATAAAATTTAAAAATCGCTATGTTTACACGCTGGCTGATGGGCGATGGGCGATGGGCAGGGGAGGGTTTGGCACGGGTTCAACCCTCACAGCAGGTAATTATTGCGATGGCACGTGTAACTACACTTTAATGGTGAATAATGTAAATCTCCGCCGGCAACTGGGGGTCGTTCAATAGACCGGCCCGACCTTGGGCGGATAGCAGCTCCATAGATTAGATTGATATTGCTTCGCAGAGTTACATTATTTCTGTGTGCATTTGACTTGGGTATAGTGATCGTGAGTATTAAATCTAGAAGAAGTTCTTTACATTTCGAAAGCTTAGATTGTTATATAATTAATAAAAATATTGAGAAATTGTTAACACACTTGGTCTTGCAAAATTTTAAATTACGATAAAAATTATATAATTATGTATAATAAACATGGCTATGAACTATATACGTTTGTTGATAGCAGACATCAAATTTTTACGTAAATGAATTCGATGTTAAAATTTCATTTAATATTTATTAGTTTAGACTTCTGATTTATGATTAACGATGTGTTTTGTTTAAGATTTATATTGGCATATTTACATAACTTCAATATACCTGATTTGTGCATCTTTATTGCTTCCAGTATTTTAATATCCATTTACGCTTTTTAATTATTTATTTATTTATTTGTAACTATATAGTACAATGTAAAAATCTGTTTGGACTGTGCCCGTCTCACTAGAATAATTCTGTGTCGTGACGGGCATAGTTTACAACATATTTACGATGTAACAGTTATTATGTTTCTTGTTATATATGGTGGGCATAGTGTTTTTGATTCTTGCCGAATATTTTCATTGTTTATAATAATAATAAAATTAAAAATCAATCTTTCTCTGATGGATCGTGAACATCCGAAATATCCAGGATCACGACCGATCTTGCCGAGAGTAATACGAAGATATTTAAACATTTACATATTTAGAAATTAAAATTTTCAAAATATTTCACTGCAAATATGATCGAATAGTTTAAAAAAGAGGTTATTCGGAAAATTCGGTATTCAAATTTTTGAATTGGTATATCTAGTACACACCCGTCTCAAAACCACCATATTTTTATATAACATTCTGTCATACACAGAAAGTACAAAAGCACACAGTCGATTTGGACAATCGCCATATTTTGGTCCATTACGCCTTGTACTATTATATAAGATAAATACAAATTTGATGACTGGCGGCTTCTAGCCTAGCCCTTGCGCGAATCCCATTTCTGTTCAAATGTTATATTTAATGTGTAAAATATGTTTGAATATATGTTGGATAATAATTAATACATGCAGACAGACTGTCGATGGTTACGCTATATTAATGTATGTACGTACGTTTTGGTCTGCCCGGGGGCTGGGGCATGATATTACACCCTATCGGAAAACCGCTTTGGTGCGCGTCGGATTGTAAACCCCGTTGGCCGCCTCAGTGTGTTGTATCGAATATACTAAACACGACACGAAATGCCCAGTTTGTTAATACGCAGAGATGTATCACGTGATACGTAGGTGTTGGTTTAAAATTCGTAAATACGTTTGTGGCGTGACGTGTTAACGTGCAACTACAGCGATATAGTTATACTTGTGCGATCTTATAACTCGTCATGAGACGTCGTTGTGTCTATCTTTTAGAATATAATTCATTAATTTCCATGAAATCACATTTTATTTGTGATGTTACAGATTTTCAGAACATAATTCCGTGATGATTCAAACAAATTTAGATAAATCGCATAAAAACATGCATATAAAAATCTATCTAACGGTAGAAATAAATGGTGACTTTTATACGGGTCATTGTAGCTTAATCGGTAAAGCTGACTACCGGTTATTGAACGTTTCGTGTTCGAGTCCTGGAATGTTTTCTCTATCCGATGATGGACGTGTACTTACTAATTTTTAATTTTATATTTCCCACCTGGTGTTGTAATAATTTATTGTATTATATGAATAATAAAGAAGTTTCTTGCCGGGGAACAGTGGGGGTATATTTTAGCACATTTTTAGTATTAAAAATGCCAGTCGGTCGGCGAATGAGAAAGACCAATATTGTAGCATTAGCTGATATAACGTTCCTGGGTAAGTGCCGGGTCACCTTTCACTATATTTTTTCGTAGACAAATTTTTCTTTGCATCTTTTAAGTGATTTGTTTAAATTTCTTTAGATTTGTAATTTTATTATAATATATTTTTTATTTCTTTTATTTAGACACATGTATATTTTACATAGATTTTAAAATGCATTGCATTGCTAGGCAAGTCTGTTTTAGGACAAATTGGCAATTAAATTATATTTCACAAAACCAAATAACTCATTGAAGGCCAAACACAATTAAATAGAAAATTAAAGTACATATAAGGCGAGTAATCGTGAAAATGTATAAAATGAGAGAATAAAAATACGAATGTGCAATATAATATGTATAAATAGAATGTAAGCACATACAAGGTAAAGGAAAATATGTAAGATTAAAGTTATAATGCAGTCAGTATAATACACAAAATGCAGTTATAAAAATTATTTCATAATATAAAATAGTTTACTCTCAGTGTTCCGTACAGGATCAAGAATGTAGACAAGGGTGGTTCGCCGATCTCAGCTTCTCTCGACCGGCGATGATGATGATTATGTGGTCGAAAGAAATGAAACAAAATATGTTGAATATCGGTACACTACGGCAATACGACACAACCGAGAATGGCTTCCGCCTGAAGAATACGGTGTTTTTATTCAGATACATTACAATACACATAGTCATATTTGCAAGTACCTACTCGGCGACTGTGATGTTTTACTAAGACGTCTTTGTTTTCCTGAAATCTATCCCACGGGTGTTTTGGCGCCACGCCGATGATTACAACTTCAAATTTCGTATCAATTAATTGGTCTCCTCAGTTAGTAATTCTGTGCGATACACAGTATCTGCTCTTCCTAATTTTAACAACGAATTTGAAACATACTTTTTAAAAGTTTTAATGTCACTTAAAAGCTTAATATTATTTCCAATTTAATAATATATTCTGGAAGCTTGAAAAGTGAATAATCTTTGACTAAAAGTAGTTTTCATTCTTGGAACGATTTTTAAGATTATTTGCTTTTGTGGGATAATATCTTATACTTCTCACAGATGGAGCGCTTATTTTAAAGCTAGTTAGTGTATTCAGCACATATCTTATATCCAAAACCTGAAATTCCCTAAAAAGTGGCTCTGAAGGATACGAAAAGTCACAGCGGTGTATTACTCATCAATACCATAACTCGAGATGGATTGGCACAAAGCATAGTACATAGTTTTCATCTTCTTTTCATTCAGAATATTTCTAAATATATTAATAAATTTTACCTAATCCATCTAAACGAACATCCCATCTCATGTGCCTATCAATAACTATTCCCAAATACGTTATTGATATACAACTTACTATACTAGGACAATTAAAAACATTTTTATATTTACAAGCACTTAAGTGTAATTTAATATTATTAAAAATTTTGGATTCTACCTCTGTGATAGAGAAAAGTATAAATTTCGTTTTTTGCTGTATTAAGCGTTAATTGGTTTTTATCCAACCAACTATTGATAATATATGTAGGTTTTTTTCAGCAATATAATAAACATGTTCCCATGTTGTTCCCTTGAATATAAATACAGTGTCGTCAGCAAAAGTTATGATTTTTCGCTTAATTTTCCAATCACATAGATCATTGATGTATGTCAAAAAACCAATGGGCCCAATGTACTTCCCTGTGGGACTCCATATTCGATCTCTTTTTTGTCGCTTACTACATTTTCACTAATTTTGGTAGTTTTTTTTCTTTTCTCCAAATAACTTTTAAAGAACTCAAGAACCATACCGCGTATACCTAATAAAAACATTTTCCTCAGAAGTATTTTATGTGACACCGTATCAAAAGCCTTAGCAAGATCTAAGAATATTGCTAATGCCCTTTCTCTAGCATCCACAGATTCACATATATATTTATTCAAAGAGTTTAAGGCATCTTGGGTACTTTTTCCTGTTCTAAAACGAAACTGATTTTTTGCAACATATTTTGTTCTAGATAGAAATATAGCCGCTTTTTCAAAACTTCTTCATTTATTTTATACAGTGTATTCAAAAGAGAAATTGGCCGATAATTACCCATATTGGGTTTTCTCCTGATTTAAAGATGAGTCTAACAATTGCGCTCTTTAGAACTACTACCTACCCCACGGGGAAACGGCGTGATGGTAAGTAAGTTATTTGTTTATTTATTTATTAGACAACTTTTTCATTTTTTTGTTTCTGAACATCCATTTATAATGTGCCACAGTTTTTTTATATTTGATCCCGCGTTGCAACTTTTTTGCCATAGTAGAGATTCTTAGATGTGATTATTAACTTTCCACATAGATTTCGATAGTCTATATATTTTAATTTAATCTCCATATTGAGTGGATACTTGTTTACTTTTTGGTGTAATTTATTCCGCATTTAAATTGATTTTATTAGACCAGAAGTAATCCATGGTTTAAGATTTACGTTTTTATTTTTCATTTTCCTTATTTGAGTGGTATTTTTTATTATAGTTGTTATCCTGTCTGTAAAATACAAAAGTGCCGCTTCAGGATCATCCGAATTCAATACCCGGCTCCATTTTTCTCGAGATACTTCTTTCTCATCTCTGGTTTCATCAACCGTTGAAAACTCACAAGTTACCCTTGAGCCACAACTATTTTTTATTTAATTTAATGACTCAAAAATAAACATAAGATCTGTAATTGCGCATTCATATATAACAGTTTTAAATGATGAACACATTATCACAATGTGATCTAAGCAAGTCTGTGTGGCTGGTTTTGTTATAGAATTTATGACTGAAGTAAACCTAAAAGAATTTAAGAGAGTTGAGTACTTAGCACCCTGTAAATCAGGTTTTAATATATCTATGTTTACATCTCCCATCCCATCAAGGCTACACGTTTATTTTGTTGTGTTCCAATGCGAAAATGCTTCAACGAATTCAGAAAAGTATCTAAATTGTTAAAACAGGAAGGACAGTAGGGAAATATATAGGGATTGTTAACCTGTCCTAGAACGTTGTGATAAATTAAGAATGTGTCGAATAAAAATACAATTTTATAACATTACCTTGATAATTTGTGATTAATATTGATTTACATTTCAAACACCTGATTGATGTGTCACTTTATGACAGGTATCTCCGGCGAACTATCCTTTTTTTTTTTTTTTTTTGTGGGTTTTCGGTTATCTGGACTTTCACCCGGGCTGGATTTCTTGACCGCGTCACTTCAGTGAAAATGGCAACGTCGTATCAGTATTTTTCCTTATTCTAATCCTTCACAATTGATTGCAACGATAAAACTCAAAATATTGCTAGTGTTAAAATTGAGCAATATTTTGTATTTTTGAAATATTTCTATTATAAATTCGGAACCAAAAAGTTACATAGAAAGAGAAAATCGCGTTTCAAAGAAAATGGACATTTCGCTCTTTTATAATTTATTAGCTACAAAACTTGACTTTTATTTATATTATTCTCAAAATAAACTTGTTTCGTTTTTTCGTTCATGCCCTAAATCGTAATAATAAATACTTTAAAGTGTAATATGACACATTCTCAGTAAAATACTATGAAAAGGTATAGTCATGTTTTATATGCCCGGTAGTAACATTAGTATCGCTAGTATCATTTAATTAACTTGTTACGGAATTGTATTCTAAACATCGCTGACTCGTTGTTATTTTTATTGTTTATTGTTGTACGGGGCACCGAATAAAAATATAAAGAATGACTGCCATGCTTAGCATTTTACGGTTCTACTTTTCGATGAACATTTGTAAAATTGCCCGGCCATTATGTGAACTTACTGCACCGCGTGGATCTTAAATAAATGCTAGTAGTCCGAATCCGACACCCGTTTTGCTGACTCGTCGCTACGGGGATTGGCACGAAAAAGTCGCGCAGGTTGGCGAAAAGCGTAATAGCGCCACGACAGCTGAATGTCGCACCGTTGAAAAGTGACTGCCACACCGCGGCAGACAAATATTGCTCGAGAAATATAGATTGATCACTTTTAATCATTAAAATATACACCGTTTCGATTGTGGTATCTTAATATTATATACTATTGAAACACACTCTTTTGAATAACATTTAGAATTTGGGTACCCCTCTTTTTGGATTTTTTTTATCGTAATAGAGTTAGTACCTACTTAAATTCGTTCATAAATAAACGTATTATGAAATTATTTTCTTAACTGGTGTTTGAAACCAGCGCTCCAAAACCATTGTTTCAACAATTTAATTACTTTTATACCCAGCATTACAGTGTTCCGATTTTTAAATTTTTGACTCATTTGTTTTATATTTAAAAAATGAACACTCCGAACATAACGCCACATAATATTTTCTTTCCAAATAATGTTTGCCTTGCCCACGTTCATCATCTTCCCATATTAATTGTTGAAACATGAGGAAATGTGTAATTATTTCTACATTCCAAAATGATATAAATAATATTTATTTTATTATATTTTAATTACTCTTGATCTGCATTCATTTTGAATACATTCATAATGCTTTTAGTTGAGTTGTTACGTTACTGTTATGTTTTAAGAATATTCGGTTAAAGTCATGCATGTTATTTGTACTACATAAATATACTGAATTTATTTATTAAATTTTGTAAGTAATTGGGTCAAGTAGTATTTGGTATGTGACATCGTCCAACAGGGCTGCGATATTTTCTCTACCCTAGCAGTAAATAGTTGGGTCAGCGCGTACTCTGAAAGCGAAGACGCAGCACATTGAACGATAGCGCTGTCTCTTTATTGTGTTACACGGGCGAAAATAGTAAAATATTATGCGGCGCAAGAGAAGACGCTCTGTGTCAGGTGAACCATACAGTCGTCGCGCGAGTTTTCTCTTCATTTTTTTCTAATATTATCCATACTGATATTATTTCCTTAAGGCCTTAGGCGTAATTTCGAAACCTCAAGAATATATTTGGGCATTTGCGGGGTGGGAGGCGTTAAAGCGTGGAACTCTGCCCTTCGCCATAAGAAATAGTGTTTCAGAGGCTTCATTTAAAAGAAGACTTAAAACGTACCTTTTCAAAAAATCATTTCCATAAGTTCAAAATAATAATTTTTAAATACTAATGTAGTGTAGGAGTATAAACAGTCTATGTGTAAAGCGCCCGTGAGGTGAATTTTTTTATGAAAATACAGCTATAAAAATTATCCAGTGTTATTATTATTATTATTATTATTGAGTAACTGTCATATGTCGCATTGTATAAGATACATCCATCCTACCAAAAGGCAATTCACCTATTGTCTAATAACTATGTGCTTGAGAAATATTACATTTTGTTGATAAAATGCCATTAATTTTCACTGGAAATATAGAAACTTGCCTTACACGAACCTTATAATTCGGCTTATACAGTTTTTATTATTTCATTTGCAATATAATAATTGTCGACATGGTACAATCGATGTTTCCTGTAATTTTTGGAATACTATGCTTGAAAAAAATATTTTCTGCATTTCTAAGATCCAATACGCTGGGAGAGAAATGAAGCAAATTCTCCAGTATTAGGATATTTCTTTGAGTTTCTAAACTATACATAAATATATTATTAGTGTCTCGTTAAAATTTCTGTTAATATAGGGCGCACTATATTTTTTGGTGTTCCCTATATTGGCAAATCGTGTACGGGGCTTTACACATGCATAACTTGTAGGCAACATTGGTTACAGTTTATTAACTTAATTTTATTTAGTTTTTTTAAGGCGAATATTATATTATGCGAAGGGGAACAGTTTCTAGTTCTATTTATTTATCGTTAGTTTCCCCCGATAAAATTATAAGTTTTGTAGCTACTTGTCAGACAAAGTTTAGTTTATAGTTTAGTTGGAACTAAGAAAGTTAAACGCTAGCGGTATTTTCCTAAAGTAATATTGAGTTAGCAAATATAACTATGATACACAAACATTGTGAAATAATTAAAAAGATTTTTTTTTTCAACAATATAAATGTTAAAAATGTATTTTGTCCATTGCACTGAAATTCGGTGATTTTTTTTATATTTAATAAATCATATTATATTTGTAAATAAATTATATTATATTTATAAATAAATTATATTTAATAAAATAATATCATTTACAGCACATTAAAGAGATTTTTTAAAATATATAATATATATATATATATATTCATACTACGGTCAGCATTCTCTGTTTGTACTTACTTGTGTAGCTGCCGATGAGATTAATCTGTGATTTGACATTTAATTTTTATGATGTGTGCAACATGACAAGCCGAACAAATTTTACGAATGCACGAGAAACGACGAGACATATGAGTACACGCTAGTAGAAATATATTTAACATGATTTAAATATTAATTGGGTTAGTTGAGATAATGCAGTTGTCGTGTAATGAATAAAGACCACTTATAAAATGGCGGCCGCGTAACACGAAATAAAGTAAATATATTATGTATATTGTTAATATGATCAAAAATCAGCACGGCTTTGTTTAGTCTAGTTGATAAAAATCATGTATAGTGGTACCTCGGTATACGTCCATAATCCGTTCCAGATCTTTGGACTTGAACCAAACAGCACGTATACCAAACGAATTTTTCCCATAAGAAGTAAAGGGAAAATGGATAATCAGTTCCCATGAAGAAAAAAAAAATTGTTATTGGCATATTATACATTGATGGGATTGAATAAAATATATTAAACATTGCTTAATACTACAATATCTAAATAAAAAAGTAATTAAATACAATATTAAGGAGAACATTATTGTGAAGTTGTGATTATTCAGAACATAGATCTGTGATATTTTAAATACTAATTAAATGTATTAATTATAAAGATACATATAAAATCAATTTTATCGAAAAATATTTTTGTTGCGCTACCGGGATTCGAACCTGGATCTCTTTTCCAATCCGGGGAGGGTGCATGCAATAGCGACAGTATTTTTGTCGACGAATTTTCGAACCTATATGCTACACTTTTTCAAATGAATACATCTATCGTTCCATTATTTGAAAGCCATCTCCATTGTTTTTACGGAAATCTCAAATACGTTTTAGTAACCGATAGCAGACGCCAAACTTAACAATTCATTTTTATTAAATTTTGTACGCATTGATACAACTTATATATTATTAACGAGAACACATTCTTATTGTGAAATTGTAATTATTCAGAAGATAAGTCTGTGATATTTTTAAATACTAATTAAATGTTTAATTTTAAATGAAATAAATTAAAATTTAACTGGTTGAAAATCATCAGGTTTGACGTTTAAGTACTAAAAAATTTGTCTCAAAGAAATTTGCTTCTGCCTTCCTCAGGATGTTTGGGAAATATAACATTGTCTGGTCATTCAAGACAATGCTATTACGGCTTGTTTGGGCTTTGTTGGCTTCTCATTAACTTAAAAATCACGAAAAACACAAAATCACGCGAAATTCACAGAGTTAGTTACAGCGTGCGCTGTTCACCGAATGGTAGAAACAGTCGCACTGACTGACGCCCGTGGGCAGTCGTGGCAGAGATGCACCCTCTCCAAAAACCGAATTCAGCCGAATGAAACTGAGGAAGTAGGCGCGCTCCATTTAATGCACGCGAGTCGTATATCACAAAGGTCGTATATCAAACAAAAATGTTCGCGTCCAAACAGAACGTGTTGATCAAGTTGGACTTATACCAAAGCAGACGTATACCAAGTGGTGGAAATAATCAAGATAGGAAGGCACTTACTTTTTCGGTCTACCTGATTCTGGATCAATTGTCTCTCCTTTCCAACCACAAGACATGCGGCGCAGAATATGTAATAACCACTGTTATCACTCGCGTAATAAGGATTGTTTTTAAATAAATATATATTTATTAAATAATATTAGCGGTAGTAAAGCGGATTGAAGCGATGGCAGATTAGCCCATATACAGTTCTAAGCATACACTGAACTCATTGCAGTTCGAGAGTATTGATTGCAGCGACCTCTTTCCTTCTTCCTCGTGCTCAAGGACAGGTTAGGGAAAATAAAAGGAAGGAGATACTAGATTTCATTTCGATGTGCGTGTATGAGTGCGTTAAACGATGCTAACACCGAGGTTTCAGGTTCATCTTTATTACTCAAAGGAAATAAATACATCCGAACCATGGAAGATCAAAAAAAATTATTGCGATTATCTAAGGTGGATATAACTTGCGTATTAATCGGATTTAAATAATTTTATTATTATGTACATATTTTTTATGTAACTTTATTTAAGAAAAAGGGTTAAATTGATAAGTTTTACTAAAGTACATTCATATAGAACATAGTTACCGATATATCTTTTACGTTTTATTATTGTTACATAGATTTTAATCTTCGTCTTCTCTCTCGTTCCCTTTGTAAAAAAATTATTGTATTTATTTTTTATTAATTTATTAATTTTTCTTACTCCTTCGACGGAAGAAAAAGTTTTGACCACCTGTTATATTGCGTAACATTAATTTTCATTTTATTTCTAAACTTAATCTATAATCATTAATCTATTGCTAATTACTGATTTATTATTACTATACGTTTCTATGATAAAATAACAATACACATTGCTCATTCATTCATATGATTATATCATCGTAGAACAGGTAAGCAGCGACGGTGGAATCTCACATTAATTCATTTCACAACCACAACAGGCCTTTTGTACTTCATGGGGGGGCTGTGAAGAAGGTAGGAAAGACTGGATGGATGAATTATATAAATACATTCAACATAATACAACAATAGAGATATTTTTCCATTCACGTTTATTATCAAATTTTCCGGGAAAAATAATTTCCCAAATTACAAAATGTTTTATATGCAGTGTTGTTGCATCTAATTTTATCCGAGCGATCACACGAAACTTTCCCCGTTTCCACACCCACACATTTCGCACTGCGATAAATAACGCTGTAGAAAGGACGGAAAAACGTAGTCGATATTTCGTATTGTTTTCGCGGAACGAAAGCGCTTCCATCAATCAACAGCATTGTCTCCATCGCGAGTACCGACAGCGCTCGGGCCGCCGTGTCTGCATATTGAATGCGAGGCGAGTCTCCGGGAATCCACTGTGGGAGGGATAGGGATTTGGCACCACGTGCCTCTACGTTTTATACGTACCTTGCCGCCACTCAATTGTAGGCAGCGCTTGATGGATATTTAGAAAAATAAATAAAACAGTTTGTATCTTTGCTAAATTTAGAATCTATTACTATTACGTTACTGGTGGCGTGTAACATGATATAATAATATACGGTTGTTAAAGTATTGGGTCGTCTATTAAGACTGCGATATTTTTTTGAAATGCTATTTTCCCGTTATTTTTTTGTGACAAAAAATGACATACTATTCGATACTTTTTTTTCTACTTTAAAACGCCCAGTGTCGTCGTTTTCCTGTATCTTATAGTTTTTCTTAATTTTTGGGCTTAAATAATGTCAAGTTAAGAAAACGAACATTTTCGTCGCATACTTTTTTTCGCCTTTAATCAAGGTTAAAATGGTCAACCAGAAGCTCAAGTGGGAAATTTAGCCGCATCCACACTACAGTTCCGACCTCGCTCCGTCAGATTATCACCCATTACAGTCGCTCTAAAATCAAATGCTCGGGGTTACGCTCAACAACGACGATGACCCCAGAAATTGGCTCGATAACTGTTTCGATACCAGACCAGGCTTTTTTTTTTTTATAGAAATGACATCGACTATTTACTTGAAACAATAATGGAGAATACATCATTGATTGAAATGTTGTAGTTGTTTAAAAATTTGATTTTATACTAAATAATTGAACAAAATCGCAAACCCAATACATTTTAAAAATAAACTAAATACTTCAATATGCGATGCAGGACCATTGAAGAAGAATTAAAATTTAAACAAATAAACTCAGCTCGATAAGGATTCAAACCCACGCTCACAGAGATAATCTATTTTCTAGTCAGACTCCTTAATCTTTATCCCGCGGCTGGTAACGTGAGATCTTTTTATCCTAGACCCTAGTCCTTCTTACGTCGTCATTCAGTGCTGGTAACAAACTTTCGCTGTCTGCTGCTATTCCCTTGACAGTCACGACGCAGAACATTTTGTTTCTTCAGGAAATCTTCTCTTAATGTCAACTTGTGTACTTCTAAAAAAAAAATCTTACGACTCTTACAGTGTACGCTTAAATAGGTAATTGTTTTTCCCTCGAGTTTTATTTTACAATTTTTCAAGGATTGTTTTTTTTTTGTAAACCAAGTCACGAAGCGATGAATTGTTAATGCGATATTGTCTTAATTCTTGATAGTCGACTCCTTAGTGTTCGGCGACGGCTTGTTCATGTGTCATGTCATGTTCAGTTTTCACGGATTTTGCGTTAAATAGTAGATGTGTCATGTGGCTTCCGATAGCGTCGATTAGTCAACGGTGAAAACGCGCTAACCTCAAAAAAGTTCATAAACGTATTATCTTTACATTCCTCGTTCGTGACTTTTTTTTTTATCACTTTGCTTATCGATACACGATTCAACAGTACGTATAGTAGTTTTTTTTTTTTTATCATACCGTGGCGTGTAGCAGCTGATCAATAGAGATTTGTTGAGAAAGTGTACATTTGTCGCTGATGTTTTCCCAAGAAGCAGTTCAAATGCGTTATACGTATTTAAATATTAGTAGTTATTACGTCACTAAAAAAACATAAATTGACATTTAAGGAAAAATTCACTAGACTATCGACTGTATGAAGTGATGAATAATTGTTGCACATGTTAAACACGATATTTAAAAAAAAAAAAAGGTTTACGAATATTAATAAACTTTTTTTTTCATTAAACAGGCACACTTGTCTTGCACGCACATAAAATAAAATTTCATTCATATTAAATGTCACATAGAATGAAAGACACGGAAAAAATATAGCTACCACTGGGACTCGAATCTGAAACTTTTTATTGCCGGTAGACTGCTTTACCAATTACGCCATAGTAACCCGATAGATTACAATCTGATTTTGATCTATATACAGGCGTAAAAGCCCGAGTCCACAATAAATGGGTGGATATACCTGATTAAATTACGAGTGTACAGATTTTGTACCGTTAATGAAATGATGTTATGCTTCAACGCGACGTACTTTGCGGTTATTCTACATCTTTGCTCCAGGCCCTAAATCATCGGACAAAAAATAGTCTGGCCCCTCGAAGTTCGATGACCTTTTCTTTTTTATATAACTTGGAATCGGTCAAATATTTCAACTAATCTCTGACACGATTGGGATTAGACACATGCAGCTTAAAATTTTTTGACTCATCTATCTCATAAATTTTTTATCTATTTTTCGTATTTTATTTTATATTGAAATATTTCTCGCTTCGCACGGCAACTACTAAATAACTGTTTCACGTTTTTTCAAGTCAATAAAGCTCTGAAACTCAGTAATCTGTGCTTTGTATGTGCGCCACTGACTCGTTCTTTTTTCGCCTTGGGTCACGGGTTTTTTTTTTAAAGATATTATAAATCTTAGTTTCTTCGAGGGGAGGGTCTTCAATTTTATTAGAATCGGCATATCTTTCGGGTCGAGACACCCGTAAAAAGGTACATAGTTAAGTCGACGGCACCCGGTCGAACGTAATGTAATAAGAGTGAGAGAGAGCGAGAGGGGGGGGGGGAATGAGCGCACCTCACTCGAGAGTCGAGCCGTGTGTATATTATATAGTCGCGTTTTTCCCACGTTACTACATTAGGTTAATGTATATCTCCGTCGGTTCGGACATGTATATTAATTGCCTTTTCTAGTCGCGGGCGGCCGCGCGAACTTTCACCTTCTACAAAAATGCAATCTGCGGAACGGGCCCGCCGATATTATTGATACCGTATAACGACACGGCCATTGTTCGACAACCATTATTATTTGCTCGCCATACCGTAACCTCGGGACAACGAGGTGTCATTTAACATTTACATCAAAATTAGATTTTTTGCTTCCAAGTTTCGAATATTCATTTCTTTGGTGAGGTTTCGTTCATCACGCATGAGGTGAAACTTTTACAAAAATTATGTATAATTATATTTTTAATATTTACGGCAAAAACACGACACGTTAAATTACAAAATTAATACATAATATTTGTATTTAAATGAACAGTTCTAAAAATTTGACGAGTGCTCATGAAATTCTTGTTATGACCCAAACAACTAGGAAACTTGATACGTTTATAGAGAACATTATTTAATGCGTTCGCGAAAGACCTGGTATGATTTGACAAACCAGATATTGATGGATGGCCGTGTTAAAAGGTTCAACAATCGACATGCACGAGAAGATGTATGAGAGTGAAAGAGGCAAAAGCGGTATTGTCGGTACATAATAATTTGGGGTTCTATCCTCTGTGACTTACTCCTGCGGTAAAACGGTGTGATGGTAAATGAATTAGTTAAGTTAGTTCGTCATTAGTTCGAGACGACTGGGGATGAATATGTTTTAAAATACGTCTTATATTTTCACATGACATATTTTCTATTTCACCGGTCCGGTCCGGTGATCGCGTGATGCGTATCGTCAACGATTAATTGCTTCCTCGCCGATCTCCGGTGCTGCCCTACAGTCTTACAGTCTTACAGTCTTACACTATAACACTGGCCAGTCTGAATTCCAAGCCGGTGCTCGTTATTCTTGGCCCGTTCCATTGTGTTGATCTTTGTCCATTAACTACAGCTCCGCGGCATTCATCTTCGGCCGATGTGCGTGCTGGTGAGCATTATTATTTAGTGTATCATAATAAATCAGAGGTAGCTTAAGAGTGTGCAAAACTACATTTTATTATCTCTTTGGTTAAAAATATGTTCTCAAATTTTTTATTTTTTTAGTTTTATTTTTTTTTAATGAAATACGTATTACAATAAATGAGAACCATTGTGGTATTTTATTTTTGTGACGAAATAAATAAGCAATACCAGTATCTAATATTTTTCTTATATCGAAAATTCAAGAAGTAACGATGTAAATAAAAACACTATTTTGCCAGTTACTGTCATTACTGTCACATTCTGACGATATTACAACAATTATTATATTTTTTAATAATTTTTTTCATTTTGTTTCAGGCTTTAGTGTATGTGAGTGTCCCTGAGTTTTCACCCCGGGAATAAGGTAAATATTTAATAAATTATATAAATCTTACAAGTATCACTAAGTAACACGGGGGGCCCTCGTATAACAAATTGGGAAAACAAATATTTTATTTAATGGAAGTGTGACGTCACAACTCGTTATCTAGAGATAAATCATGTTTATGGTAGAGGTTATTAATTACATCACACAATATTTCTTTTCCGTATTTTGAATATTGATTTGCTCGTTTTATTATTCACATATTTTGTATATAAAAAATGGGGCTTGTATCATGTGCGCGTCAATGTAAACGTAAATATTCTCAATGTATCGGCTTAAATGCACTTCTCAATTTATACGATTTCTTGTTTTGCTTAGTTATTTTTTTATTACCCCTTAATTTTTTATTGTCTGTATTTAATATAATGTAATGTAAGTTGAAATGAGACGTCCTTTTATAATTTATTTCCATTCAAACTAGTTGACGCTATTTCATCTATTAGCCGAGAGCTATAAATACTTGTCGTTCAAAATGATTATTTTTTACGCTCGGGGGGCACTCGCTCGGCGATTTCCACAATCGTCACTTTCTCATGACCGATCGCTGCGGCCTCGTTCAATGTAATTATTCTCGTGAAAATAATTTAATGTATCCATCTGATCGTGAATAACTCATTTATTTATTGAATGGTAATCGCTAATATGTATCTATATAATAGAAATAAAGAGTTGGAGATCATTTTTGTTGGGTACACTTTCTTTCGGTTCACAGTCTGTTCTTTTATAAAGAAATTTGGTAACTTATTAATACAGGTGATATTTCTGATTCTCGGTCACGGATAACTAAACCAGGTGGGACTAACATGTTGTTTTACAATATTAAACTTTTTTTTTTTACATAATAATACATATAATATAATTTTTCAATAACTTTGGATAATTTATATAACGCCATTTTTGTATAATATTTTAACTCAAGGGCGCATTAATATTAATCACGACGGTTACCGCTACACGATAGAATGATAATACCATATTATAATTAATACTTTACGTATTGGGATTTTTTTTTAAACAGAAAATCAGGAATATAATTAAATTATTGTAAACGTGTTTATTATTATTATTATTGTTGTTGTTGATGTCTTGAAATCAAATGTATATCTATGATTGTGGAAACATTTAATTACTTTTACAACGACATTCCAATTATAATCACCATTTACGTTATAATTAAATCTATTATGTTGATGAGCAAATGTAATAAACAACGTGGTCTAACGCAAATTGGCAATTACATTTTTGAAACTGTCAATAATTTTAAATATTTTGGAGTAACGTTAACGTTATTCACACGCCGAATGAGGTTAGGTGAGAAGTCGAGGATTAATAAGGAAAATTATTGCTGTTAATTTGTCTGTCTGTCCATCAAATCAAAAATTGCATCCTACCACACAGCAATACGCGCCCTGAGACTTGGACTCTTTCAAAAGCTTCGGAAAAGAAACTGAATATTTTTGAAAGACAAATTCTTCAAAAAATATACGGGCCGGTGAGAGATCAGTCAAGTCAGTGGCGTATTCGCAACAATTCAGAATTAAAGATCTTAAGCGAAATCCTAATTCACAATACTTGGTGTGGCAAAATAGCAAAGATGGGCAGGACAAACAGTACTAAATCTTGGGTGCCTGTATACAATTCTAAATAGTGTAATTGAAACTACACTGATGTCTCAAAAATACCTACCACATCAATAATGTAGTCCTATTTCGATGTACGTAGGTTGTATAATGCCAATAACATGAAGTTAATCCATTAGTGGAGGAAGTTTATAAAGGTGATTTTTTTTAGAAATTGTTACAAATTTAGATCAAGTCACACTTAAATCAGCAAAACAAAAAAAATATTTTATTTTTTACATTATTATAGAAAATATGGATCGTCCGTTATAACGGAAATATGTATTGACACAATTATTATATTTTATGATAATTTATAAAACAGTATTTTGGATGGAGCCCAACTTGGCATTTTTGACAAATCAATTTTGCCTTCTTTTTGCAATAAGCACATATCCTTTCTGTTTCATAATACAAAACAAAGTGGTCTCTTCACATAATGGATAACATCAACCCGCCGAGAAAAGTCAATATTTCATTGCAAATAAAATTTAAGGCAGAATTGTTTTTGTATATGTCGGTTTGTGTTACAATATTATTGATTACATTGTCATCAAAAAATAGATTGAAGATATCTATTAGGTCTGATAAACGTGAAAGTTCATCGGGAGGTACTACGAGGTACATGTTGTAACTAAATTTACATTTAGTTTGGCCTATCCCGTTCGTCTTGTAGTAATTTGTAAGTGTTGAACCATCTTCAGACTCTCAGTCGCTTTCTTGAGTTTGCAGTTCGCATACGGTTTTCAACAAACGATGACCAAGATGGTTGATGTCACCTTCGTGCTCATCGTCTGAACGAACGCTATCTTCATCTCTTTTTACAGTTTGTTGCAGATATATTGTTGCATCTTTCTCGAGGTCAAGTAGCTGATGTAAGGGCAGTTTTCTAAAATTAAACATTTTTATGGATATTGTGCTTTTATCCACAATGTTCATTATTTATTGACATCTTTTACACTACATTATATAATAGAATCATCTAAAATTGTTATATATATACTTTAATTTAATGTTTACTCACCTTCCCTATTCAGAATTAAAATGTTTAGGGTCTATTGTACAGAATTAATTCAGTTTTTCACACATCACAAAACCAAGCTTAAGAGAATAACATGCAATACAAAGTGAGGGTATGCAACAGCATGAAGCAAACTATAGAACTCATGTTACACAAGTCAGCATCCTGGAAAAATTTGAATAATTAACGTCTGATAAAACGGGCGCTATCCACTAATGGGTTAATCATGTCTTTCAATGCAAAGGTACAAAGAACATTCATATAACAATTTTGCATATATATTAGTACAAAATATAAATCTTAAATTACTGTTTGTGTTCCATAATGCCTAAATATTCATTAATCAATTGTTATCAATGTACCTTTGTGACCTCTGTAGTGTGTTTGTGAAGCGGTGAAGCATGCATTTCTAAGCTGTTTGATCCGTATTTTGTAAATTCTCTGTTTTACCAGCAGAATGTTAATATTGTATACGATAAAAAAAAAATTAAATGACAGTTATTTACGACGAAAATTTATTATTCAATTTTTAATTTGTGCGCGATTCCCGAGAGTCGTACGTCGTTTCAGATTTGTATTTCGGAAAATGTATCCGACGAGAAATGTCAGTCTAAATTGGACGTAATTATTCATTATGTGGTGTATAGGAATTTCGCCATTCCTTCAGCATAACGACAAGTTCATGTTTGCTTGCGAGAGCGATTATTACGAGCTTCGATTAGCATTGTATGTGTGAGTGTGTGATTTAAGCTACATTTCTGCACGCAAATTACTGTTTTATCGGAAGATTAGAGCTAAGTGTAATAATTAATGGAGGAATCTAGTATTCGTGTCCGATTCGAGCGCTGTATGTATGTTGCTGAGCCACGGCAGTACGAGTGATTGTTAAGAAATCAGGTATTAAATTATTATACATAATTTACGTATCATAAGTACTAACGATCAATTACACTATAGATTAGTTTTTTTTTAAATGAAATTACGTTTAATTGTGATGTTAGGTTTCGTAGTTCCCTGATAATTAAAACAAAAATTACATAAATCACTTAAGAGATATACAGAGAAAATCTATCTTATTATTAACTATTAAGGAAAACACATTATCATTGTGAAGTTGCAGTTTTTCAGTGATATTTTAATACAAATTAAATGTATCAATAAGAAGGATATTCACATAAAATCAGTCACACCCTATTTACCACCATATTTTTGTTGTTAATTTACAATGTTGACGTGGTGTAATTGGTCAGCGCACTTCCCCGATAGGAAGGGTTCCCGATTCGAGTCCGGGTGGCAACAAAAATATTAAACCATATACACTCAAACTCAAAACGGATCGACCCGCCTCCGTTGAATTCATCATGGATGCGTTGCTCCGCGCAACTCGGTTGCGTAGTGAGGATTAAGCTTTAGTGAAATTAAAAATAAATACGGACACGAGATGTCGCCACAGTGTTGTATACCTACCACACGAACCGTGCAACCGAATAATTGTAGGTTCGCGGATAAGCCATTTGTCAGGCGGGTCATCGCGAGCTGTGCCGTATGGACTTTCTAAAAGGCGGAGGGGGCCGCCAGCGTGATTTGAAGAAATCTGACGCTGACCGACATTCGGCGGTTGACAAGTTGCTTTTATTTCTTGTTACCGGCACAGCTACAATGACGGGCCGACTTTATTTTGTTGTTTTTTACTTATTTATTTACGCCCGTAAGTTGGTCGTGAATACTGTGAGATATTTTCCAGTGCCTTTTATTTTTATAGTGGTAAAACATAAATACATATTTATTTATTATTGATACAAAACAGAACGTGTACATAATTTGCTTCGGTTTAGATAAGTATATTCATTTGTAAGGAGAACAAATTTTTGTTTGAAGTTGCATTTTCAGAACATGATATTTTAATACAAATTAAGTGAATTAACTAGAAAGATTTATTTTTTCTGTACATCTTTCTAGTTAATTAATTTAATTTGTATTAGTATATTCATTTATATTATGTACCAATAATATACATGGCGTAATATTGTAATATGAATATTACGATTCTCCATATTATCATTGGTCAAAATCTATGACTGAATGGAGGCCGGCTTCGGTATTGTCAGTGTCATTATGGCTGTTTCGAGCTTGTTTCATTTAATTTGTATTATTCTAATTTATTTTACTCTCTTTATGACAAAACCCCGTTATAGACGCGTGACAGAAACAAATTATTAAAACGAAAATGTTCGCACGAGATGAATCATTTAGAATGTAAAAAAAAAAAATCAATGACAGATAATTTTTTCTCTGAAAGTAGAAGTGTGTATTTTTAAAATGCTTGGAAATGCGTCCCATTACTGATCAAATCTGTGTGGCAAATGGGTCCAGGAAACTGTCTGGCCACTTGAGAGAGTTCATCTCGTTCAGAATACACGATGAGGCAATTCCAGAGGACGTGGTCTGCGAGCCGCCATGTACGGTCGGCAAGTCTCGTCGGTAATAAAATAATTTAGTTGCAAATTTACCGTAGCCAGTCAAAATTTGACTATTTGATCGCTTGTGAGTTAATCTTCTAAATATATTAATATAATCAATTAACTTTTTTTTAATATCCATTGAACAAGTGGTTTTATGATCGGCTTTCTAATTGGTTACAGGTAAAGGTAACATGGTTATCCTTTTTATGCAAATAAATTCGTATACTTTGATACAATTTTAATTTAGCCAGATTAAGTGTGGTGGAAAATTGAAATTAAATCACCAAATCTAATTGTGGGAAGTAATACATTACCAAATAAGGAATACGGATTTAGAAGACCACCATTAATTTATTAGCCTATATTTTGTACAGGCGAAGTGAGATTAGAGTATAATACAAAACATTAATATTTTATATAATTTATTACAAACGATATATCTACAAAGGAATTGAACAATGAATTGTAAGGTGTTCCATTTAGGCTTGATACCTGTGCCGTGGTCATTATTAATGGACAGCTATAGCACCGTACTAAATTAATGTAAACGTAAAGTATATGTTTAAAATTGATACTTGGAAAATATTACAGAATATTATTTATCCATTAAAAAAATTTGAGAAGGTTCGGGCACATTCGGATAGAAATCAAAACTTGGGAATTTACATTAGATTACAATGAAATAAAAAACGTTTTTATTGTTTTTTAGAACTCACCGTTGTAGTTGGTGTTAACTTTTTTCTAACAAATACGATCACGACACTTTCGATTTTTTTCATCAGTAAAAATATTTTGATCGAATTCGTTACCTTTAAACTGCGAGATAGTCTAAATTAACAAGGTTTTTTTTCATTGGTAGCAGTTGCAAGTCGCGTGTTATTTGTTTTAAATGTTGAATCATGCATGCTTCTTTTCCTTTTTCGTCATATTAAATATCTCACAGATTGTGAATTTGTCCAGATTTATTTCCCGTCTAAGAGCGTTCGCTTCTTGAGAGAATTTCGCCACTTAAATAATTGACAGTCCCAAGAAACATAAAAATACATTTTGGTTCTTCATTTATAAACTATTTGATCTATTTTGCCTCTTGCATTTTGCATTTGTGGCACGCGTGTTGCCCTTTAAATTTCTCGATCATGAAACACGAATATATTTAACACCAAATTAAATGTATCAATTAGAAAGATATACCAGATAAAATCAATTTATCGAAAAAATATTAATTTATTTTATTCTGATTCTCCGTAAATATGAAGTAGATTGCTTTTAAAAAATGGGATGTTGTCATGGTCGGCGCACTTCCCCGGAGAGGATGGGTTTCTGGTTCGAATCCCGGTAGTGATAAATTGATTTTATCTGGTATATCTTTCTAATTGATACATTCAATTTGTATTAAAAAATATCTCAGAACTACGTTCTGTAAAACTGCAACTTCACAATAATAATGTGTTCTCCCTAACCATTCGCATGGATTTCGTCTTTTCCCTGCAGATAGTTGTATCGTTAAAATCGTCAGCACTTTGTCAGTACCGTCTGATTACTGGTGGTGGTGGTGGTAGCACGTTTCGATTATTTTGTTAAGAAGATGTATATGCCGTGCTGTATTGGATTACCGCACACCGCCGGGATTGTCCTTCTACCGTATCAAGCATCAAATATCTATCGAGTTTATGCGGTTAGATAACACAGCACTTAAACATTATCGGAACATTGTGGAACATGGTTTTGAAAACATTTAACGACCGCCTTGAACGTCTTAAGTGTCAGAAACGAATGCACTTGACGAGCGCGGCACGTTTGCAATGTGATTTAAAATATTTTTCTCAATCACATAAAAATGTTTCCATTGTTTTTTTTTTTTTTTGATGCGTCGATTGCACACACCACCAAATAAATAGACGTGAACAATTAAACACGAATTCCGTGTCCCAAAATATTAATTTTGGTTGCATTCACACAATCACTCGATTGGAATGAAAATTTAAACGCTGACAATATAATATGCATTACTGTAAAAAATACGTTTTGTTTACACAACGATTTAATTTACGAAAAGAAACCAGATACTAGATGGTTCTGTTAGACAATCGGCGAGCTTGTATGAGAAGATGCATGAATGTGGATGAGGCGAGAATTGTGTGTCAGGATAGAAGAGTGTGGCGCTCTATCCTCTATGCCTACCCCCCGTAGGGAAACAGCGTGATGGTAAGTAAATACTTTTACTGTTGTATAAATGTGATATAATCTTTCGGATTTATATTTCGTTAGATAATTGTGTAGAATGAATGCCCCTCGCCCCGCGAATAATGTCCAAACCCCTTCTATATACACACTTCATATCATGTCTATTCATTTGCCAGTCTTCGATTGATTATGTTTGGTGATTTATTATTAGTTACTTTTTCTTTCAAATAATTTTAAGACATTGCCATAGCTACTACCATTACCTGAATTCACAGTAAGATTCTCTTTTGTTATCAATTTGGATAATCTAATTATTCATCATTGTGTTTTTTTTACCATCATTATTCAAGTCTGTAATTAACAAAACTTCACTTAACTCAAAACATGTATTTTTGTAGACATAACGCTTTATTTTTAATTGTTCAATTACTTTTAAACTAGTATTTAAAATGTATATTTTAATTTTAAAAGTTATTAACTCAACGAACGTTTTGCATATATCTAAATTTTAAAAATCAAAAATAATCTTTATTAAATTGTAAATACCACGACGTGTTATTCACCTTATTATTATGGTCCAGGCCGATTTTATTTGGCCGCCATTTTGGTTTGTCAGACATTTGTCAGTTCGCATTTAGTAGTCGTAGAGAGTAGTTGATTACAATTTATTATGGAGTATCTAACGCTTCAACAACGTGTTGAAATCATTAAAACATTTTATCTAAATAATAATGGCAATGCTGTAACCATTATTCTTCTTGGTGGTCGAATTGCGTCGATTGGGCTTGCAACACATTCATTTCAACAGGATTGTGCCACCTCACACATACATAGTCAGAGCTACGCTTGAAATTTTTTCTGGCTGCAAAAGAGCCTGTCAAAAAGTGGTGATATCGACTAGCCTCCTCGATCACCTGATTTAGCGGCTTCCGACTATTTTCTGTAGGGATACTTGAAAGGAAACGTCTACGCCAATAAACCAGCAATTCCGATGCTACAGGACAATATTTTAAATAAAATTGTTGAAATAAGCACGCGAAATGTGCAAGAATGTTATGAAAAATATTGTTAAAAGAGCACGTACTTGTGCCGCACTGCCAGAGGCGGCCACTTGGCCGATGTCATATTCCATGCATAATTGTAATAAACCATATAATCGATAAATTAAAACCAAATTAAAAAATTGTATTTCATTTCATAGTTATTCAAAAACAACATCGGCCTGAAACATGTTATTCACCTGTGGTTATTTATGTTCCGAGTGCACAGATCGAGAGGGCAGGCTTGTATTGTGATTCGGGCCTCAGCATTGCATTCACCGCGTATGGTCGCCGGCCAAGTCGACCAGCGACGTTATTGTTCACGTTCACTAACAGTGTCTATCGCCCCAATTCTGTTCGTCAGTCTGTCCCCGTTTTCGTATGTCTGTATGGCGAGATCGGTCTGCGTTTCAACGCCGTTAGTTTTACCACGGCACTTAAGTGCGGGTGCACGTGGGACAAATTTATCATGGTTTTTTTTCCATAACATAAATATGTCTAACTGAATCGACAATGTAACTGGAAATTTTTTCCTACATACTTAAAACATCGCCGCCGATGTTAAGTTTTTTTTTCTGTATAACTGCGTATCTGACCTGAGTAGTACAGTTAAGAACCGATGTAGAATAGTACCATATTATATGTGTATAAGACATAGACCAGTAAACGAATAGACATGAAATAAAGTATACATACAAGAGAGGGGGTTGGAACATTAGTTGCGGGATGAGGGGCACTCTACACACATTCTCGGTGGAAACAAATCCACAGTAAAGTATTTACTCTTCCGAAATTAAAATTTTGTGCAAACATGGCGAATTTTTTACATTAATAAATATATCGTCAGCGTTTGAATTACGTTCCAATCGAGTCGTATTTGGATCGGACCTATTTGATTGAGTAAGTGGTACCAAAGTGATCACGCTGGTGACACTAAAATGAAAATATTGGGACAAGAAATTTGCGTTAGTTCAATGTATACATATTTGGTGGTCTGTAGTATAAGAGAAAAATATGGGCAGTGCGACAATTACACCGATTATATTTTTTCAAATTTTTATGAGACTAGATTTTATTGTTTTGGAGGTAAGTTTGTAGAACTCCATAATCACACGTATGAAAATAAAAACACTTGTTTTTTTTTATTCTACTGGTTTAACTTCCATGAGACGCGTTTGTTCACTTGTCCGTGACGAAAAATACTCTTCTACTACTGTTCTGACCTCGTCTACAGAATTCATATTTTTCTCGTCCAAATGATTTTTAAGACTGCTGAATAAATGATAATCAGATACGGCAATGTTCGGCGAATATGGTGGGTGGGGCATCGTTTCCAAAAAAGTTAATTCCTGAGATGTGACAGCAGAGAAGAGCACACATGAAAGTTTGAGTTTTGAGGAACCCGTTGACCCAATTTGCTAACTTTCCGATGGCACGCAGGTGTCGATGAATGATTGAATGACCAAATTCAAACTTCTCCGCTAGTTACAACGGAATTTTGTTTCACCAGGGTTTGCAGGACGTCCTCGTCGAGCTTTATAGATTTTCCAGGACGAGGTTCGTCTTCTAGGCTGTAGGTTCCGATTTGGAATTTCTGGAACCACCGTTGACACTGGCCTACGTTTATTGTCCGATCCCCATACCCTGCATTCATATTCCTCGCACTTTCCGTTGCGTTGTCGCCTTTATTGAACTCACAAAGCAAAATATGTCGAATGTGCTCTTTTGTCATTTCCATTATAACTTTGAAAAAATAACTGTTAAAATCGAAATCGAATCTTCAAAACTTGTTCTAGAAATAAGTTTGCTTTTATAACAGGTAGTAATTTTACATATTGCCGGTGGTTTATCCCACCCCCCTCCGACTTTTAGGTCATGTAATTGAAAAAACCTCATTATTTATGGGATGACCCAATACATTGTTTTTGACTCAAATTAACGAACCTACAATTAGGAAGGTTCTATAAAACTCGACCTATTTTTGCTCCCTTAGATCCTTCTATGATTGCGGCTCCTTGCCGATTTATTTAATGTTAATTTGTACACTTACAATTTGTCATTTAATTGTATAAGTTTTAAACTGCGCATTTTTGATTAATTAATATGATTTAGTTTTTAAATGTATTTATTTTATCGTGGCTTAAATGCGCGTTCTTCCTCATGGACTCGAAACATAATAATTCAAAAAAATGTGTAACCTATTCCTATTTTCGTAACACAAAACGCGCAGGCCTGTTTTTTTTATATATATATAAAATAATTCCATTTCCACGCGAGCGTTATAAATAATCTTCGACTCGATCCATTCCGCCCAGTCTCGATAAATTGTATTACCTCGGGGAATTTTTTTGCGGAGACGGTAGCGAGCGAAGTGTATTTTACTTTCACTCTCGGTTCGCCAATGCGTAGAAGAAAGTATAGTAGCCCATAGGAGCACTTAGGTACGTGTGTACACACACACACACACACACACACACACACACGCGCAGTCGTTACACGAGGTCAGACCTCGGAGGCGGCGGGGAAATAAATTTATTCCAGTAGATTATCATCATCGATGTAGACAAAAAAACAAAGTCCAGAGAGATGGAGACTTAGATAAATGTAGCCACTCTTATACTTTTCAGAGTGAAAAGTTTTTACATAAATGACGGCGACCCCCAACTCTGTTGAAGCCCGAATTACGAAAATTTTGAGTTAAACGTCATCGGCTCTGACTGCAGATTGTGGTTTCTGGTCCAGTAAACAATGAAAAATCGCTTGTGAGTGTATTGCCCCCATATCGGTCTTTTACGTAATCTGCTTCGTTAAAATTTGTTTTATATTCAAATATAGACACCGCTTGTGGTCTCTAGTAAGAAAAAATCTTTATTCGTATTTAGAAATAACAAAAATAGCAACAATAAGAAATAACTCAAATTGACACAGGTCATAAATCATACAAAATTATATAATAATTAATTACATATGTGAAAATAAAACTTTTGTTTTTTGATTCTACTCATTTAATAGACGTGTTTCGCCTTGTAAGGAGATTATTTATTATTAAGGGATTGATAATAATAATTTATTTTTTTGAGTCATAGTACAGTGTGTTATAATGCCCTTACCAGGCGAAACAAATGGAGTTCTACACACTTACCTTAGAAACAGTAAATAATTTATTAAATCGTGTTCTCTAAATACTAATTAAATGTATTAATTAGAAAGATATTGTGGCGACTTTACGAACACCACCAGATTCACTCGGAGTTTATAATCTCTTCTTACTTGGGTTGAATCCTTGTAATAATAACTCAGTGTCTATTTGTAACAATTACACTTTATTTATAATAAGTATTTACAGTATTAAACAATTATATAACTCACAGGTAGACTTGAAACTATTGAGAAGTGGCGATGGAATGAAACCCGTTGTTCCCCCAGAGACAGCCTCTTATAATCCTTGTCCCCCACCACTCATCTACTCACTCTTCTGATACACACATACATGTACCAAGTGATAGTTCTCACTGATATACATATAAAATAAATTTTATCGAAAAAATATTGTTTTGCTCCCGGTTTTCGAACCTGGATCTCTTTCCAATCCGGGGAAGGTACATAAACTAACTATGCGATAGCAGACAGTACGTTTGACGATAAATTTTCAAACCTATATGTTAAACTTTTCAAATGAATACATCTATCGTTCCATTATTTGAAAGGTTCGAATCCCGGTAGCAACAACAATACTTTTCGATAAAATTGATTTTATATGTATATCTTTCTAATTAATACATTTAATCAGTATTTAAAATATCACAGACCGTCTGTTCTGAATAATTACAACTTCACAATAATAATGTGTTCTCCTTAATAACATATGTTTTCTGGTTCAATCCAATTATGAAACTACTTGTGTATATGTTTTTCTTCTTTTTACTCACTTTACTTTCAACTTAAATATTATTTAGTAACTTGTATGTTTTATTTATATGGCGAATCGGGTCTTGCACAAACAACCCGATCTATAGCCCGGAGTCGGCCTCGGCCGAGCGCGAAGGAGGTCCTCCACGCTTTCCTGATCTGAGCCATGCTTCACTAATCGTCAAAATCAAGTCGCGTTCTCCCCCTCTGCTTTGTGGAATGACAGGTGCGCGCACTCGGTGAGGACACTTCCATCTGAGCCAGATACCAGGCCCATCGAAGTTGCTGGACTTTATACCTGGAAGTCGCATCGTAGAGCTTATAAACTTTGAGGATGTAGCAACGACGCTAAGTATTACCTTCTCAAAACTGGACCAAATTTGTATTTTTAGTGTCAACGATTTCTCAATCGGTTTTTTCGTTTTCCGATTATTGTAATAGTATCTATTTATTTAACTCTTTCTATAGGAATTGAATCTATCGTGCAGTATATAAGTGAATTAAATAAATGAAAATTGTTTTCCTAGGACTCGCACGAGGCTTTCTCCTGTGATTCGGGCCAGATCGTCCGACAGTGTAGCGGGCCCAATAATGGTTTCTTGTTCAGTTTCCCATAAATATTCATAATAATAATATCCCAACTCTTCACTATTGGGGTGGGGGCCCCCTTTGTGCGAGACCACCTTTCCATCCGATGGTTAACGCAAATAGCCTCTTTCTTCTGGTGGAAGTTTTCCCCGGATAACGTGAATAACGCTATATCTTGGCGGACAGAGAGATAATATTTTATTATCTAGACATGTTCGTCGAAAAAAATCTTCGATAGTTTGGCATACTTTTTTTTTTTATACAATAAATTCAAAGAAATATCTTCCACGTTCTACCCATAAATAATCGTGTCTTTGTGTATTTTATGTATTGTAATAATTTATTAACAAAATCTTTGCAACGGCTTGGCCAGTCGGTTCCTCTGCGCGATAGTGTATTTAAAAAAAAATTATTATGTATATTCTTAACTATTCAAAAAGGTTTTTGGTGAAACTTTAAATTAAATCAAAACTCTTGTTTTATTCCACCACACTTTTCAATGTGTTAAATGAATATATAACGTTTTCAGGAACATCTTCCTATTATCAATATTATAGTTCAATTAAAATTAAAAGCACTTTCAGACAGTAATATAGGGTGTGTTTGGAGTTAACGGAGGCGGGGGTGGGGTAAATATTATTTATAAACATTTCCTTGAAATGATAAGCTCACAAATCTTCTGAATGCTTTTCACCTATTTCAATGTATGGTTGTGTGGTGCGAGATTCGCGTGCGAGTTGTTTCTGGACAACATTAAAAATAAGATCATGTGAAATAGTGACAAAAATTAGAATGAAATCAGAACGTTTAAAGTGAAGAAACACACGAGGACACGTGTTTTATGTGTGTGTGAGGGTGTATATGTTCACGTGACTGCTAGTGAGGAATAATATATTAATTTTTATTAAGGAGAACACATTCTTATTGTGAAGTTGTAATTATTCAGAACAGACGGTCTGTGATGTGATGTTTTTAATACTGATTTAATGTATTATTTATAAAAGTGTAACATGTAGGTTAGAAAATTTGTCATCAAAAATACTGGCGCTATAACACAATTGGTAGTGTGCTTCCCCGGATTGGAAATAGAGATCCAGGTTCGAATCCCGGTAGCGCAAAAACAATATTTTTCAACAAAATTGATTTTATATGTATATATTTATAATTAATACATTAAATTAGTATATTAGTTTTTTTTTAACATATTTAATTATTTTTAATGATATAGTTATTTTTAATTATTACTTTGTGACTTCACACTTTTAGTTTTCGCAATATTCGCGCGCTAACATTACAGTGTGTTGTTGTGTTGTATATGAATAGGAGGATTCACAGATTTAGCGTCCACATTTAGACCAACTGATGAATCTGAATGTGTATCAGTTTGTCAGTCTACACTGCATACAAAATACAATAGACATTGAATGACGTCTTTCTCCGCGCTCAACTCTGTACTTTTCTTTTCGAACTTTCGAGACGCACCATTATAGCGCGTATACACGGATGAGACGTGTAAAGGACAGTACAGTCAGTGTTGAGCGCGAAGCAAGCTATGATTAGTTGCCGCGTGTATTTTACGCGTATAGTAGAATGACCCCATGTTTAACTGCCCATGTTCAAGGATAGATTGCTCTCGGAGATTTGAGCCGACTCAAAAAGATAGCACAGAGTTCAGCGCGTAGCAATTTATGAATCATCATCCGATATGTTTTGCGCGCAGATTAACCACTCTCAGAGATCATGGATACGCGCGATAAGATGGCGTGTATACGGAAGAAACAGTGCTCTCACATCTATAATGGTCCATATGTATCAGTTGATTAGTCTACTCTTTGAAAAAAATACAAAAGCCAACGAATGTGGATAGCTCGTTCCACGCTAAGGTGACCGACTGACCGACCACTGACTTTTATGCGAGTTTCGAGACAAAAGATTCGTCACTATACGAGATATTCTAGCATATGTTTAGTCTGATATATTACAGACAATTAATGTAAGTCTATTTTAGATCATTGTGGTTGTACTATGTGTATTTATAAGCAAGTTAAAACACTTTATTAAGGAGAACACATTCTTGTTGTGATGTTGTAATTAATCAGAACAGACGGTCTGTGATATTTTAAATACTAATTAAACGTATTAATTATAATTAGTATTTAAAACACTTTACATTTTTATATTTTGAACAATTTCAAAAAACGATAAAATCAAAGACACGGTGGCATGTAAAATATGAAATGCGTCTAATATTATAAAGGCCAACTTTGTGAATACAAGGAGGAGAGGAGAGAAAGAGAGCGGCAAAGTTTGGCCCCCCAGCCCCCAGCCGGCGACTTCTAGCGCGCCGCGCCCAACTTTCGGGATTACTTTTGTTGCCAGAAATTGTTATAATTTCTTTTGAATAACTTCGCGGCGTCCCCGCTATTAGGGGAGCCCTCTCGCCCGCCCGTACACACCTACAGTGGTACAATCATAAATTACAATGATTTATACACCCACCCACCCCCTCCCCCCTGCCCCGCCAACAACGACGCCCGTTAAAGATTGGAAGTTTTAATTGCGGCGGAGGTTTTTTTCTTCTCTGGGTCAAAAAATAGCCTTCCTTGAAGCGCCCATTCTATCATTTTGAACAATTAAATCAAAGTATTTTTAACAAAAATTAAATGAATTCATTAGAAAGATATACAGGAAAAAATATTTGGTTGCTGAGCCTTCTCCTATCCGGGTAAACGCGTTACAATTTTCACTATATCAACCAAACAAATTTGATGTTCAAGTTCTGCAGATGGAGACATTCGTTCGTCTCTCCATACACGGTATACCAATGTCCTATTGTGTCCCGCGTAAGGAAATTTCAGAGGGTACAGATGCATTGTTTTGGAATGAAGTGTCAATTTTCTTTGAATTAAACGAATTAGGTAAATATGTGA
Organism: Eubasilissa splendida; assembly: GCA_031772225.1. Classification (NCBI taxonomy): domain Eukaryota; kingdom Metazoa; phylum Arthropoda; class Insecta; order Trichoptera; family Phryganeidae; genus Eubasilissa; species Eubasilissa splendida. The sequence continues at coordinate 13,379,028 of CM062866.1, read as the reverse complement.
TCTTTTTGTTCTGAAAGTACATTTTTCAGATTAAAAACAAACAAGTTCGTTTCCATTCTTCAGATATTGAAAAATTGGATCAGTGTAATACTATTGTACCGTAATTTAATTATTACATTTTTTCACAATACATGGGTTCGCGCCCGTTCTAGAACGAGTTTCGAGCTAGCTAAAATGTATTATTAATTAATGTGTGCATTATTAAACCGTATTTAGAATACCACGAGAATAATTAGCATTAATCACTGAATTACGTCCAGGGGTCTATATATTTTTTATTAGTATAGAAAATTGTGCCCATTATTATGAAAGTGGTCTAAGTCACGTTTCTTTCGCTTCGAGATATTTATAGGTTTGGGTTTGAATGGATTAAAAAATATTTTTATATTACACAACACAATATTTCAAAATGTATTTAGTCTACTAGATTTATAATTTATTTCGACATATAAATGTTGCATGTAGCTTATAAGGAAATAAAAAAAATTAAGATTGGAATGACTTACTCTATTATCAACATAAACACTAGCGGAATACCGTTTACAACTATTAAATTACTGTACACAAACATCGTAAATTCCTCAGTGAACCGCCATAACCAAAAAGAGTTCTCAACGCATTTGCGCAGTGCGCAGAGCGCAACTGGGCGGCCATCTTTAAACTAAACAGTGTCTACAATATTACCATAACTTAAGTTAGAAACATGGAATCTACCTGGCCTAAACTGATCAAGAGACTTGCTGCTTTTGGAATATCCATACAAACATTAATCATTTAGTGTCTTTTTAGCAACGTTATATTTTATGTTAAGCCAGTGTTAAATTTTTTAGACTTATTTAATATTTTATTTTATATTTAAGTATTCGTAATTATCTAGTAGATTGAATGAAAGGATAATGTTGGAAGAGTATTTTTAAATTAGTGTAAGGTCGCGGGGACATGCCGATAGGTATCAATGAGGCTCGCCCCCATTATGCCGCGGTTCGCGTGTTGGCGCGAAGAGGAGGACGGAGTGCAGAGTGGGTGTGTGTAATATTAGAGGAATGGACAGAGAGATTAATTAACTGTGTGATAGTATGAATTAAAAGAACCTAGATATATTGTGCATTAGTGAGAGCATGAAGAAAGGAAGAGGAGAGATATATAGTATATATATATATATATATATATATATATATAGTTTTAGGATTGATCTGGTAAACAGTTATCTTATGTCCAAAACTTGAAAGGATTTACAAAGTTCTTCAGAGTTATATCTAAATGGCCTCTTGTTTATCACTCTGATGGCGCATTTCTGAACCTCAATTAGAGAATCCATTCAAGTAAGAGCTGCACCACTCCATGCACATATTGCTTAACTGATGAGACTCTGAAGTGAATAGTATACCATTTTTAATATAATGTAATATTCATAAAGCTTTGTAAAATTTTGAAAATATAAATTAATTTTCTCACTTTGGTCATTCGATCGATATGAGGAGCCCATCGTAAATTTTCGTCAATTGTTAATCCGAGATAAATTATCTCACTCGTTTTTCAATTATGTCACAGTTACTTATTTGATTTGAATCCGAAATGCAAGTATGTATTTTAATAGTTTTTGGGATGAAATAGTTTTTTGTTTTTTCACTTATTAGGTCTTCTTTTAGTTTGTTATAGTTGATTATTTTCTTTAAATGACCAGTTGGACCAGGAATACAATTTAAGGTTTTAAATTGATTCTCTTTGCTTTTTAGGTTTATAAGCGTTGGGTGTTGATCAGTAATTGTGGAAAGTAAAACGGTCTCAAAAGGTTTTTTAGTCTTGATGAATATGTGATTTATACAGCTTTTGGAAGAGGTGTTGATGATGCTGGAGACGAAGCAACGTAGATAGGTAGTCGTTTGCCTGTGGGTGTATGTTGTCAATGATATTTATATTGAGGTCACCGGCAATGGCATATTCATTTATATTTTTCGATGTTTCAAGGATTGTAGAAATAGATACCAAAAAAGGTGTAATGATTCGGACGGAGATCTATAGATTCCAAAGATGCAATATTGTTTGTTTAGAATTGCTCGTAGACAATTAGTTTGTTCAACGTGTACTTCATCTACGGTGTGATTTATATAATCATTAATATACATTATAACACTTATCATTTTGTTTATTATTAATTTTGCTATAATACAGTTTATAACTTTCGGTTACGAGAAAATTAAATTTTTTGTTTAGCATTCAGTTAATATAATTACGCCAAACTTGATTATTATGTCATCAAGGAGAATTATAAATTCATCAATTTTTTTTTGTATCTTCTGATATTTAGGTTCAAAATTTTTAAGCCAGACGATAATGAATTGTAGTTTAAATATTAATTTAATGTATTAATTATAAATATATACATATAAAATCGATTTTTGTCGAAAAATATTGTTTTTGCGCTACCGGGATACGAACCTGGATCTCTATTTCCAATCCGGGGAAGTACACTACCGATTGTGTTATAGCGCCAGTATTCTTTATGACAAATTTTCGAACCTATATGTTACACTTTTTCAAATTAATACAACTGTCGTTCCATTATTTGAAAGCCATCTACATTGTTTTTACGGAATCTCAAATACCTTTGAGTAAACCAACCGACTGCAGACGCCAGAATTATCAATTCATTTTTATTCAATTTTGGACACATTGATACAACTTATATTATTAAGGAGAACACATTGTGTGTTCTGAATAATTGCAACTTCACAATAAGAATGTGTTCTCCTTAATAATTGTAGTTGAATCTGCTATCAACGGTTTTGGTTGAAATTGTATAATGACAATCATCAATGTCGATTGCTGTATACATTTAGAATTTGTTATTGGATAGGTTGACCATTCAAGTTGGAAACTTTGATTCTTACGTTGCTTTATTACAATATTATTTTCTCTATCGTATTTTAGCTTCATCATCTCGTTTTGCGAGCATTTTCCATTTTTTTGCCACACATATTTAAAATCGTGATTATTACAGCAGTGTTAGCTCTCCATAGTAAATCTTTTAAAAAGGGTGACATTCACTCATTAATATATATTCCGTTTCTTGATGGGCACAATTTTATAAGTTAAAAGTACATATACACATATACATACTGAAATATTTGTGACTGGTGAAAACTAATGTTATTAAGGGCGTGCTTTCAAAAACAATAATCGGTGTTTTGAAATAAAATTAAAATAATAAAAAACACATTAATAGGATCGATATAAATATTATTTAGTAAGAAATTATTGTGTTTTTGATATAAAACTTGATTTTTAATAGTAGCCGAAACCTCAAAGCATACGAGTAAATATAATATATTATTTAAAAACGTATGCTTTCACTAAAACAAAGTGTTTAAAAAACGTCAAAAATTGATCTTATCTACTGCAAATTGAATGGTTTATAATTATTAATTTTTAACATAACATTTTACTAATTTCGTTCAATACAGATTTATTTCCGTAATCTTGGCTTCAAGATTATAAGAAAATATATTTCGTATATTCGAGAGTTTTCTATATTACGGCAATTTATTGGCACGCTGAAAATAAATTTAATGGTCGCGGTTTTGTTTGTATTTTCTTAATTATGGCAAATAACATTCATTTTACTAGTTTTAAATTAATGTATACGTCCTATCTAAGTAATAGTTTAAAAAAAAGTCAAATCTAGTGTATAGCTTCTGATATAAATGAATCATAAAAACCTACATTTTCGTAAAAAACGCGAAAATATGAATTATTTAAGTCTTAATGGGATGTTGCATTTGTTAGTCGAAGCGCGTTTAAAGATTTCATCTGTGTACCTACCGCCTGGTTCTTCCCGAGATGGAGGACAGCGTGACAGGGAAAGTGTTCCGCTCGCTCGATCAAAACGCCGAAGAACACCGCGACGGTTTTGCTAGCCGGGTGTTTTGTTTGCCCGCAAGTCGGCGGTACGTTTGGCGGAATCGCCTTATCATGCCTGTGTAGGTAGACTCTCTGGTACTTACCCGTTGGCCAGTTAGTTTTTTTTTCGCGTCGCTATTTGCCCGGCCAGTTGAATCCGGTTCTATTCGGTAAAAATGCACACAGTTATTATCAACGTGCGCGGCCGAAAGTGGATTTTATTATCGCCCGTGTGTGCTTTATTACCTCATTTCTGAGCCGTGTATGTACATTGTACACACACCGTGCCTTTCCTCGCACGGGCGCGACCATGCGCGTGCTCTTCATTATGAAAGTAAAGGAAAATATGTAAATAATGTTAATTGTATCGCTCACCTCTGTCTCTACAGTCCAAAAATATTTATAAATACATTATTTTTTATGCGTCAGCACTTAGCTCGCCCTCCCACTCATTCAATAATGTTTCATATTAGAGTGATCTTAGAAAGGTATCGGATATATAGATCATCAGAAATGTAAATAGTCCGCGGAAGATTTGGCACTACCATGTAAACTAGATACTGGTAGATGATCCTGTTAGAAGCCACAATAATCGACGAACTTGTATGAGATGTATGAATGTGGATGAGGCGAAAATTGTAAGTCAGGACAGAAGAGTGTGCCACTCTATCCCCTCCTCCTATTATTATGGCAAGTATGAAAGGTATATGACTAAAAAGGGATTTATTCAGTATCCAAAGTTTTTAGTTATTCACAATTTTTAGTTCCCTTTTTATTTAATTTTTTCTTTTCACGATTCTCAATTTATATTAGCTGATTGCCGACAAACTATATGAAATGTATTTAGGATATCTCTACTGATTATTCATTAACTATGTAAAAAGTTTGCCTCGGTACGGGCGATGCCCAGTGAGGCAGATATTAAAATAATATATGTAAAAAAAGAAAAAACTATATCAAAAACATCTAATGATGTCAGAAAGATTCGATAGAGAAGAATATATATTTGATGTATAATTATAAAATATCTTACACGTATAACAGTTATATAATATGTACATTTATTTGTCATCATCACGAAATGTCTTTAGAAGATAATAATTGTTTCTATAAAAATATCATAGCGACACGACTCAAGATGGAGGTGACCCTCAATTAAAATTTCATCGCTCCTATACACAAATGAATTCTGATTTCGTCACCATCGTATTGCTGGTCACAACAGGTACATTATTACTCAGGTGGCGCGTTATGTTATATTACTAATAATGTACTATGTGCCACGTAGTACATCAATTTTGAAATAACTAATTATATCTCCAACAATAGTAGAATAAAGCACCTAATGCCAGACGTGCGATATGACAGTCACTATATAGGACATGACACGAAAGGTTTTCCCCATTACCTGCAATCAATTAGATTGTTATCGCTCACAAATAATGTATACGTACGTATGTATAATTTGAAAAAATTTCCCCTATATCTTATACTACCTTTCACTTTTATCTTATCGCTTGGGAATCGTGTGCTAGTGTCATGCGTTCATGTAATGACTCCATTTCTAACGCAATCTACAATACTTACTAGGAGAACGCATTCTCATTGTGAAGTTGTAATTATTCAGAACAGACGGTCTGTGATATTTTAAATATCAATTAAATATATTAATTAGAAAGATATACATATAAAATCAATTTTATCGAAAAATAGTGTTGTTTTGCCACACCGGGATTCGAACCTGGATCTCTTTCCTAACCGGGGAAGGTGCATTACCAAATATGCTAGTTTTTAGACAATATTTTTAGTGACAAATTTTCGAACCTTACCTTTTTTTTATATTTCAAATAATGGAACAATATCAAAAAAAAAGGTAACATATAGGTTCGAAAATTTGTCGCTAAAAATATTATCGCTATAGCATAGTTGGATAATGCACCATCCCCGGTTTGAAAAGAGATCCAGGTTCGAATCCCGGTGGCGCAACAACAATATTTTTCTATAAAATTATTTTTTTATGTATATCTTTCTAATTAATATATTTAATTAATTACTACAAGTGAGGATTGGATCGATAATGAAAATATTCGGAGACTACAGGAATAGGGGACGTTCATGAAAGACATGGCGTGATGAGGTGATGGTAACAGTTAGAAGTTGACAATGCGAATGGCCAAGGCGGAAAAATGTGGCGTTGTGTTTTCTGTCTACATTTGATTTCACCAGTTAAATAAATACATAAAAGAATCATTTAAAAAAAAACCTTTTCTTTAACTTCGCGTTTTTTATAATCTTAGAATAAAATAAATAAAAATTGCATATTTCTACGGGGAACACGTTATTGTTGTGAAGTTGTAGGATTTTTTAGAACATAGTTCTGTGGTATTTTTAATTCAAGTAGAATGAATCAACCAAAAGGATATACAGAAAAAATCTATTTATAAAAAAAACCTATTTTATTTTGTTTCTATTATCGATTTATTGTTATAAAAATTTCCCAAATTCTCACATTTAATTATTAGATTTAGAGTAAAAATCACAGATCATTTAATGAATAGACATGAAATAAAGTGTACATGTAGGAGAGGGGTTTGGAACATAAGTTGCGGGACGAGGGACATTCAACACATATTCCTTGTGGAAACATAAATCCGATAGTTTATGACATATTTTTACAACACTGAAAGTATTTACTCTTTGAAAATAAAACCTTTGTGTAAACAAGACATGTTTTTTTACATTAATGTCAGTGCGATTTACAAATTAATAGAGCGTTTTATCCAAAAAAACAAACGTGTGCGCGTGCGCCTCACATTCCTTATGATTGTAAAAATTAATTGCTAGTGTTTGAGTGCAGAATCTACTCGGAGGTGAGTCAAAAACAGTTCCTTGATAACGGGTTCATTAAAGTTTCACACTTGGTGCAGGCCGTTTGGAAGCAGAGCGATACAATATTTAAAGGTGCGCCCTAATTTGGCACATTCGAAAGCAGTTGATTTTGATTTCAATGTTTTCTACAGTCCTGCAGTTCCAGGAAAATATTACTTTCTTTATATGTATATATATCGTGCAATGTATGCTTGCAACTAATATTACATGAACATATCTCTAATTATTAATTGCATTCAATCTTAAAAGTATACATAAATAAAATCAGACGTCTTATGTTTTTAAAAATATATATATTTTTAATACAAATGTCATCGACCCCCTAACCCGACCTAAGTAAAGTACTATAAATAACAAATTCGTAAATATTATGTATTTTTGATATTTAAAAAATATTGGAAATAAACAAATAAATACAAGGGATATAAGAAAAAATGGCGACGACAACTGTTAGGAAATCTAACACACTTTATATAGTCAAAAGAAGAAACGCGATGAAACAATATCTGTAGTGTAATAATGTAGGTGAACAAATCAATCTAAACACTGCACATTCTCTTAAGAGCGTAATCCAGAATTAGTTCGACTTGTAGAAATATTGATAAGTGGTATTACTCGCAATGGGATATGTCAATTTATTAGTCACAACATACATTTGATACATTTTTAAGTAGGAGTCATTTGAAAAAAAATTATTGTATTCTATTACCGCCTCTTAAAAATATATCAAATATATTCGTGTATATCAAATATATGACTAATTTGTCGTTTTACGATACTTTTTTTTTCGAAGACGGCCGGGTCAGAATTTGAATAGAAGTGCAGCGCGGCATCCGACGCTGTGTAGGTAACACACGTACCGGGCGGCAAACTACTGCGCCGCACTCAAGTGGTGCAACCGCACTCGGAACAATGGCTGAACGTTAAATCCTGTAGCTGCCGGTAATTGCATTCGTCTACACTTTGGTGCCCGCTGACTTCAAAATTTGCATTTGTAACTGCATACATCAAATGCAGCGCGCGGGGGGCCACCATTTTATATGAAAGTTATGAATATTTTGCATACGTACCGGGAATACATACGGAAGCGGTGCATTCCTTTCTATTTTCTTTGCGGTCTGTTTCTAGCTTAACTCAATATTTTCAGATTTATAAAATGCAGTAAGAAAAACTATTTGTTTTTTTGCATGGATTCAGTATTTACGTTTGACTTATTTTTACGTAGAAATATTGTATATTTTAATATTTTCTTAAAAAAAAAAAACTATTGAATTATTCTATTTGACGTCCATTTTTTGTCAAAATATTTTTTTTATGCCAGCCTTTGCTAGTTTATTTAATTCATATACTAAAAAACTAAAATAATGATTATATAATAAAAACGAAAAATATTTTTTATTACAATGCTGACACGAATCTTCTCCATCCATCTCGGTGTTCTGCTGCCACCAGTACTTACTCCTGTTTCAGATCCAGTCTCTACCCGCATAGTTACTTTATTTTCTAGGTCTCTTCCTGAATTCTACGCCTTAGAAAATGTTATGTCTGCATCCTAGCTAGTGTGACTAATATCTTTCACTTGAGAGTAAAAAGGGACCAAGGACACTTACATTAATTTAAGTTTGACGTTGTACCTACCCTTATCCCTTTTATTTTCCTACTATTTTTTGTATTTAATGATATTTATTTTATTGTTAGATATGTACATATATCATACAATTAAATCCCCTCGGCATAGTGAGATAAATTGCTCATTTCCAAAGACCGTGTGAAACTAATACGAAAATATAACATGTATTGTATTTCATATTTAATATGTTAATAAGTCAACCCTTTTCACATTTCCGAGGGAGAATTGTTTAATTTTTATTTATACTGCATCCGTTACCGCCAATGCACTTGTAATAGTTTTAAACTCCCAGTTGCCCAGCATGTATTGTTTTTTCTACTTTGGACTTAACAACTTGATGTGCCCGGCGATTAATGTAACGCGAATTTCCCCATATTATTAACAAAGAAAGGAGCACTAACGGCTAATCCGAATGCGGTGCATTCCTTTAAGGGATTTGCATGGGTATCCCCGCCTCCTTCTCAGTGACCAACAATATAGTGATAATATGATGAAATCCCACGTCATATCGAGTGGTGCCCAAACCATTGGGACCTCTTTATATCAAACTTATGTACTTATCTGCTATCAAAAATTCTTACAAACACAGTGCCCGAATGACGAAAGTTGCAATCTCCGTTAACTTTCGTGCACGGTAAGTACCCTTTAAAACTTGTCCGTTTCCCCACCCTCCCCCGGTACATATTCCGCCCGGTTTCCCTCCCCTCCCCTCCCTTCCACGCCCCGCTCGCCAAAGGGGAAACATCCCTTTGTGACGCCGGTAATAATTATTTGTTGTTTGTTTGTTTTACAGGTGAACGGGGATCGAAGAGGAGCTCGTATTTTCGAAATACATTTTGTGGTAAGCAATATTTTCCTGTATTCTTGAATAAGTCGTGGTTCAGATTTACGTCTTCTTCTTCGTTTCGCAGAGTAGTTGCGGTCAGCGTTAATAATACTATTCAAACAAATTGTCTTCCTGATAATTATCCGTTAATTATAATGTTAACGTTACCTCCCACCCCTGCTCCCACCGCAGCTGAGGGCCTCATCCGAAAATTAATTTCATTGCATATTTTATTTTATGGATCAGTTAGTGTGCGTCCGTTCTGACGAAGAAGTATCGAAACCGTTCAACGTTTTACGTAATCAAAGTGGTTTATATAGTTTAATTAGTACTTATATTTAACCACAAAGTTAGCGCTACAATATCAAAAATTATTATTCTTTTACTGATTTTCTGCAGTCGAAAAATGGTTGAATAATTAATGAACGGTCTTCAAAAATGAATAAAATTCTCACATATACCAGCTCATTCTGCCGATTTCTCAGTAGAGTAAGAACGAGCGTGGCGGAGACCGCTTTTAAAATAAATCATTTTAAATTGAATTTATATTTAGTTGGTTTTTTCTGTTTGCTCCAATTTTCTACATCAGAGGTGCGCTCAATTCATAGCACAATTATGTACAAGTGTGTACCGTAAATTGCGATTGTTTCCGTAGGGTTAGGCAGAGAGAACAGAATGACATTGTCAGGAGGCAGTTATTGGGTGGGTAAGTAATAATAAATATGAATTAAATATATTAATTAGAAAGATATACATATAAAATCAATTTTCTCGAAAAATATTGTTGTTGCGCCACCGGTTATGTTCCACCAGACCTATGTTCTGAATAATTACAACTTCACAATAAGAATGTGTTCTTCTAAGGGTAAATAATATTTTTTCCATTCCATCTCGCCCTGGCTTTACATTCTTTGCATATATTTCCGATACAAACTTTTACGTACTTTCGCACATATTATTATTTCTTTGGGACTGTTCAAAAATTATAAAAATTCGTAACTACGTTAATATATAAAAGTACACATTTACATACGGGGGCAATCTTCTTGAATCTTGCGGTCAGTGCCGGAAAGATTTTAAGTAAGAGCATTAATTAATATATTACGAAAGAAAATGAATAGCCAAGTGATGCACATTGTATGTGTTAAGAATTCTATTTCATGTTTGTTTATTTACCTGCTGTATTTCATATGCACACGCTGAAGAGGTGAATTGTACCGTGTATGTAGTAGACGCAAACCTTGGCTGTTTGCCCGAAACAAATTGCTGGATTCGCAGCACTCTTTTATTTTTACCCTTCATTGCGGGGTGGTTGGGGGGGATGGGGGTGGCATCCGCAAAAGTTGCACACTTTTTGCAATGTATCAATAAACTTGGTCCATTTTTGCGCCACGTGGTGTCTCCTTCTATTTCCGGTTGGAATTATTTTGCGGTACATTTTTATAAAACTGACCGACAGTATCAAACGCAACGGGCGGTCCGACATAAAAATAATAAATTATTTTTGGATTAATGTGTTAGGTATTTTTTAATATTTTTTTTACTCATTTAACACTTGCATACTTTTGTTGTTTGACACTTTGTTATTAAAACTACAATCAGGCCGATTCTCAAAATTGCAATATTGTAATGAAGGTGATTGTTATACCTACCTACCCTCAAAAATAGACAATAATATATTGAATATTTATGCGTTTTTACAGCCTATGAGACATTTCATCGCTCAGCATACTGGTCGCTAAATTGTATTTTTATTTTACTTATAATTATTTTCAATTAAAAATAATGTTTATATAAAAATAAAACGTCTTGCACACATGTTTTTCTCGTTCGAAAATAATTCAGTTAAACAAATAAAATTACTAAAACTATTATTACTTTGCAAACTATTACCAAAAATCATTAATTCAGTTAAATAAATTAAATTAAAAACCTCCCTGTCGGAGAACCGGACCTCGATCAGGCGGGATCACTATCCAGTGCATTGCTGACGGACACGAATGGATGTGAAATTTGACATTCACAAATATCTTGAGCTTATTAATAATTAAGCTTATTACAAAGTTCAACTGGTGTAACTATTTTTCAAATAAAATACAATAATATGATTTAAATACTTATCTCTTTGATTCAACTAATTAGTTTTTATTGCTTTGTATATTTTTAAACTACATACTAGAAATATTATTTTGTGCACCCCCAAATAATAAAGATCATATATTAATTAAATGTCAGTCTCACCGTACTGGCATTTCCATATCTATTATCAATATTTTATAAACTATTATATATTGATCAATAATGATATTTATTAGATGACTAGTTTATTTTTCAGTTATCATAATGGAACGACAGTGTTGACATCATCAACCGTTATACAAAGTAAAGTCACCACTGTCAACCAGTAATATTTACTAAATTTATTTACAATTACGATTTCTTCACATGAGTCACTGATTTATCATCCGCCAGCCAAGTGACGCGTTACAAAAATGTACGTATATTATCAGAGATCTAGATTAACAGAACTCATGTTTAGTTATTGTTTGGTGGTTTGTCATCCGTGGAAAGGCTCAAATCATTATTATCTACCGTCCGATAATAATAATTCGCGAACTTGCCACTTTGTGTCCGCTCCTAGCCACGTAATCCGCCGGTCGGGCGTGGGCCGTTATAACTTTTTGATACTACGATTAATTTACTCTAGGCAAATTAAACTGACCATGTGTCTATTCAGTTGTAGGCGAGAATTACCCGTTTTCGATACACAACAAATGATGAATATATTTGTTATTAAAAACGATTTAGATAAATCACTTGGAAAAATATACTGAAAAAATCAAACTATATAATAGACCTAGTCCACAATATTTTATAGGTGAATAATTGACGAAATTATAAGTAGAAAATGTTTATGGAATATGTGCCTAATTTCAATCACGTAATTATGCCATTATTGCGATTACTTGAAAACATTCCAAATTATGTACATATTAAATACAAAAAAATTAAGGTCGTAATTCGAAGTACGTTAACTTAACATGATTTTTTTTAAATTTTAAACAATATTTTCCGTAACAATCAGATTTTGCACATATTCATTGAACATTTTCGAATCGTAATTTAGTCAGGTACCCACCCATAAAATATTGTGGACTAGGTCTGTTTCACCCTGTATAGATACTATAAACATGTTATCATCATCACTGGGACTTGAACTAAGAACTTCCTACAGCCAGTAGTCAGTTTTATCGATTAGCTACAATAACCCATTCAGAATTCTCTAAATTTCATTCAGAGACATCTATTTTTTCCGTTATAAATGTTATTAATTAGTCCTGGCGGCGCCTAACATGTTCTACTCAAAGGTTTTTGAAAAACATTGCAATTAAAAATATGATTCCAACGGAAAAAATGTATCTTTCACTTAGAAACCTTTTTATGTAGATGAAATTAGGCGATTTTTCTACTAGTCACTCACTCTCTATATCTTAATTATTGGTAAAACTGTCTACCGGCTTTAGAATGTTTCAAGTACCGATGATGTTCGCGTCTCGTGATTTAAATAAACTTTGTGTTTATTCGTCGCTATTTGATTAATCGATCATAAATTAAACAATGTATTAATGTACGAGCAATATATATAGATAGGACAATACTAACTAACTATCTAGGACAATAGGAAATATTATACGGAGTATATGATCATTTCCCTTATTGCTAGTAAGTTTAGTTAATGATTCCGATGTTTTTATCGGAATGGGTAATTTTATGGGCGTACTAACCATTATAAAAAAAGAGGTGTTAACGCCGGTGCCAAAGTTCGAGCGGGATTATTACTGTAATCGTTTGTGGCTTAAAACAGTTTATTTTATGTACATTTTGGGGTTTAAAGTATGTCTATTTACATTTTTTTAGTAATGGCTTAGAGCTGATTGTGTTTAACGTTCATAATCTCTCATGGGATTTTTTTATATTTCAACGTCTGATCTCTACAGCCGACTTGCTGTACATTTTTTCGGGAGAAACAGTAATAATAATAAATAGACAACATATCGAATTGATGAAAAAGTACAAAATCATCATATACTAGCGCGTCATCACATTTTTGTTTAATTACGATATTACGGCGATACTGGCTACAAAACGATCATTGTTCCATTGTCTCGAACCAAAGGTGTGTACCTAGCTGGACTCCATTTAACGTTTTTATATATGCAGTCATAATGCTATAAATGATAGTGCAAGTTCTATTAGCTGTTATGACACGAAGTGCGCTTTCAGTTATCACTGACAACATTTGAGTAGCTTGTATTTAGTATTTTATTTAATATAATATGTCAAAATATGAGAAGCTTGTTGGTGTAGTGGTCAAAACATCGGCCTAGTGATCTAGTGGTCGTTCCAGGAAAACAACAAGTTAGTCCTATTTTCATAGCACAAGCGTTTAGTTTAGTTTGAAAATAGTAAGAATATTGATGTGACATGTATTCCGTGTACGCATCTCTATTTTAAAAAAAATTACATATAAATTTCAATCTCCTTACTGCTCCAACCATCGGTTTTTGCATTATACGTGGTATATTAGGTAATTTCAATAAAAAAGGTGCATATTGCAGAAGATATCATTTCTGAATTTTTTCAATTAAATTTGACCTGTATCCCAGGACCAATATTAACGGAGTTTTTAAAATTTTAAAACAACCGACATTTCGAAACAAATTTTGGATAAAAAATCCGAACTTCGGGAGTTCACCTCTCCATACAATCTGTTATATTGCACATATTATACAGTGGAACCCCGATTTTACATGCTCGGAATTCCCTCCATTTACGTGTAATTTCTGCAGTCCCGTGTCATTTTAGTACATTACAAACCCTATTTTACGTTTGTATTTCCCGCGATTTACGTCTAAAATTTATTGAAATTCGTTCGGCCAGTTCGCTATTCGCCATAGAGCCAAGAGTGTGTTTGGCATTTGCTTGTATATACGCATTTTTCATTCTCATACCAACGTAATTTGTACATTGCGTTATTTTTACAAGCTGAAATCAATAAGAAAATTGCGTAGAAGATAGTATAGACAACATTGATGGTTGGGAAAGACTCTTGCAGATTTACTTAGACGTTGACTTCAACGTAATAACATCGGACGTAGTGGAAATTGATAAAATAGTGGATAGTTGCGTAAACGAAAATTTGACAGAAGAACTGTTTAAAAACATGCAGCAAAAAACATACTTAGATTTTTTCAATAATAAATAAATATATTTTTTATAATACCCCCAATTTACATTTTCCCCTCTGTTTACATTTTTTGGCCTCTTCAAAAACTTAAAAGCGGGGTTCCACTGCATATTCAATTCTCTTGGTCAACGTTCGAAGAAAATACATTGAAATTTTCCGGAAGTTGCGTTCGAGACCTTCTGCACAAGGTAGTATTTCTATTAAAATCTACCTAAAACTCATAATTCTACCCGCCAGAGTTTTCATCCTTCGATAATTCAGTACCCCTCTTCGTAAGAGGATGGGATACGGGGGATTGCATAACTTAACAGTGGGCTAAAATACGGCCAGATGATAAGCTTTGACCACGCGGGGAAGTTAGTTTGCCTATCGCTATTCAGGCGGGCTATTTCGCTAACTTTGATGCAGCATCCCTAGTGGAGGTGTATCCCGTCCCGCCCACCTACCCGCAATCAACTGCCTAGGTGAGGATTGACTATGCCGTGCGAAGGGTTACAAAGGATGACACATTTTTAACATGGGGTCTTCATAAAAGAACGACCCAATAACATATTCTGACCAGAAACACGATACTGTATCTCGATGCGGATGCAAACGGTCTTTTTCATAATAATAATAATGGATAAATTGTATAGCGCCATTTTCGTAAAAACTTTCACCCAAGGGCGCTTTACACATAAACTGTTCATAGTTCTACAATTATCTTTGGTTTTTAAAATTAAAAATTGTTATTTTCACTTATGATAATGACTTTTTGAAAAGATGCGTTTTTGGTTTCTTCTTAAATAAAGTCTCTGATGCACTGTTTCTTATGACGGAGGGCAAAGACTTCCACGCTTTTGGGCCTGCCACCGCAACCCTTCCTGCGGCTGAAGTAGAGGCTGACCTGATAGTTTGACGTCTACCATTCAAATTGTCTGGGATACAAAGTTCTTGAAGATACAGAGGGTAACCGGCACAATTTAAATTCAACTCTTTCAAGGAATCGGAGTCGATGTAGCTGATGTAAAAGGGATCTTATATGAGAGAATTTGGAACATCATATATCATCCGGTGCAGCCGCATTTAGAATGGATTGTAAACTATCCAACTGAAACATTGGCAGGCCAGCATAGATGCTGTTACAATAGTCCACACGTGACACCACAAATACACTCGTACACGCGATGGTTCATTTCACCAAACTCTACAATCTTGCTTATTTGAGATGTCCGCTGAAATGAAATTGGGCTTTATTGATGAGTTTAAGTTCTCGGATTTGTACTTATTGTAGCAGTATTTTCGTTTGAGTATCTTCGCATCAAGAATCTACTGATCAGGTTGCGAATTGCCATGTCTCATAGCAACATGATCGCGATCAAAAATAACATGAAGTTTGTGAATCGTATTTGCAATGAAACGCGTATTTTTTATAAAAGTGTTCAAGATTGGTTCTTCCGTTTTGAAACATTGCATGATGAATTACCCGGTCTCTAGATAATAAATGTCAAAACAATTTTTGGTACGAAAATGGCGTCTAATTCATAAATAATGAGACGCTATAGATTGAAAACTAAATTACTGTGTTATATAAAGATGAATATTACCACGGCGATGGAGCCGCGGCGGGAATGGGGAGGAGGGGGGAGACCGCTTAATACATTTAATTTTTTAATAATTAATTGAAAAATAATATGAATCAATAGTAAATTGTGACATTTTTTCTTATAATTTGCGTAAATTTTGTCGCATTTATAATTCATAATTTTGTTTAGAATATGTCGTTTTGTTTTGGGCCGTGTTGTAAAATATAGGTTCTGTGCGCCGCCCACGCCCATTGACTTAGTAACAGTATTATCGTTTACGTCTTTAACATCCGATTTCGAATACTCCACGTGCGCACATGAACGGTGGTTAATCCTACCTTGTTATTACCATGGTAAAATGGTCGAGAAATTCTGGAAAACTTCTCCAATCAACGAAATAATTGTAAGCTCAGCAGCGGTTGTAGCCAAAGATTTCGATATCGATAGTAAATCATGCCTCAATAATGTTCAAATTATTACATGTTTCTTCACCAGTGGCGCGTGCCCGAGAAAGGTAGAGAGAGGCTAGCGGAAGTGGCAGCCCTTGGAAAACTAGAATTTTGAAACCATTCGCAGACCGAATGGTTTCTCGATCAATTGAGAGAGCTACAGTATCGTGTGCATAATAAAAGATTTAGATAGTGATATTGCATATAAATGAACAAATATAATTCGTGTACCTATTGTAGATTTCGATTATCCAGACACCAGTTATTCGGCCTTGTTTTTACGTGGTCTCGCTCGGCGAATCTAGCGCGAGCTAGCAGCTCTCAGCGCGCCCGTAAAACAAATAGAAAAAAAAAACGGAAATAACATTTACAACATTCAATTGACCATAAAAAACATTTAAAAAAATTATTTGTATTTCCTGCAGTTAACTTCATTTCTAATGGAAGTGGGAAGTTCATTGAAATATTTAACACCCGCATTATTGATGTTGAGCCTAGTAGGCAATTGTCTATAACTTTTTAGACATCCGTCCTTATGGATCTGCATCCTTTATTCTCCGCTAGCAGTTGCAGTTGCACCAAGGAGGAGGAACGAGTAGTGATCATTTATCTGTGGTCGGATGGTGTGAAAGAGACTGAAATTCATCATAGATTTATCACAATACGGGGACAGTGCTTTATTTGCTATGACAGTGTTTTTTGTGGATCGAGAAGTTTAAAAGTGGCCAGACGAGTGTGACGCACGAAGAGGGAGCAGGACGCCGTCAACCTCCACCACGGACGACTAGATTCAGCAAACTCGAGAGATGGTTCTAGCGAATAGGCCAGTTACCATCGGTGAGGTAGCGCCTTTGAATATCAGTCATGGTTCTGTCCATCAAATCATCCACGACGAGCTTGACTTCCGTAAAGTCTGTATAAATAAATTGTAGAACGAAAAATGTTAATATTTTTTGACTTTTCCGTGTAGTATTTAACAGAGCACCTCTCAGTTTACTATTTGATCAAATATCCGTACTTTTGATTATACAGACTGCCCTGGTCTCAATTAGTTTAGATAATCGAAGTTATGCTGTAATTCTATACACTTATAATTCTCTCAATACATTTACTTGTAATCTTTAAGAGCACCATGTATTCCCCTCTCTCCCAACCCCATGGAAAGGTTTTTTTTTTACCTGTGCCGCCTCTTGAGAATATTTTCAGCATCCCTCTTCGCTCGAATAAAAGCTTGTCTACACTGCTGATCTTCACTAATGCTATGTTTTAGTATCGTGATTTATCTCCCCCTCACCGTTGATCTCCGGATAAGTTACATTCGCTAACGCCTAACCGAGATTTTTTCCGGAGATAACATCTGAAATAATTACTGCATGCCGTGCACTTGATTAGGGAGATGATATGGTGCTTGATAATCTTGAAAATTTTAATCCTAATTGTATATACAAGTCAAATAAAATTCCTTACGTTGTTCTTATTTAACAATACTTATATCTTTTATGTATACAGCGTTAACATTGCGGTTGGACATAATTATTAATTTAAATAAATCTAACAATCTTTATATAAACCAATTTGATCCATTTTACGTTGGACGATTTCGAAACTACTTCGTCAGGACGTACGCACTGATCCATAATGTAACTAACATATGTAAAAAAAAATACAAATGTCTAATTAATCTCGCACTTCTGAGACTATGTCCCCGTCGCCTAACAATGGTATCGGTAGTAATCGGTCAACATTAAATTAATCAAAGTGTTTTATATAAAATTAATAGAATTCATTTCGGTTAATATTAATTACATTTTATTATATTTCAACTGTCTGGTTCATTACAGCCACGACCCACCATGTACTGAAATCGGAGACGTGGTCTTACCTTACGCAAGTAACTGTTGTCAAGGAACATCATTTTTTTAATTGTCGACCTACAAATCACAGACCGCTGTGTCTATTGAGGTAGAAAATATTATTCAACTTACCTAGCCATTCGTACATGCCAACATCACGGTGTATAGACGAAGCTGTTTTTTTTATTATATTTAATGGAAATGTGGGTAATTACAGGGCTTACGATCTGTCATCGGCTGGCTTAAGTGATCACTTTATACAAATATAACGTTCATCATTATCACCCATTAATCAATCTCCATGTATGTGGAAACACTTCGAGTATATAGTACAACTACGCTATCGCCATATATGGACTAAATTTAATATTAATTTCCCTGATACAGCATATATGTCACAATGAGAATATAATTATTTTTTTGAAATTATTTAAAGAAATATTCTTTATCTGTAAAATGTTTTTTAACACGTTATACTAGAATACGCATATTTGAATATGTCCAAGAACACACAATTACTGGATTTTCACCTATAAAGGAAAGGAACTGTTATTAAACAATACTTCCATATATTTCCATTAAATATAATAAAAAATCGCTTCGTCTCTATGAGATATTTATTATTTGTTTAATAACAGTGCCTCTGTAGGTGAAATTCCGGTAATTGTGTTCTTGGACATGTTCAAATATTTTAATTAATCTCGCTTTTTACATTTCTTAAAAATGCTATAATGCACATACCTATTAAATTTATCCGTGACCCATTGGTGTGTTTTACTGGAATACTATATGTACGAGTTGCGTATCGAAACGTCTGTCTATATTGTAGGCTTGATTGCGATTTCAAGGAATACGTGATTTCCTACAGTCGATTCTAATAATAATCAAATTTATCTGGAACACGTCTGTCAAGTCTATTACTGAACTTCTGAGGCGTTCAACGTAGGCAGTATTATAGACATTATTCTCAACAATTTCGTTTCTAATAATTACATTTTAAATCGGTCTTAACGTTCCATTTTATTTTTAACCATTTCACATCTTTGAAAGTTAATAATGTTCCGACTGTCGGTTGTGTTTAAACTTTATTCAAACTTAAAATAATATTTTACACAAAGTTGTGTTGCAATTTTAAAGCTTTGCTTTTTAATTATCGCATACAGTTGTCAGTTAGTTTGTTTGTTCAGTTTGCTCTTCACCGTCGAGTTTTAGTGTAATTAATTACTCATAGTTAGTTCCCGCAACACAAAAGTTTTCCTCGGAAGCGAGCTTACCCCGCGCCGCGCCTCTCCCACCTACACGATATGAGGCCTATACCCGTACGAACAAAGGATAATGTAATGTTGAATGAATTATTATTATTATTGAGCAATGTACGTACACTTTTTTTAACGAGAAACAAAATTATCTAACTGTCGTAACTCAATGATTGCGTAAATACGGTTATCCTTTATGGGTAAATACAGTTATCCATATTTACGCAAAAAAGCAATGATTGGTTATCCGTTTTTGCAATTACACGCAACGTATTTATTATACTATTGAAATATTTTAGATCAAAATTATTGCTAAATCATAAACAAATTATAATTTTGTAAGTATATTGAATAAAATCTATTTTTATTTATACTAGTTTAGTTTAGTTTTTAGACCACATTAATTGTCATTATCAAAATTAAAATTTATTTTTAAGAGTGTATAATAAAAATAATAATCAATGAATTAAATTAAAAAAAAAAAAAAAAACAATTTGCAATTTGGAATTAAACCCTTGTTAGTTTTGCTAATCAAATAAATGACTAGTATAACTGACTTATTAAATTAATTACTTTCATTAATCGAGTAAACCTTTACTAATCAATCGGCTTTATCAGAATTTAAACAGACCGTTTATATTAAATTGTAAATTATCTATTAATTTTGAATACAATACGTCCTTTTGATATTTTTTTGTAGAACTATTAGCGTACTCTTACGTACGTACATCTCTATGTATTGAAACAATGTAAAGATTCTAAAGGTTTATCGTATGTACATTGTTTATAGTTGTTTCATAGTTAGCCTCCATATCTAGTTTAATGTGCCACGTGCACGAATTTTTCCGACTAGCGCAACATATGTTTTCACTGCACAGACTGATGACGTATTTTACCGTGATGATAAATAGCTTAAAACCTTCCAGGAGAAATGTCCAATGTCTTTGAGATAGCAATATCGACATCGATTCAGCCGTACTCGAATAGGCTGACAGACGTTGTCTTCTATACATTAAAAAATGTTGGAATTCATTTGAAATAAATTAACATTCGCAAGTTCAAAGAATATGCATCAAAATTGAAATAGGTAGATATAAAACGTGGCATAAGTTCTAATTGTATTTTGCAATTTTATTTAACATTTTTATTATAGACTGGTTATGAAATTAATGATTTATAAAAGTACTTCTAGTGTCAATTAATTATGTAAACATTTTTAAAAATTGTATTAACTTACAAGAGTCTCCTTACTATCTGCACTTATGTGTTTGTGTATTTATATAAATTTATCGGTATCCTATTAATTCATTGTTCCGTTATTTAGTGCTTTTGAAGCGCGTTACTTTTTACTATTCCTTCGGTTCAATACTGTCATGTCATTATGCCAGTTGGCCAACGACCATAAATATTCTGTGACCTTTAAATATGATGCACGTGTCGTTTGTGTATACGTACATATGTAAATCAATTACTAAAGGAACGCATCTTACGAAGAATTGGAAAGTATTATCATTTGCCAACATGATGTTAGAGTAGAGAATACATCAAAAGTTCTGGTCGATCGTTATACTCTTTTTATGTACCAACAAAGTTCTTCCTTTTTCTTGCTTTGTGCTACTTTAAAACAGCAATTAATAAATTGATTATTTGATTATATTCCAATTCATTTTTAGCGAATTCTCAATCTATATGTATATATTATTTTGTAAATTGAGTCAAACTCTGTTTTAATCCACTACACTTTTCATTATGTTAAGTGATATATAACGTTTTCGGGAACATCTTCCCATTTATCAATATTATATAATAGATCAATAATATTATTGATCATGGGGAAATGTTTAACACAATGATAAGTGTAGTGGAATAAAACAGTTTGACTCAATTTACAAAATAATTGTGGAATTCCATAAAGTTTCACCAAAAACCTTTGAACATTTATATGTATATGTATTTAAACAAATTAAATTACAAAGATGTTCAGAAAAAATCTATCTATAGAAAAAAAATATTTGGCTACCACCGGGATAAGAACCTGGATCTTTTCCTATCCGAGGAAATGTGTTACCAATTTTTCTTTATATATTTCTAATAGTAGATTCATTTAATTTGTTTTAATATCACAGAAGTATATTCTGAAATTGCAACTGCACAATAAAAATGTGTTTTCATTAGAATATGTATTAATTATATACGTACGCAATAGAATAAACGAATGTCTGTTTTTGGCGTACATTACTAATTTTAATAAATGATAAAATAAGGAGAAAAACATACGCATATATTTAGACTATTATATCGTTGAGTTTATTAGATTCTATGATTGATTTTAGTTATTGGAGGGTTACCGAGGTACATGGTCTAACTATTTCACTTAATTTATTCCTTGTGCCATTTATTTATTTAATTCTTAACATAGTGCATACATATGCACTCCTACATATGCTCTTATATAAACAAGATTAAAGTATTATCTTTTACATATTTAGTCAGTTTCGTTTTAAATCTATTTAATTTCTCCTCCTTTCTTATGTTTTCTGGCATTTCATAAAAATATTCATCGCACTATACATTCATCGATTTCTGAGATTTGGCTTTCTTTCTGAATGGCAGTCTTAGTCTATCCCTCGCTCTTGTACGATGCTCGTGCTCATGTTGATTTGCATCAATTTTTCGTGTAAATTCCGCTGATATTTTCTTATTGAGGATATTATAAATAAATACCATTATATTAAAATATATCTTCTGCTTAAGCTCATCATATTCAGATCTTTCAGCATTGTACTGATCCGAGTATATCTATTTTTTCTGAGTATTATTCTCAAAGCTTTATTTTGCAACACTGACAATTGATGCATTTCCTCTTCGTTAACCAAAAACAAAATGCTGCTGCACTAGTTGATGTGAGGAATAATAACAGAGTTGTATACTATTTTACAAGACTCGGTACTAATAAATCTTCTGGATAAGAATTGAACCCCTTAACCTCTTGGTCTTTAGATCTTAAAAGTGTCTAACCGTTAAACCACCATTTGATGATGGGAAAACGTATTGCCGTAATACGTCACAAATAAGTAATATATTTGAAATTATTGTATTTATTAGATATGTATATGAATGGCTATTATTTTTTACGCATTAATAATATTTGTACCATTTTAAAGCGCTTGTAAACTGGGCTAACTTTCCATAGGTGAACTAAACTGTGCAACGGACGTCCTTTAGAAAATAGCTACATCTGACAGAAAATAAGACACCATATACAAATTATTTATGCAATACCCTCAAACATATATAGCGTTATCTTGCGGTTAGCTTATGTTATTTATAGTCACAAATCTTATCTCGAAATGTATGTGGCTCGAATCAATCCGAAAATTTCGTATGCACCGGAGCGCACGGTACGAACACAATAGCACCATTTAGTCTTGTGTTTGTAGCCAACCCAACCCAACCCCTCTGTGAATACAATTTCAAGCGAACAATGCGCCACTGGTTTGGGTAATTGGCGGGGTACTCGTGTATAGGTGCTCGGGTACATATAGGCACATCGTGCGGTCGTTGCGTAGTAAAGGGGAGTCAGTTGCGGGGATTTTTTGTACCGACAGCTGTTCGGATGGGGATAAATAATATCATCTGTTCTTTCGTTTCCTGCCGGAACCGGTACCGCAATGATTAGTTTGGTCTTACAAACAATTTTTCTACAATGTATAGGTGCTCATTTGACTTAGCAGATTAGTTTTCATTTTTAGTGTTGTATTAATTATTTTGTCCGTGCAAAACATTTAATATTGAAATATAATCGTATGCTCCTGATACTTGTAGAATTCTGACTTTACTAATAAACTATAAGAAACTTTGTTTTTAACCGCAGTTGCTTTACGTATTTTTAAACACCAGTGGTTAAATGTAAAGTTTCTTGTAATTTAATATTTGAAATGTCTAACCGCAAAGTTACTGCTTCGAACATTAAATATCCTGACTTTGTTCGAAAAATTCAGACTAATTTTAATGGTTAGGGAAGTTAATTCTTTAAATTTCTCGACATCTTTCGGGTCTGAGTTGAAGCGCTGCCACTGTCTCGATTCGCGCAAACTCTTTCAACCTCGACTTCGTTTCAATCTTTATTGCGCCACTGACATCTTTTTTAATTACAAGCTTTTTCAATTGTTTCTCGGGCGTCCACGAGTTTTGAGTTTGGGTTATTTTATTGGATTTTATGATATTTCTGTAATTTTTAAAATAATATAAATGAATTAATAAATAAATTAGGTAAACATGATATGATGTGTTATTTTCCATGTCAAATTGTTGCTTTGTTAATTAATTAATACATAGAAAAGTAAATAATAATTAATATAAAAATACAACGGATCATTATTATTTAACTTTTACCGAATTCGTATGTAGAATTCGTGAACCATCTTTCAATTAGTTTAGAAATAATCGGTCTAAACAAAAAATATTGGTTGTAGATTGTGCTAATGCGAGGTAGTTTAAGAGGTAATTTATTTGGGCGCGCTGATCACGAACATTGGCGACATTCGGTAGGAAATTCCAAAACGCATCCGACTACAATAGTTGCTATGAACCAACTTACGACCACGTGTATGAAAAAACAGCCATCAAACAAGCAACCAAAATGATGTACCAATATTGGTTCCTACTCTTGTCTTTCCAATTTTCATACATAATATGCAGTCGTAAAATAGATGCCTTCGGAATATACTTCTGGAGTAAGATGTTACATATCCCGTAGACGTAGAACGCGCGAACGTCTCAATCCTGCAACAAATCCAACCACGGCAAGTTCTATCCATGTAGTACACAAAAAATTCTTTCATCACATTATACGCAATATGACTAGAAAAGGAAATTATACTGGGAACAACTTAAGGACGAAGAATATTGAAAATAATGCCACAACGATGGATGCTGGAGTGACCCTGGAGTCAGCTCCGAGGGCGACCCAGGACCGAGACCGGAGGTGCATTACGAGTAGTTTCTCGTCTAATTGTGACCATTACGTGTAATACTGACAAGGAAGAAAAAAGAAGAAGAAGACTATTCATGAATAATAATTATTTTCTTAGCTAAATCAAAATTGGCAAAATTAAGTTTGTAGTTGAAATTATTTTTATGTTTGAACAATAGTGGGTTTTCAGAATTTCTAATCATTTAATAGAAAATGGTCATGGTTTTGATAAAAACTTGGGATTGTCAATTTTGCATGTGAACGGTGTTGGTCATAAATTAAATAATTTGCAATGGTTGGAGATAAATACGGCGTGTAAATCTAATCAAAAAATTATAAATAACCAACTATATTTATCTACAAGTCCCATTCTAAAATTTTTTCCTAAAAATTATTCTAGTAATTCTGTATCATCAAGTAACAATTAGAGTTAGCTACTAAATTTATTTTTTTAAATAATTATTGTTTTTTAAAAATAGTTTCTATTAATGAACCAATAAAATATGTTTTTGATTAGTTATTGACATCTTGAAAAAGAAAATGATATTTTTCGAAACCGGTAGATGTATTTTAACTCAATAAGTGGTTAATAAAACATAGCTAAAAATAAAAATATATTTTTATTACATTTATCTAAAAGTATTCTTGGATTTTTTAGGTGAGCTTATTTAAGTAATGTTATATATATATATATAAATTATCATAAAAAGAAGTTGGTTTCTTCAGAACAGAAGAAGGCCATTCAAATACATCCATTGTTATGCCTTTGAAATAAAGCATTTATTAATTATTCTCGGGAATTAGCTTTAATTCAATTGTGATTTTAAAATTTTGACTTTGCCATATATTGCATCCACGTTGAGTTATTTTATCACTACAATAGTTTCGAGAGGTTAGAGTCAGGTGTAATTGATATCTAATTAGTTTCTCAAGGCTATTCAAAGACATCCATTGTTATTATACCTTTTGAAAAGTTGTCCATACAATGTCAAATAAATATTACTAAATACAGCTTGATGCCGCCGACCTATTCGGGTAGGGAGAGGGACGTGGATGGGGGAGGGTTTTTTTTCTCGTTAATGTGAATATGGACAGTAGGGGTGAAGTATTAGGGAACGTGATGTTATTAATTAGTGTTTTTTTTTTAAAATTATTACGTTTACGTTGTGCAACGCATTCTATAATTACTTTTTTTTTTGATACGTATTATGTTTCGCCAACATTGGTTTATGAATTTTCTATGAAATTATCATCTTCTATCTTAAGGAATTATTCAATTAAATTATCTATTTGAATTATTACATTTTGCAAAAGTCACTGTCGCTCGAAATTCCTAACCTCACAAACGCTAGTAGATTTCAAAGTAAATTCATTGTGTAAATAATTATTATATAAACGTGCGTATTGTACAAAGAGGCCGGAGATGTGTGTTCTTTGTGTACGTGTGATATGATTGTTATCAATAATTTCGCCGGTGTCATTGAAAGCGAAATAAAAAATTAAACAAACTGTGCTGAACTAGAAAAAGCTATTTCGCAGTTGCGTATTTGATCAATTTGAGTAGTGTTTGTTTTTACACGATCTTCGATTGTCGGTTAGTGGCACAAACATTCCCGTTTGCTCTAAATAAAATATGTCAGGAGAGTAGGGGGTGGGTTCACATGCGGGCGTTCCCACCGGGTGTACCGACATCACCCACCCCCGCCCCCGGGACACCCTCATGATGATTGAATTATTAATACGTGCGGCGGCAGACAGCTTTTACCGACGATCAATTCGCTACCCTCATTTCACTGTTGTTTACTTTGACTACGTAAGTTTTATTGATGAAATGCGACAGTAGACGATGCTTTACGGTTTAGTTTTAACTGTTACATTCTTGGAACTTTTTAGTTTTAGTTTTTGAGATTCTATTGGATTTTTGCCGCCAAGACGGACACTTCGTACACTAAAACGGAATATTTCGACCCCTCCTACGTAAGTAAAAAATGTCTTTTTTTTTTTAATCATTCTAGTATTTTGTACGTATTTGATACATTTTTAAATGGCTGTAATTTTTTATATACGTGTTATGTTTATTAGTACCTACATCATAGAATACAATATATATATATTTAAAGCTGCCACTTAAATAAGTATCAAATACATGCGAAATACTAGAATGATTAAAAATGTTATTTTACGATACTTTACGTTGGAGGGGTCGATTTTTTTAGTATATTGGTTAATGCGTACAGCGAAGATAATTGAACGATCCCATTCACACATTTTAATCGTTTCATCTCAAGTCCTTGTACATCACTATCAGACTTTTATTATTTATTATTAGTGCGCGAGTATTATTCATCATGCCCAGACAAGTCGGCCAGAGTGATAAATATATGTTAATTTATCACTCTGACCGCGGACATTATGCGTAATGCTATGTTCTCTCTGGGCAATGTATATTTTCATTTAAAAAATTGAATGTTCGCTTAGCGAAATTTCTAAAACTCTGGTACAATTTTCAGCAGAAATAAAATTTTCTTTACAATTCATTTGATTTAATTTGCCTCGCTCGAGTCCAATTTATAAACATTATAATCTTAGATGGCCAAAACAGTATCTACATTGTACTGTTAATCACATTGCCCGAAGAGTATGTTCATATGCATAATACCCGGCCATGCCTAGTCGGGCGGAGCGATAAATGATCACATGTTTATCACCCCGCCCTATTTCGCTGGGCATTACGGCCAATGCACAATGCCCTAATATTCACTCGGTCCACAACATCGTACTTTTGACAAATTTTCGTCGCATCATTTTCACGGATCGACACTTCTTACTGTTAGAAATCAGTATAAACGAAATATTTTAAGAGTGTTTTTTTAAATTTTTTTTACTTGTCTCGTGTATCCTGTAGTTTGATTGACACCTGATAAATGTATTTTTGATATGGCTGCAGCTGTTTATTTATTATTAACGTGACGAATGGGGGGGGACTTGCGACCGCCATTGTGTTCTGAATACCATAGATTCCAAATTTATTGCCTTCACCCACCACCCTGTCAGCCGAAATGCATCTCGTTAATTTATATCAATAATTATTGCCATTCATTACCTATCATCAAAATATTGAGCCAGTTTTTGTGGCCAATAGATATTAAGAATTAATAATATTTTTTATCAAATTCTAATAAGTAGATACCAGGGACCCGAACTGTTATTTTTTCGTTCCGGTTCGGTAAAAAAAAATATATCGGTTCAGGTCGTATTTAAATACTTCATTGACTTTTTCTAGGCTTCTTTATCTCTATCTACTACAAATTATTATCATTTTTCTCGACCTGACATATTAATACTTTGAAAGTTGCAGTATACGACAATTAATCGTTCAATATCCCGCTACTTTAGTGATGAGAGTTCGTCTGATGATGTTCTTGTTGTTTATTATACGTTAGCACATTATACGAAAAAATTTCACCACCAAAGTGGTGGATTTCGAACGGCTAGGCGAAAAAATCCATAGATAATGCATAAGATAAAGCATATTTCATGATTAATTGTCGCGCCTATAGACATCTCCATTTATGCTTTGACAGTCGTAAATTTGATGGATCAACAACCCTCAAAGGATTTTTACTACGGGCGTTAGTAAAAAGGTACTGCTGATCACATAACCGGCCCTTAATATAACATAATCATGCTTTTTTTCATCATTTTGCTGTATATTCTTCCATAGTTTTAAAATAGTAAGAAAATTAAATTTCTCAATATAATGCCAATTTGATTGAACATTTTTATTTAAAATAAAAGAGTTGTTAGATGGCGAGTTCCTACGCACCCATCTAATTAATTTTTTTACCATCTTAAAAAGTATCTAGTGTAATAAACCTTTTCCCCGCAAACTCGGTCATACTTGACAAAATTATAAATTCAATTCATAAATCTAGGATGTAACGACTTTTAATGATAAATTATAAAGTTAAATTTTGTAAATGTTAAAATTTTTTGTCAAATATTGGAATGAAATTAACATTTCGGATACAAAACCATTATTAATTTACGCAAAACGTCAACCGTCGACGTTCTTGACGAATGGTGTCCTGCGATATTATTTTAATATTCAAAGTTATAAATGGAAACACAACTATTCGCAACTTATAATTCGAGATCATGTGTGAAGATAATAAATTTTATTTATTATTAACGTTTTAAATGATATTTATCGTAAATGCAACTGTCTCGTTACTGCCTCACTCGCTTGCCTATAAAACCAGCATAGCGTTCACCATACCGTACGTGTATAGAAAAGTTACATGTGCTTACAATCGTTTATGTACGTGGTTTATTGTCTGCTCTCTGTGCACTCCTCGTGACGCGCTTCGTCCTAGTAGTGTCGTCAGGTTTTATTTTTTCCTTCTGCACATTTTGCGCTTGTTCCAATTCCGATGTCTTCGTTTCCCTTTGTTCTCAGCTGAAACATGTTTCCGTACACAGCGGGCATCTCAACATTTGCAGTTGCATTCTTAGCTAGTTGTATTTATAGGTATATAGATGAAGGTACAAATATAATAATATCATAAGTCATATAATAAATAATATAAAGATAAATGTACGTAACATTGTTAATAACACAATTAATTATTATATTTAATGATTCGGAAGCGTTAATTATGTTTAAATCAACATTAATGATCACTTTATTTTTTTTATGTGCATTAATTATGGTGCTTGACATTGGTTGCAGTGGTTGAATTTTTCGCAGGATAGAGACATCGAATGACGATTATCAATAATTTAACTACGAGGGTAAATCAAAAATTATCTACATTTTTCGTTCTACAATTTATTTACACAAAATTCAAAAATTGAATAATTTGAAAACCATGACTGATGTGTTCGAAGAAGACACTATCTATCGCTTATTCACTAGAACCATCTCTCGAGCTTGCTGCATCTTGTCATCCGTGGTGGAGGTTAACGGGCGTTCTGCCCCCTCTTCGTGCGTCACACTCGTCCGGACATTTTTAAATTTCTCGATCCGCAAAAAAACTCCTTTACGTGATAGTCCCCACGTATTGCGATTAAAGTCGACGACGAAATTCAGCCCCTTTCACACCCTCCGACCAGATCACTGCTCGTTGTTCTTCCTCGGTGCAAACTGATAGCGGAGCGGACATGTTTACACTGTAATAGCCAGAAGGGAAACACCGCGATCGGGATCAAATTTCGCATACGTGTCGTACAAACTCGAAGTACGCATGCGCAGAAGGCATTATGACAACCTTGAAGGTGTGTTGCGGCGAAAGTATAGATAATTGTTGACTCTACCCCGTAGTTAGATATATGGGTTACGTAAATAACGTTTGATAATATAATTGATACTCACCATAATATAAAATTGCTATACTAACCGGTTGTACGCAAATTGGAAGATAAGATAATTATAACGGAAACATAAACCCCGTTATCCAGTATCTGTGGACTACATCTCACACATGCACTCATAGGTCACCTCTACACTCCGCCATTCATACATTATTCAATAATGATCAGAGTTTGTTTCCAAACACAGTTTCGGCTGAAGATGAAGAATCTGAATCGCACAGATTGTTTGACTACACTCGGTGATATTTCAGCTTTCCTTCATGCTTGTTTGATTAATTTTAACAAAATTTGAAAACTATTACATACAATGTGATATAATTTTAGTGCATTTTAGTATGAAGCCCGTCCCAAGATTAAAATAATAATAATAATAATAATAGTTTTATTAACAAAGTAACTAACTTACCGTCTCGGCGTTTCTTCGCAGGGGTAGACAAAGAGGATAGAACACTGCAATATTCTGTGCTGGCATGTTATTCTCGTCTCATACACTTTCTTACATCTTTTCATACACGCTCTTCGGTCACTGAAACTTTAGACATGACAGTTCTCCAATATTTAGTTTATCTGATCATGCCTCTGTTCCTGTTGCGATAGTTTTATTACGATTACTTTACTCAGAAGATGTACTATTTACTATTCTTACTGTGAGAACTGTCACTTTGTAAATGTATGTGTATGTGTGTGTGTGTCATGAAAGTGAGTAGATAAGTGGTGGGGGACGTACTTTATAAGGGGGAACAGCTCTCTTCCATCACAGCTTCTCCTGAATATCTAGTCTATCTCTGAAGTGTGTAATTATTATTGACTGTAAATACGTTACCTGGACATACTGAGTTTCACTTACAAGAAATCAGGACCCAAGAAATTAAGTCATTAATCAGAGGATAGAACACCAAGGGAATCTAGTGATACTTATAAAGTCATCACATTTACTTAATTAAACAATGATATAATCTAAAATATTGTAGTGTAAAATATGAACTAGCCCTGTTGCTCATTGATTCACCCTCACAGAACATAATACAAATACTTTACTAACTTAAGACCTCTAATTTGAGGTATCAAGCGTAGTGTGAACGCCCATTCTCCTTTAATAAAATTATTCAAGATAAATGTACATGTGTGAAACTAAAACATTCTTTTTTTTTTTATTCTGTCCGCCATTATAGTTATAAATACAAGTTGTCGAGTTAAATTGTTAGATTGATAATGCCCTTGCAAGGCGAAACACGTCTCAAGCAAATTAAACGAGTAGAATTAAAAAACAAGTGTTTTATTTTCAGATATTATGTGATTATGGAGTTCTACAAATTTACCTCGAAAACAGTAAATAAGATAAATTTATATATTTTTAGTTATCACAAGTGTTCTTACTGATGGTTATTTGGGTCCAGGCGCTGTTGACAATGGATAGCAATGAATTGTAAACATTGCTAATCATTGCTTATCATTTCTAGCTGTATTTGGGCGTATTCAAGATCAATTTTTTATTTCTCTCTCAGCACTAAAAACCTTCATTATCTTGGACGTGCCCACATAAAAAAAATCAGTGGCGCGAAGGATGTTCAGTGTCTACCTCTTCGCCCAATCCATTGTCAGCAGATATTAATCAAAATTGGTCCGTAGGGCCACATAGTGATTTTATCATGTTGGGGTTTTTTTTAGATCAGTTTTACACGGAAAATTAAATTAAACATGTATTCGGTTCAAATTCCCAAATTCCCACTCAATAGATTCGCTGTTGCGCATTTTATGATTACTGAAAACCTATAATAAATATTGAACATGATAGATTATTTTGAATGGCACCAGAAATAGACGACTTCCGCAAACTGGTAAACGGGTACTGGACGATTATCCTGTTACAAACCTCAACAATCTACGACCATACATATGAGGTAGGTATATGAATATGGACGAGGCGTTGTGTGCCAGGACAGAAGAATGTGGTATTCTATCCTCTGTGCCTATGCGTTTCCTTAACTGCGTGATTATAAGTAAGTAGAGTATTGTTTTAAATGTATGGAATACTTTAATTTTTATATTTTTGAACATCTCACAAAAAATATCAATGTTTTGTATAAAGTCATGCCAAAGTTCAATGTCAAAAATGAATAAAGCTTGGCTGGGAAATTGTTACGTCATATTGTACGTCTGCGCTCCAATCTGAATAAAACTCGAGCGAATATATTATGTCACCGAAGTTAAATAAAATTTAAATTTAAAATGTTCCCAGAATTAATTCGTTTACCGTTATTTTTGTATTTCTACTTATATAATATATTTTTTTTACTAAATATATTGTTTAAGGTCACCTGCACATTAATATAAAATTGTTTTACCTCGTGGCGTTACCTTAACTCGTACTGTGCTATTCTTTATATTAAAACTCGTTTCGGCCAAACAGAAGCGAACAAATACAGATGCCGACGTCCGTTGCTGGAATTATTTATGGCGATGTATTGTATTGTATTGGAAATCTCGGTGGTCACAGCTGACCGCCTTATTTATGTCCTTTCAGCGCGATGTCATTATCCTGTAACGCATGCGTGTCCGATGGATCGGGGGTCGGGGTGACTAAAAATACTCCTCGAGTGTGTTCATACGCGAGTTGAGGGGCTTATATTCTTTTTTTAACCCTATTGTTTAATATACATCAATTCATGTACACATGTAGTTTGTGAACTCTCGTAATATTAGCAATATTTGAATATGTTCTAAGAATACACAATTACTGGATTTTCGCCTACAAAGGCACTGGTTATTAAACAAATAATAAATATTTCATAGAGACGAAACTATTTTTTTATTATATTTAAGGGAAATATATGGAAGTATGGGTAATTACAGGGCTTACGACCTGTCTAATTCGCGTAAAATTACCTATGATACCGACTGTGTTAGAAATTTTAATTCTCTCTTCTTTTTTATGTCCCAGCACATACGACTATTCTTGTGAAGCACTTTTTCGAGTGCCTGCCATATTCGAGTGCTTGCCCTATTCGCCCGACTGCAGCAATCTTCTTGAATAATTTCTATTCCAAAATCAAAAAAGATATGACATCATCATTGGGATCACGAGCGGAGGTGGAACAGATTACGACGCGTGCTCTAAATAGCCTTACGGAGAATGACTTTAAATGCTATTTCTGTAATGGAAAAAAGACGTTGGACCAATTGCATTCCTTTAAGAGGGGACTATTTTGAAGAAGAGACCGTGTATCAAAGTATGTATGGTCTGTAATAATTTACTTGCTAATTTAATTATCAGTCCTCGTACAGTAATTCCCTAATAAATCTTCAAAAATATAACTTTTAAAAGATGCTATAATGATTTTTGTAGCCAATTAACCCTGAGTTGTACGAACGCCGAACTATTACGATTTAAATTACTTTATGACAAGATTCGCTTTGTTTAGTGTACATATGAATTTAACCATTTCTGCAATCTTTGATCTGTCGTACGTCTCTTAATTAATTAATAAATAAATAAATTGCTGTATTATTGGCTTCTGTGTGGGGAAAAAAATTTGTAAATAATAAATTAATTCGTCATTTGTCTGACTGAAAAAATCCGTCGATTTGTAAATATTGAATGCACCCGATACATTCTCAAAAGAGACACATTTGAAATTGAGAATGTCCAAGTGGCTTGACTTATTATTAAATACATAAATGGGTAGTCCAATGTTCTAATGGATTAATGTTCTATTAACGATCGGCAGGTAGCAATAAGCACGTCAACACTCAATTACGCCATTAATCGTCTTGCTGCCTGACCGTCGCGCGAAGCATGCTGTGTGACTATTCGTGTATTAATTAATCAACTGATGACATCCGATCACCGGTGGATATTCAATCGCTGGCGCGTAATATCATATATCTAATGCCTTCGGCAGAATTACAGAATCGTACTGGGTGACTGTGCAGCTCCAGCTTCGCGACACCCTCCCTCCCCCTCCCGTCTGCACCTCCATCCGGTTATACGATAGCTTTGATCGATCCGAGGTGCGATATCCTACGGCTTCGTCCTGTCGACGGGTTCGATTCTATCACATTATAATTTCAGGGGTACCGTGGCAAGGGCAGACACCGGGAGAAATACCGGCGGGGGATGGATTCTATTTTTGTTTACATTTACAAATTTTAATATTAAAATTCGTCCCGCCAGTAGCACTAACTTTTATTGCATTCTGCAGTGAACCAATTATTATTCTAAAATAGTATATGTGCATAGATCAATGACTAGGGGTGTGTAAAAAATAGATTGCAAAGTACCAACAGTGACAGTACCTACTAATAGATTGAAAATAAAATTGCAATAAAATATAGATTGCAAAGTACTAATAGAGACAGTAGTCTAAAATCGGCAGAGAGAGACATATTGAATGAGATTAATCACGTGACGCACAGATTTGGTATAAATCATTTAAATAGTTCGTTTGGTATTAATTTTTTGAATGATGGCAACACTCCAGCGCGTGCGCAATTGTCTGCGGTCAGGGGACGGATCGGAAACGCATCGCGCGGCGCCCAGAGCACTTTCAGCGGAATTTACTTGTTAGCGGGCATAGAGGACTGCCAGTGTCTTTCAACATGGCGGCGGCTCTGCCGACCGTCAAACGAGTCAATTTAAATTCATATAAATTAATAAATCCATAATGAAATACTGGGTAAGAGAAATAGTCACAATTACTAGTGCTTCAATTTCTACTAATCTTGTGATAAATCCTAATTTGCATTCTATTTATATATTCTGCAGAAATATTTTGTTTCCCACTTGGATGCGGGATGAAGAACTCCGAAACAAGTGATGTACGATGTCGCAAACGGGGGTTGTGGAAGGGGGGCCGATCGCTGGCCACGATCTACCGATAAGGGTAGCGAATGACCTGGGCCTATAAGAGCCAATTAATTCCAAATCAGTACGTAGCGACAAGGGATTATAAGTAACGAGTTCGAAACATGGAGGAGGCGCGTCCCAAACCCAAGGTTATGTATTATTATTGTTCCATTTTTTCTGTCGGCGCTGGATTGTGAATCTACCGTGATGACGGTTCTACATCTTCAACTTTGGACATTCTGCACAGACTATATTTGTTTAGGATTGTTTGCATTTATAATGATTGCTATGTTCCTTGTAATAAACCACTGTGATTAATAGTAACTTCTTTGAATAATGTAGAGCAGATTCCTGTCCATCCGAATTACACAAGTTCTAAATTTATTCCAAGTGAAAAGTCGTCGGCAAGGTGAGTGCCTAGTGCCGTACCCACATTCCGTGTTTTCTCCGTTGATCTGGCCAGTGGAGGATATACCGCCAGGTTACACCTCAACAATGGGTTGTCTTGGAAATACCGAGGTCTTTCCATATTTTGTGAAATCTGGACTTCGCCATACCTATGCGTCGTTTCTGGCTCGCAGCTACCGTTGTCTGTATATATGGACCCGAGATAATTTAAATTCTTGACAATTTGAAGGTCTGGAGAGGGGTCTGTTCGTGAAAGCTGGTTATGGCGATGGTTTTTTCTTTGTTTGTCTCGTGGTCCGATTTTCTTTTTTCCTCTTCAAGCGACAGAGTAGTCTTTTCTATAGGTATTTAAAAATCTTCTATACGGCCTTGATTTGTTTAAATTTTTAATAAGAATGTGTAAAATAATGCACGATTGCACCAGGCCGATGAATTACCGGATTAACCCCAAGCATATATTATTAATGTGTACCTTCAATACGTAAGTGTTTTAGGTATGTACTGGTAACATTACCGTCTGAGCGAACATTGCCAGTGCAGCGCTGACTGAACACCGGAGCTCTTTGATGGTTAAACAAGCACCATGCGCCGCGTGCTTCCTTCGCTTGCCTGTAGGTACTCGGTACTTTGGTTCGTGATTTTATTTGAACTCAAGCGCCTGGAGACAGAGTTACCGAAGTCAGGCGGCGTGGGAACCTCAGTGGTCGATGAGGCATACGGCGTAGTATTGTGTAGTGAATCAGTTTATTTCATAATCAGCACTTCCTCGATACTTAATTTATAATATTGTTGCACACCCGGTAGTACACGCTTAGAAAGGTTCTTAACGGTCATCATGCAATGCATTATTATTGTATTGACGTATGGAACAAGAGAAAGCATTAAGTGACGTTTTAGGAGACAATTTTACAGTCGCGTCTGATTTAGGTATGTCGTTGTTTTGTCTTTTGACGAATAAACTGCAATTGAGAGCAGCGACATAGAAGTTGTACAGATACGGAAGAAGTAATATCGTCGTCCATCTTTCAAATATCCGTATCTCGAATTTGTTGATTTTACAGGAGACGATATATTAACAAATTTTTCACCATTGAAAAATAATCTTACCGATTACCGATTTTTGATTTAAAGACAGTGTGTAAGAATGATGCATAGAAACAAGATTGATTATGTCAAAATGTTTTTATGTTATATTACTTCATTGGAATAAAATTCAGATATGCGTGTTCGAATGGATTATGGGCATGCTATTCGGGCAATGTAAACCCCAATCAAAACTCAATTTTAACAGTAAACTAGATACGGATTTTTGAAAGATAGATTGACGATATATGAATGTGTGTCAAGAATTGAACTTTGCAAGTTTTATAGTAAGTAAGTAAAACGATAAACTATGTTTAAAATAACAATAAGTGCTTGAAATTATTAAGACAAAACACCGTAATGAGATTTTTTAAACTTTCTTTATAAATAATAATCTTTGTAAACAATATTAGTTATTGAATTGACCTTTCACCTTGTTAAAGTTGACTCCCCGAATGCTACTGGAAACTTGTCGCCGTCAACTTTCGCCGATACCTAGATTGTTACGCCCGACGGGAATCACAAAATGGCATGCGAGTGCGAGTGCGAGTGTGAGTGTGCGGGACGTCCGAGCCTGTACCGAAACCGGTCGGGACGATTTCGCAACCCCGGCCTGACGAGCGGCGGGACTATTCAACGGTCAGTCTTGTCATCTCTATTTCGAAACCAGTTTACACTAAACACTCGATTGTTTTCTTTTTTTTTTTTTGAACCATTCTATATTTAAATCATCGCCGCGACGGAAAGGAAACGATCGCGTCTCAGGTCCGGCTGCATCCGCGCCCTTGCCAAATATTTGCACGCTCCATTGAATTAAAAGATAAAAATCAAATTAGCGACTGTTCCCAGCCGCGATGCGCTATTAACATGGGATATTTTAAACGCAATAAAACAACAAATTATTTTATTTTTTGTTTGTTTGCCAGTGGTTTTAAAATATTGAATACCTGCAATGATTAATCTTTTATTTTGAAAGTATTGTATAGACAAATAAGCAGAATATGATTTTAAAAAAGTGAGAAGGCTTCGGTTAATACAAAAACATATTCCGGTACCTACAAAATTCGGTGTGATATCATACATTTGTTTTCTTTTCATATGAAAAGATTTCGCATCTTAGAAGAACGAAATAATACAAGTCACCATGTTGTCATCGAATTATTTACTCTTTATGACTTTTTATCGATTAGGCAGATATCTGATAATGAACAAGGATGCTGCTCGCCGAAAGTCGCCCTTACCATTTTAAGCATTACCTGTATTACCTATCACTTTAGTGATCCTTTCTTAATCTTACTCACTATACAAAGGTTAACTTTACATTCTTTCCTTATTTCTTCATTCTTCACTCTGTCATAAATAGATCTACCTATTTTTTTGGTCCCCGTGATTACGCATTAAACGATTTTCACTGCATATGTTTCGCCAAAGCTTGGAAGATTGCTTATCCACCATTGGTGCACTGACACCTATCAAAATAGTCGCGCGTTCACCACCTTATTTGGCGTTAATTTAAATTAATTTAATATCTCTCCGCGCCCGGAGTCAAGATACTATCCATCCATAATGATAAATGCTCCATTAGATTCAGATAAGACGCTCCAACTAATCTAGATTCCTCTAATTTAGTTAGCGGACTTACGGCGTGCTTAGCAGCGGTATGTGGGTACTTCTTGCACGGTTTATGTTGTACTGAGCTCTTTCAAGTTCAGGATTGTTACACGAGTTGCCAAGTTTCGCCCCGAGAACAGAGCAAACTTAAGGGAAGTTACGAGGGGGTGCGATATCGACCCCCCGCGCCCCATCCCAATATGCCATATCAATGCTCCCGTCCTGCAAGAGCTCCCCGCCGCGTTCGCTGCACGAACTGTCACAAACCTCGATAGTGTTGTGTATGTACTCGATATTATTTCTCACACTTTCACTTTTTTTGCTCGGTTAGTTATTTTGTCTCGCTTTGTGCCGGATTTTGTAATGAGACCGGGAGAAAGGCAGGAAACACGTAAACACCTAATTAGGGAATGTACGATATTGATCAATCTCTGTGTCTTAACGTTTTTGATTTTTATTTGTGCCCTATGTATTAAGTGCAAGCGGTATTCGTTTCATTGGCGATTCATGTTTGGATCAATAGATGAGTTTGTGTATTTGCTAAGTATGTTTGATAGAAACGGAAAGACTGAGAAAGATATCAAAACAGGGTGACTGCAGAAAACAAAGTGAAAGGCACTTTGAATGGAATTTTAGCTAATGGGAACTTTTCAACCGAGGCAAATCTAGCGGTACACAATGGAGTTCCGGTACCGACACTGCTTTATGGAAGTGAGGCGTATATGTGGCAATTTCATTTATGACAGAGTAAAGAATGAAGAAATAAGGAAAGAATCTAAAGCTGATCTTTATATGGTGAGTAAGATTAAGAAAGAATCACTAAGGTGGTTTGATCATATGGAACGGATGAATGAGGAGATAATGGGAAGGAAGATATATGACACAAGTGTTGATGGCACCAGAAATAGCGGACGTCCGCGGAAGACTTACACGACCAGATGGCGAGTTCAATAGTATTTACGTTCATATCACACACGAACGTATACATATTACCTATTGTACAGGTGGCCAATATTGCGATGAAGATTTTTAATGAAATGCCAAAAAAATAAGAAAGGAGGAGAAATTAAATAGATTTAAAATGAAACTGACTATAAGAAAATACTTAATCTTATTTATATTAGAGCATATTTAAGAATGCTTATGTATGCACTATATTAAGAATTAAATAAATAAAATTTAGGACGGTACAACTTCAAATGTAAATTACTTTTGGGTTATATGAAAAATGACGGATTTTGTGGTATAAATACTTCAATTGAACTTTACAATTGTGTGTGGAATATAACGTCTGCCAAATTTCCACCTCTTGCTGTCACACAAATTCTGGCATTTTCGTTGCAATTTTCATTTTTCATTTACTCAGCGTCTCGGACATGCTGCTTTTGGTGTTCGATATTCATTGGCTTGTTGGCATACACGTGTCCGTGTCCCTTTAGATAGCTCCATAAAAAAAGTCTGGAGTTGTCAGATACGGAGATTTTGGCGGCCAATCAGTGTCACCATTTCTTGAAATTAATTGACCTGGAAACATCCTCTTTAACATTTCGACAGTGTCTCGTGCCATATGACTAAATGAATTATTATGAGTCGCTAAAATATGACGTAAGTGCTACCACAACTGAAGACTGATTTGAGTACAGTTTTGATAATTAATACACGTTTCTCAACCGTAAAATGCTCCGTAACGAATCTCCCACGTTAACACTGATAAACTGTCAACAAAAGCGGCAAACCAAAATGGTGGCACAAATAAGTTGTGTATAAATAATGTACTTGTAAGTTAGCCACCCTATAAAATAAAATATACTGCCACTTAAAATATGTATTAAGTATACGCGAATATTTGATACTGTAAACAGCCCCAACGCAAAATCCCCAATTGATACCTGATACAGCCGCCATCTTTTCAATCCACGTGCTACTGAATGGTGGCCGGCATCTGGCGCGGACGGCGCGTGCCGCGGCGCCCGCCCGCCCCGTTCCCACGGTTTGACGTTCGCCGGAGAGAAACTTGTCTACAGTTTATAGCCGTCAGTTTGATGCTGAACTTCGTAGACTAGTTAGTTTTTTTTTATACTGTTTATAGTTGAATATAATAAAACTTGCAGACTTTTCAGATTAGATCACATTATTACTCGATAATTAAAACAAACTTCTATAATATTTATCTCCATTTCTAATCCGTTTTATTCGTCATCATTTATGACTTGCCGTATTAATATCGTGACGTTTCTTGTCCGGTCGAGCAGTAAGATGATCGTTTCTAATGTTGAAATATATGGGAAATATAATTATTTTAACATTGAAACGTTATTTTTATCTTTACATTTATATTTTTGTTGAATCTAAACAAACGTTTTAAGTAGTATTTCTCTAACATTTTGATACAATTACAAGCGGCAGAATTATTTTTCTATTGATCACAATATATATATTTTAAAAATACTGCCACTTAAACTTGCGAACTACTAGAACAACTAAAAGTGGTCTATTTGTTAGTCACGATGGGTGGAAGCTTTCATGGCTGGGGCGTTTTTGTATTTGTATTAATCATACATCCATCGCCTTCATAATAATGTTTAATGGCTACAACACAAATCAAACCTTGATCTATACACAATCTTTCGCCTCTCGGTCTTCTGTTGCTAATTGTAATTGCACTGTATCAGTGCGATTGTTGAACTTGTTCAGTTATAACCCTCGGGAGGCCACGCCGCTGGAGTTCCATAAAACGGGAAATATCCTTAAATCTGCTTGATTCTTAAGGCCATTGGCCAATAGTAACTATGCTAATGCAGTGCACTGCACCATAAAGTTCGCACCTTACAATCCATCTTGTATTGAGTTTTAATTTAATAAACCGTTTATTACGTGTATTACGAAAACATTATCATTAGGAAAACACATTCTTATTGTGAAGTTGTAATTATTCCGGAACATAAGTCTGAAATACTTTAAATATATTAATGAGAAAGATTCCGTAAAAACAAAGTAGATGGCTTTCAAATAATGGAACTATAGATAGATCTATTAATTTAAAAAAGTGTAACATATAGGTTCGAAAATTTGTCGTCAAAAATAATGTAATGTCGCTGTAGCATAGTTGGATAATGCACCTTCCCCGGTTTGGAAAGAGGTCCACGTTCGAATCCCGGTGGCGCAACAATAATATTTTTCAATAAAATTGATTTTATATGTATATCTTTCTAATTAATACATTTAATTAGTATTTAAAACATTATCATTGAATACAGTAGCAGTAGGTACATATGTGAATATAAAACATTTGTTTTTTTGATTCTATTCGTTTAATTTACTTGAGACGCGTTTCGCCTTATAAGAGCATTATCAATTTAACTCAACAAACTTGTATTTGACTATAATGAGGGTTATCCTACATTATAAATTATGGAGTTGTACAAACTTACTTCGGAACCAGTTAAACAGTAGCAGTACCCAGCTAATGTGTCGTGTTAGGGAATATACTATCACCGTAAAGTGAAACAAGTATTTTTATATAAATGTCTAAGTTTTTTCATGATAATGCGAATATTTACTATTGTACTGCACTATGGTAAACAGAAATAAAGCTAGTATAGCTTTATGTGTATTGTGGGGTAAAATAAATAAATGAGAAAGATCACACAGTCACGCTGAAAATGATGCAGCATGCCAAGTGTTGTCGGGAATGGGTCCCGGCGCACAGCTCCCGGCGCACATCCCAGCGGTGCTCCTCGCGCGGTGGAAAAGTACGTAATAGGTTTCTGAACAAATGACGTACAGTCGCCGGGTACACATTTATCCGCGAGTATTATTTGCTTACACAAGTTCAGGGAAGAGACCTCATACTCCGCAGTCTGTAGCCTCGCCCCCCCCGCCCCCGCCGCGCACCGTAGCCGGGAGTAAAACTTTCTTATGTGTGTTGTTGCCAACTTTGTTTCCCCACTTCTTCATTGTTGTACTCTTCGTCTGTTCTTTCTTTCGCAACTTGAAGGCCGAACTTTGAACTCTGCATCAGTTCGAGCTTGTTTATGTCTTGTTATCGTCATCATCGTCATCATTATTATTGCGCTAGATACTTACCCGTCCCAAGACGGGCGCGAAATTCGGTTTTATCTACTTATCAAGTTAATCTTAGTTAGTTAGTTTCTCAAGATAGAGATGGAGTTGATTGTTTTCTATGTACTTCCAGAGGAAAATGGTCACAACGCGTATATTTCAAAGGATATTGACACTTCATTCCGATGTAATGTATCAGTTTCATTTAAATTTTTCCTGGCACATAGAAGAACATTGCGATATTATATACAAGACTATTTGAAAGCCTGCCAATAATGATATGAAAAAAACCTAAGTAACATAGAATAGTTGGTATATAATCTTACTACTAACTTTTTGATATTGATCGAATTGAATTATTATTGAACCTATATGAAGTAGATACTCAGGTTAGATGAGCAAAGTTTAAAGAGAGCAATATTTTTTTCATATCCAGTCAACTGATACAAGGTTCTAGACGATTATAGAATTACTTTGTTCGAAATATGGATGCATACGTTATTAAAGGTGTGACCGACGCACGAACGGGGAGAATTATTTTGTATGGTGATTTTTATTACTTTCTTGCCATCTCCGGCTCAGCTTGTGCTCTGCGCGGGGGAACACGGCCGCCGTTGTTTGGAAAATTTTCCATATTGAAGTTTGCAACAAGGCGTGTACGCCGCTAACAATGTAAATCCGAAGTTAGTTTGCCGCGAGTAATTAAGCTATTGCGAGATGTGTGATGAGCCGGTTTCGAGGAGAACGAACATCCATCCACAATATCTGACTAAAAAGTTTCTGTTTTCGCCTCCGAGGCTTTGTCATAATTATTTTACAGTTTTTTTTTTGTACATCACTAGTATTGTTCGTAATCCAGTTCTGGTTCGGTCGCAGGAAGGGTTGTGTAGAACCGACCAACCGTCGCCAGAAGACTAGTTTCAGTTCTTGCGGTGCGGCGGCAGGCTCAAAAGCTTGGAACTCTTTGACGGGATCTACGGAACGGTGCATCAAACTTTATTTAAAATGTGAGACTGGATAACGCACCGTTCGAATGACAATTTATAATTTTAACTACTCGTGTGTAAGCAGTCTGTGTGTATTGCGCCCCGCCACCCACCCCCCTTGAGGTGAGATTTTGACAAAATTGGGGCCACATGAATTATCCCATATTATTGGGTTTATTGAAAACTATCTCACTAAGTTACTATGACACGCTGTTACTATGCAGACAGGATGGGGCGCCACATTGTTCTGTCCTGACACAATTGTCGCTTGATCTACATTCGTACATCCTTCTCATGCAAAGCAATTTCTGCAAATTGTTGAATCTTCTAACAGGACCATCTTCCGTATTTACTTAATTCTAAATATTAATTAAATATATTAATTAGAAAGATATACATATAAAATCAATTTTATCGATAAATATTGTTGTCGCGCCACCGGGATTCAAACATGGATATCTTTCCAAACCGGGGAATGTGCATTATCCAACTATGCTATAGCGACGATATTTTTAGCGATAAATTTTCGAACCTATATGTTACCTTTTTTTTTTAATAATACATTTAATCGTTACATTATTTGAAAGAGCCATCTACCTTATTTTTACGGAATCTCAAATACCTTTGAGTAATCTGATAGCAGACGCCAGAATTATCAATTCATTTTTATTAAATTTTGGACACATTGATACAACTTTATTATTAGGAGAACACATTCTTATTGTGAAGTTGTAATTATTCAGAAAATAGGTCTGTGATATTTTAAATATGAATTAAATATCACTTTCTGTCTGTTCTGGATAATTACAACTTCACAATAAGAATGTGTTCTCCTAATTTACTTAATCTGGTCACGCCAAGTCTTTCGCGGCCTTATTTATTTTACCATTCTCTCCCCATTCATTTGTTCAACACGATCAAACCACCTACACGACCCTTTTTTGATCCTATTCACTATGCTATCAGCTCTACATTTTTCTAATTTGTTTATTTTTTACTTCGTCATTAATGGATTTGCCACATTTGACCAAGTGATCTCATTTCCACTGCATTTGTCTACTTTTGTTCCTCTTGTTAAATTATGCCACCTTACGTATTGAAAATATGGTATCTAATGTACCGCATACACGGATTATAAGATGCAAAAAATGAATAAATACTTTATTATATAAATGAAAGACATGATATTGCAAACACAAATAAGTTTCCAAAATACTGGTCAAAATAAGAAAATATATAAAAACTTGAAAAATATTGATTTTTCAGGCGTATTCTAAGTATATGTTAAAAAACATTTTACAGATAAAGAATAATGCTTTAAAATAATTTCATAAAATCAGATTCTCTTAGTGATGACATATATGCTGTTTAAAAAAAAAAGAATTATCAAATTTGGTCCATAGATGGGGATGGTGTGGTGGTACTCGAAGCGAGTCCACATACTAACAAATGTACAACTTTAAAAAATTTGATAAATATGGAGATTGAGGGGTGAGAATTGGTGAACGTTATATATAGTGATCACTTAAACCAGCTGAAGACAGGTCGTAAGCCTTGTAATTACCCCATACTTCCATATATTTTCCATTAAATGTAAAAAAAAATAGCTTTGTCTCTATGAGATATTTGATGTTTGTTTAATAACAGTGTCTTTCTTTGTAGGCAAAAATCCAGTAATTGTGTGTTCTTGAACATATTCAAATATTGCTACAATAAGTTTCCGTTTCAATGCATCATAGTGAATTGTTTTTGAGGACATGCTGTGTCATAATTAGGGGCACAATTTTATTTTAAATTGATCGCGTTCCACCGTCACCCAACTGCGTAGCAGCGGCAGCCGTCAGTTCACCGAGGTGGGTCCCAAGGACCGTCAATGGCGACTACATTTTTGACAGCGAGTTGTAAGAAGCCATCGAAAATGAGCTGCGCCATGAATGTAGAGACACCAAAATAGGAAAAAAACACGCTTCTCATAATCGATGTATATGCTGTCATAA
Organism: Eubasilissa splendida; assembly: GCA_031772225.1. Lineage (NCBI taxonomy): Eukaryota > Metazoa > Arthropoda > Insecta > Trichoptera > Phryganeidae > Eubasilissa > Eubasilissa splendida. The sequence continues at coordinate 13,334,071 of CM062866.1, read as the reverse complement.
AAACATTTTGTACAAAAAAAACTTTTTATAATCTGTTATTGACAATTTATGTCTAACATTAATGGCTGTAATATATTAATATGATATAATTTTATTCATTAACTTTGTTTTGAAGTACAGAAGAATGTTAAAGGGCTCCGTATTGAACCAGGAAGGGAAGTGGGGGGGGGGAAGAATAACCGACTCACCCCCTTCTTACCGAACAAAGTTTAGGGTAGCGTGGTGTGAGTTGGCTCCGTTTCCAACAAAAGTTTTCCCTTCTGCCAAAACTTCGGCCCCACTTTCTTTAAATGTGCGCCTTTTAAAGATTTTAACATTTTCTCTTCGGACGAAAATGAATGATATGAAACTTTTCCAACTATTTCTATGTAAAGCAGGCGCCGCTTTGTTCTACAATTGGTCGGTCCGTCGGTTCGGCAAATAAAAGAAATTTCCACTTTTAAAATGGAATAATTCATTACGAAACTTTGTCGATTATTTTCGCTACAGCGGGTATAATTCTACGTCTGCATATATCAAACTGTAATCTGGACAATTCTTTTTTTGTTTACCTTCATCAATCTTTTGTAGCGTCTCGTTTCTGGCTCCATAATGGCACCGCGTCACGGTCGTACTTTCCCGAGCTATTCATGATTCTGCCGAGTTATTGCTTTTATTAATCGCCTAGTATTATTATTATTATATTAAAATATTTATGAGATTTTCGAGTCGGGACAATCTCTTTTGAGATGCTGATTTTATTCCCACGAGATTCACTGGAGACAACTCTCAGCTTTCGTAGTCCCCGCGTACACACCGTGTCTTAGAGATTCACCGTCTGGCGTCTCACTTCACACTTGTTGTACATCAAACGTCAAATGTCAGTCCGTTGGTGTTCCGTCCATCAGTTTAATGAATTTGAATCTTCCCAGTCACAGTATTGTTTGTAATTTAATGCCTTCTACCTGTCTAATTTTCAGAATAAATAGTTGTAGGTATTTATGGTATTAGACGTAATCTCGTTAACGAATCGAACGTTTTTGTCTCTTTCTACCAATCTCAAGCTGGTTTCTGAACTCATCTCTTGATTAAAATCACAATACGTGTAGTTGTATAATACTGAGATTTATCTTAACTAAATCTCTAAGATGTTTCTCAACATGTGCCATTCCGTGGACACGGGCCAATAACGCCCATCAATTATTTATTAAATATCTGAATTGAAGATATTTAGCTACCCTCTTTGACATTGTGGTGATTTGGCGACGTTGTTCATACGGGAGGACTGTGTCCTTACGTTTTTGTAGAACTTCGGATAACAAATGGATTGTGTAGATGATGACCATTTCATCACACGTCATCCGAGACAACGGACGCCTCTATGTCTACAAGTTTCGTATTCAAAGCTCATCAATAATTCAAATGATGTTTGTATCTTTGTCGTTCAGTCAACTGCTTGTATCGGATAATACTTAATAATGGAAAATTTAAGGTACCTACGTACCTATAGAATGCTACTTACTTTTGTGAACGTAGGAAACTAATCACGTTGTAATTATTTTTAATGAATTTACCATTAAACGAATGATGCACGCGTAGACCATTATTTTTATATTTAAATAAATATATCGTATTTTTCGGACGATAAAACCGATCGCAACCAAAGTCACACCCCAAATTTATGACAATTTAGACAAAAATATTTTACGAAATAAAAGAGAATTTCTCTCATTCACGAGTGAATGAGCCAACGGACACCACTTTCGCCTATTAGATAGGATAGACCGTTATCTGTGATTGTGTTCGATTATAACGACGATTGGCAACCGAGTGTTGGAGGTTTTGTTTCTAGTGATTGCTCGAAGAATTACGAAAAATCAGTTACCAACCATCGTTGCATTTAAACACAATCACATTCACAATAACGGTACAACCATCACTAAAACATAGTCTTTTAATGAGATCACATTTTTATAAATGCAATTTTAGAACATTGATTTTTTCTGTATATCTAAGTTATTCTAGTTTGTTTTGAAATATGTAATAAGAACTAAAAGGAGTGAATTAAAATACAATATATATATATATTTAAATTAAATACAAGCATGGGTCTATAAATACGTGTATTTATTTTATAAGTTGAAGTTGTTTTTTGGGGGGACGTGTGGGGCATCTTATGGACCGAAAAATATGTTATCTAACCTGCCAGTAAACACAATACATGTATGGATGTTTTGTTGAGGTCATGGTTCGACAGAAACTAAAGATTTAAACGAGTCTGTCGATTTTTTCACAACATATAATGCTCGTTTGATATTAGAAGTAAAACGTATCTAAATATTATTGGTTTCAAGACAATTTCTGCCCTATAAAGCCATTACGATAGCAACAACACGATAACAATTAATGCATATTTCCGTCGCAATAATTCTTAGAAATAGCATCGGAAGATCGTAACAATATTATCGACTGCGTCGAAGAATTGAACCGGTAACCTAGTTTCCATTTAGCTGATGCATTCATTTTGCCCTTTCGCTGACTACACTTTCATATGATGAAAGTCTTCGCAATAATGTTAAAATTGAAATCTTTTTTTCCTTCTTCGTGTCATTATCACCTCAATCAGATGAGATTCGGCTCGTAATACACCCCCACATGTTTCGGTCTCGGGTCACCCTCGCAGTTGACTCCAGGGTCTTTCCTGTCGGACGCGACGCATCTATTCACCGCTATACCACTCTTCTAGAATAATCTCATTTTGTGCATAGAGTGGCCAAAGAATTGGAAGAATCTTTTGTTTACTGCTGTTGTAGGTGTAGTGCCGACTCGCTGTGCAGGATTGAGGGGTGCCTCGTGCTGTCCACGGGGGATGCCTGACATCTTTCTCCAGCGATACATTTGAAGATTGGAAAGATAAAACTGTTTAAATTGAAATAAAATTAATATAATAAAGATTACATACGTTAGACAAATTAGTAAAAAAAACCTTGACCATTCAATTGCGGAAATCACATTGAAATGGAATAAATGTAAAGTTGTTTACGATTCTCTTCAAAACTATTCGGGAACGCTTCGCCCGATAATGTAAATATTTATTTCTGCCTGTGGAGCTAAGATTTACATAAAATAAACAAATCATATTTTGACTTGGAATTTCAAACTGTCGCGACAAATAATTTACGTTGTATTATATTTAATTTCACATGTACACGGAATGTGTTACGCGTTATTGTTAGCTAAGTCAGGAGATGGCTTGTAAGGAATATTGTGGTTCAGTAGACTTTTTCATGCACATACCTACATACGTAATCTTTTACATCTAATCCACTGCACTACATCTCATGATGGGATTTGGCTCTCACAAGTGCTCTCTACGGAATTTTATCCCGAACTCTTCCATCCTTCTCCAGTCCAAATGCTTGCATACGGAAAGCAAGAACGAATAACGCGGATGACGACGAACAAATTTACCGCCACAGAAGTAAATGTAAAGGTGACCGCAGCATAGTGAACAGAATTATAAAAGGTACGCTTAGGTGGTTTGGTCATGTTGAAGGAATTAATGAGGAGAGAATGGTAAGAACGATATATGACGCGAATGTCGATGGTGATGTCTGCCTAAATCGTAGCGTTTCTAGGTAAACTGGAAGATGTTCCTGTTAGAAATGGCAACAATCGGCTAGCGTGCGTCAGAAGATACATTGATATAGGTGAGGTGAGGATTGTGTCAGGATTGCGTGACGTTTTATCCTCTTTGCCTGTACTACCTTGAGAAAGGGCGTGACGTTTCTTGATATTAGAGATAAATAATAAAGAGTTATCCAACATATATTATAGGTTTTTAGAACATATTATTAATGTGAAGTTGCAGTTTTTCAGAACATAGTTCTGTGGTATTTTTAATACAAAAATGAAATACCAATTTTAAAGAGCTACAGAATATAAGTTGAAAACATCGTGTTGAAATAACGAAATTGGATAACGCATTTCTCCGGATAGGAAAATGTCTAGGTTCGTATACCGGTGGCAACTAAAATATTTATTGATAAATATATTTTTTCCGTATATCTTTCTAGTTGATTAATTTAATTAGAATGTATTTCACGTACGGGCAGAATTGAGCATCGATGTTAACGAGTTGGGGCGTAGTACGTATTGTATTGTATTGAACGGCGGCGACAATCGTTATAAACTAAGTTCGGTAGCTTTATCTCTCCGAGTGGGTAAAGTACGTTCGGAGTGTGTTGACCCTCCGCAGTCGAGAGTCGAGTTTAACTTTTGGTAATAACTTGTTAGGTTACGACTTTGGACATTCATTCGCTTTTATTTGTTTACTTTTATCTGTTCCGCTCGCTTTGATGTTTGTTCCCTTTCGTTTATTAATATTACATCGCCCCCTGCCCTAAATCTAAAACCTTAGTTCCCCCCGATGCCAAAATTCTCTGAACTGATTGGCTGTTTTACAAATTTTATTAATAACACAATCATATTTGTTCCGCTTCGCATCCTACATTCGATTTATTAGTTAAAAAAAAGTTATATATTTTTTATTTTATTTTATATATATATGTGTTTGGTGCTGTGGAAATATTTATGTTAATGTGTATATGCGTGATTGGGGGATATTGGTTAATAAGGAATCTTTACATGTTATTCTAAAATATAATTTCCTTTGTTATTTGTACCCAATTTACAAATTTTTCAATTAAATTTTTCCTCTTATTAAATACAACTGGGCAATTTTTTTACCTCATTCCTAACAATCTTAATAATAAGAATAAGATAAGCGTGAAAATAATTAGGAGTTCAATTGATAGATCAATGAAAGTTCACGTTTTTCACTTGTAATCTTGATGTCTGTCTGTATTGCATTACGTGCCTGTAGAATTACTTATTAATTAATCAAAGCTGATCATTTTTCACGTTTTTGATTAAGATTTTCTAATTAAATACACTTACAATAGTAATTCCGTAATTTTTACGAAATGAAAAAAAAAAATATTTCTTAAAATGTATTGTATATTTTTTCTCACGTTCATATTTTATTTTATGATAATTTCATTTGGTTTTCTGCCCAAATCATTAATTGAAGTGATAAATATTAAGTATTATTGAGCGAACTTATGAAATCCTTGCTGTTTTTAAATATTTTTTCCCCAATTCAAAAATAATATCTACAACTAGATACTATTTAATATTTTACTATATATATATATATTTTTTTTTTTTAATCTTTGTAATTTGATGTTTCCGTCAACATATGATTTTTTTTTTAACGGAACTAAAAATAAAAATCACTACGATAAAGTTAACCCATCACTCGTTCACTCGAAATAATTTATAAATCAAACTTCAATCCATAATGTTAGAACTAATCACGTGTATCGAGTTTGAATTGAGTACTTGTATAAATGATCTGCTAACATAACATAAGCAACGGCGCCCGGGGCGGTACCAACTTTTACGTTCAATACCAATTATGAACTGAACATATTATGTAGTTGTGAAACTAGTCGGAGATTCAATTCCCCGACGGAGCGGAACTTTGCGCGGGATCAGAATCAGATTTTACCGAATTCAGCATATCTTCCGTCTTCATTTGATTCAAACGGTTATGCCTAACGGGCTTCCTAATCGGGTGTCCGCTGTCTTCTGTGTTCCGGAGACTGGTCAGCGCTGAAACGGGAATGTAATCAAATATAAAGGGCTGCTGAACTCTTCGATTAATTAGTTATTTACTTGCAAGAGATCTGTATCGCGTAATTAAATTTTGTAAATGTTAGTCTGAATTTTTAACTCGTTCTCAATATTTACCTACTGATTTTACTCGAAACCGCGATCTGCAAATTTTGATGCGTTTACTAACGGTTTTCATATTTATTGTAATATTTACTACCTGGCGTGACATTCTAATAAAGTACCCATTTCAAATGTTACAGGAATATAAAATGTGTAATAGAACTAGCCCACAGTTCCTGGTACCGACACTGATGTATGGAAGTGAGGCCTGGAGCTGGCAGAAAAGGAACGAAAGTAGACTGAATGCAGTGGAAATGATATCACTATGTCAAGAAAGAAAAAATAAGGAAAGAATATAAAGCTGATCTACATATAGTGAGTGAGATTAAGAAAGAATCACTAAGGTGGTTTGATCATATGGAACTGATGAATGAGGAGAGAATGGCAAGAAAGATATATATATATATATACGCAAGTGTTGATGGCATCAGAAGTAGAGAAAGTAAACCAGGTACTGGAGGTGGTTCTGTTAGAAGCCTGAATAATCTTCGAGCTTGTATGAGATGTTTGAATGTGTATGAGGCGAGAATTGTGTGTCAGGACAGAAGATTGTAGCGCTCTATTCTCTACCTACCCCCGCGGAGAAACGGCGTGGTGGTAAGTAAATATATTTTTAATATGTATTTACTCCTAAAATATTATGCACTAGGTGTATTTAGTTTTGGAATCATTTATCCGCAGTTCAAAAGATGATGATTTTCAGAAGTGTCGCTTTTCACATTCTGCCACCATTTTCGGTACGAAGAGCGTAGTGCGATTCGACAATAAGTAGCGTATGATTTGTCTCGCGATTGTTTGAATGTGGCCGTCGGTGTATTGGTGTGTCTGCGCTGCGTCGTGGCGATGAAGCTTTTCAAATAAGACGGGGATGGAAGAGGCCGTAGCGGGAAACTTCGGCAAACTAACTCGCGCGGGCGCAGGGAAGCCAAACTTGAACCCGACCAGCAGCCAGGAGCCAGGAGCAAAGAGCAAACCAGTTTTTCTTTATTCATAATTCTCGATGAAAGTATTGTAAAAAAATCATTTTTGATAAAGATGGATGCAAAAACTTAACCTAGTTCAGCAATATTTCAATATGTCCAAGAACACACAATTACTGGATTTTTACCTACAAAGGCACTGTTATTAAACAAATATCAGATATCTCATAGAGACAAAGTTATTTTTTATTATATTTAATGGAAAATATATGGAAGTATGGGGTAATCACAGGGTTTACGACCTGTCTTCGGCTATATATATATATAACGTTCACCAATTCTCACCCCTCAGATAAAGAATATTGCCATAAAATAATTTAAAAAAAATCAGATTCTCATAGTGATGATATATATACTGTTTAAAAAAAGTAAAAATGAATTTTCAAATTTGGTCCACAGGTGGCGTGGTGTAGTGGTACTCGGAAGCGAGTCAACATACTTAACATATATACGACTTTCAAAAATTTGTTAAATGTGGACATTGAGAGGTGATCGAAGACAGGTCGTAAGCCCTGTGATTACTCCATACCACCATATATTTTCCATTAAATATAATAAAAAATAGCTCTGTCTCTATGAGATATCTGATATTTGTTTAATCTATTTTATTTGTTATTCACGTGAATTGTAACATTAATCCAAATCGATCAGTTCGTTGGTTCAGATGCATTCGTGTCCGCGATGAGATAAATCCCAGTACCGTGTACCCCTACACGGGTCGAGATTTTGATTTAGAGATTGGTAGAAAGAGACAGGACAGAAACACAAAACCCCGGTTCACCACGTTCACCCAGAACCATAGATACCTACAACTATTTATTCTGATAAGTTAGACAAAAATATAAGGTATTAAATTAGAAACATTTATTCCGTTTTAACAGCTGCTGCCAGGTTCAATTTCTTGATTTCAGATAAATTTGTTTTAAAAAGCGAGCGCAGATAATGCTCAGTTTTTATAAACAGCTCAATAATCCTATACATGTAATAACTAGTCTTACGTTCCTCCGCGATTCCACTCGTGTCGCCCAGCAACGAAATTATACAATAATAATATTTCAATAAATAGTTTGAAACAAAATCAGACCTCGAATCTGTCACAATAAATAAAAATGGGTACATTAATATCATTAATTGTGCCTATTATTATGAAAGTGGTCTAAGTCGAGATATTGGAAAACATGAGTTTATCAGTAGTAATTTGAGTGTATGCAGTAAAGAAAGTAAATAAGTATATTCAGTGCATTGTTACGATGTTCAACGGTATTCCGCTAGTGTTTATTTTGATAATTAAGTATATAAGTCATTTCAATCTTAATTTTGTTTATTAATGCAACATTTGTATGTCGAAATAAATTATAAATCTAGTAGACTAAACAAATGTTGAAACATTGTGTTGTGTAATATAAAAATATTTTTTAATCAATTCAAACGCTAACCTTTAAATATCTCGAAACGAAAGAAACATGACTTAGATCACTTTCATAATAATGGGTACAAATGACGTGGCGGTTACTTTGTAGTGTAACATGATTAGTTTAATTTTCACAACTAAACTCTGTACTACACACACAAAGTAACCGCCACGTCAATTAATGATGTTAAAGTGGCGGCGTACGGCAAAAATGGCAAATATGTATTAAGAATTACATATTAAAACACAGAATTGTGTCCCTAGACTACAATATTGTATATATAATAGTTTAGTTTTCACCTAATGATGAGAGGGATTGCAATTCTCGAAACTATAGTAGTGACTAACCCAGCGTCTGTGCAGTACAAAGTTTAGTTATGAAAATTAAAAGAAGTAGCTACATTATTTAACTATCATTCATGGCGAATAAATTTCATTATTTTGTAATTGCATTTTCCTTGATTTTTTATAGATAATCTTAAGGGAAAATTAATACATATTATATTAATTTACCATTATTATTGACTGGTTATGTTCAGTATTTTTTATAATGTTCAAATAATAATAATAAATTTAAGAGTGTACAGGTAAAATGTCTTGTATTAAAAAGAATTTTTTTTAGCAATATGTTGCAAAAATCACGTCTCCAAGGCCGAGACTGGCGAGTGATCGAGGGTACGAGGGCAAAACGCGTTTTCATTTCATTTAAAGTAGACAATTTTAGTTTGAGGACTTCTGCCGCTGCGCCCGTTTGCGATTATGGCTGTACGCAAACTTAAAACAAACTTATGAATGTTGTGCGCGCTTACTTTGGCCAACTCCGGGTGCTGTCTCACTCCCTCCCCCCTCCCCCCATCCCGCCGCTGCCGCCCAGCCATGCCATTGTCTCAACTGCCAGATCATTCCAGATTATGATTATCCCGAAGCCCCATCCCGCTGAGGAATGGTGTACCGATTTAAGCCTCTTAAACTTTGTACAAATTCTAAAGTGACTATTATATTTTAAGTAGCGAATTTATATCATGAATTGTATTTTTTTAATTTTACTTCTGAGTTCGTGCACAATAGTGTTTCTATTTAATCCGACACACTTTGTACTCTGCAATATTTTTTTATTATACTCGAAATTTTGGTTAGGTAGAGGAAGGGAGTACAATGACGCTCACTTAAAACAATCCTAAAATTTTTCATAAAAATGTATATTAATATATGCATTTAATTGCCAACATTTAAAGAAATTATATGTGATATTATATAGTAAAATATAAAATTTTTCCTTGCGTCATTGTCGGATATTGAGGGGATAATAACGCTGAAAAAATATATATAACTAGCATTACTTAGTCTTAGTAGAATCTATATTTCAATGCGGAAATCCCTTATTATATTGTTTTAACAATAGTGCATTCTTATTATATTACTTTGGATAAAATATAGATATGTTTGTGGCCACCATAGCCGCCTGCAGGTCCTGCTTTATGCTGTTTAACGGCAAAATGTCACATTTGACAGCGATATAGATAAGGGAAGAAATAGAGTGCCACGCGTTATGACCATGAGACATAAATGAGATGACAGGAGTCTCACAGACCTAGCTGTTTAAGCAGGCACGAAACAGCCATAATGACACTGACAATACAGAAGTCGGCATCCAGAAAGTCACCGACGTGGATGGAAAAACGTAATATTATTATGGATAATATTACAAAATTTTAAATTGTTAAAATGCTCAAAATGAACTATTTGTTCATGTCATCCTATAAAAATCGCAAATATACGTTTTATATTAATTTTATTATTAAAATAATGTTCTTTCTTGACATGAAGATTCATTTAAAAATAAAATGTGTTAAAAATTAGGTTTAAAATAGAACTTTACGGTGTATGTTTCGCAAATACTTGAGAGCCGGCATTCGGCCCAACGGTATTATAAGGAGCCGGTCTTCAATTGGTGTTTGATTCGTTAAAGGGATCATCGATCCCCGCGACAAATTTCCCAACTATACATTTTTAGGCAAATTGGCCGTCAGATAGAAATATGAAAACGAATCCGCGGGATGGCCATAAATATACGAGAAGTATAAAAGTGCGCGGTGCTTCGCGAGGAGAGCTCTCAAAATATTCGAAAAACTTGGGCGGGGGATGGCGGAACTTTTCTCCCAACACAATTGGGAAGTTTCGCAGAGTTGTTTTTTCTTCGGGACCGCTTCCCACTTCCCATGCCGGCAGCTTAAGTTTTTAATTGTGAAACCATCGCCACTAATGTTAATGGCCGAGATTCCTCGGATTGCTCCTTGCTCCTTGCTCCCGCCACCCCGTCGCCCCTTTTTCATCTTATTTCGTCCAGATTACCCCTAGCTGTGCGGAATGCTGAAAATACACCGAGCCGGTGTGGTGAGGACTTTTAAAGGTCGAAATGTCATATTACTGATCGTCTCGGCTTGTCCGTACACCGGTGAAGAGGTCAGGCCCGTGGGCTGGTTTAAGAAATATTACTAGTTTAACCTTTTTGTATTGTACAAATTTTATCGTCAATTTAAGTTGAACGACCACTTTCAGCTTCAACGAATGTTGAAAACTTTCAGATTCAAATTTTATCGCACTGAAAATATTCGTTCTTTACGGTTTTAATCGTGCCCTGGACTTCTAGTTGTGTACTTTTCACTTATTTTTAGTACTTAAGTTAAAATTGTTGTATTGGTTGTATGGACATCAAATTTACTATTGTCAAAGCTTAGATGAGATGTACATGGGCGCGACAAATAATCATAGATTATACTTTATCTACGGATCGTTTCGCCTCTGTTCTAAATCTGTCACTTTGGTGGTGAAATTTTTTCGGATCATGTGTTAATGTACATTAAACAACGAGATCATCATCGGACGAATTCTCATCATTAAAATAGCGGGATATTGAATGATTAATTGTCCTATACTGCAACTTTCAAAGTATCAATGTGTCAGATGACTTTTGGAACAGCTGTGAATAGTCCGCCATATTTAACTATCGATTCTCTTTTTTTTAACTATTGGATATCGGAGAGTGAAATAAGTTTTACTACCGGATGTACTTTCGAGAATAAATATTTTTTTTACCAACGATCAATCAACCAGTTTTCGCAAAAATGTTTACTTTAGTAACTTTTTTTACTAAAGTAAAAAGTTACTACTGATCACACAACCGGCCCTTACAACGGCACTTATTTATGAATCAACCAATACTTTTATTTCTCTCTTTCTTTTACTCTTCTGACCGGTATACTATTTTTATTTTAGAAATAAATTGTATTAGCGTGAGTAATACCATATGTAATGTGCACATACATTGTAACAGTGTATTGATGCCGCTTAGCTTAGTTTTAATTGGTCAGTACGTGAGATTGTCGTTTAAAAATTAGTTATAAACAACACGGTATCCACAAAAAATATGTACGGAATGTTTGAATTTTGTAAATTAGAAAAGTTTATATTTTTTAATGTATTGGTTGTCTTTTTGTGTTTTTATATTATTCTCAACATATGTCGTAGTTGAATGCATTTGTTAGTTTTTCCATTGTTATAAATATATAACTACGTACGTACACTATAAAAGCCATACATTAAAAATAAATAATTCCTAAAAGCATTATATGTTTCAATAAACCATATTTTCTTTGTAGATAAATATACTTAACCCTATTTCTATGATATATCGCAAAAAAACGGTGTACAGTGGAACCTCTCATAACGAACATAATTCGTTCCAGAATCTTACTCGTAATATGAAACACTCGTTAAGCGAATCAATTTTTCTCATATAAATTAATGTAAAATACGATAATGCGTTCCGTGCCGAAAAAAATACTAAATATTTTAATTTGTAACGTTTATTCAAAGAAAATTACTTATTATCATTGAATAAATTTGTAGCGCGCATAGCCACCGCCCTATTAGGGTGATGCTTCTCAATATACGACGCAGCAGTTTCCCATTTCTCTTATTGCGCCAGAAGATTGTTGCTTTACTACCCCCTCTTCTTCCACTGACAAACTCTTCTCCACAACTTCTTGCTGTGAAACACGATTCGACTTCATAAGCTCTTCGGTGGTCAGCTCTTGGCTGTGCTCTTCCACAAGTTTATCGATGTCATTATTATCCACTACCAGTCCCTTGGCCAAAGATACAATCTACAGACTCCACAGGTACTGTCTCAAACCGCTCAAAGTTACATTCGACAACGCTCTCTTGCAAAAGCTTCTTCCAAGCAGAAATGAGGGTCCTCTCGGTAATCCCTTCCCACGCCTTGTCAATCATCTTGAGGCAAGCAACGATGTGGAAGTGATCTTTCCAAAACTCTCTGAGGGTGAGATCGGTCCCTTCAGTCACCTCAAAACAACGCTCGAAGAGTGTTTTAGTGTAGAGTTTCTTAAAGTTAAAAATAACCTAATGGTCCGCGTAGGCTGGAGTAACGGAGTGGTGTTGGGAAGCAGAAATTGGATCTTGATGAATATAAATTCTTTAAGGAGGTCATCTTGTAGACCTGGAGGATGACCAGGTGCGTTTCCATAACAAGCGAGACATGGAGTGGCAGATTCATCTCGAGCAAATAATTTTTCACAGAAGGATCAAACACTTTATTGATCCAATCAGATAAATCAAATTGATCAATCAATAAAAATGTCACGTGTCACCCAAGCCCTCTTGTTGGATCTCCACATCACATTTAGCCTGCTCTTTTGGACATTACACTTCTTGAAGAATCGTGGAGTTTCTGAATGGTAAACAAGCGCGTCACTTGTTATGCGAAATGTCGCTCGTTAAGGGAGCCGTTTTTTAAAAAATTGTTTTGCTCGTTATGCAAATTGCTCGTTATGAGAGGTTCCACTGTACATAACATTACATGAAAATTTGAGCTCTGTATGTGTTGTGTTTTAATTCCCACGAGTTTTCCGGCACCATGTATTTATTTAATATTATAAAAAAAGTATTACATATTTTTGTATCGGGCTGTTACACACACTAATACAATTGTTCTTTCTATTATATATTAAAAGTATTATAGTTTACAATAGTTGATAATGCAGTAGGTACTTTCCATCTAGAATCTCAAATCCTGCTACCACTAATCATTTGATGACGCGCAATCAATATTACTTGATTATTTATTATTATATCCGTAAGGTTTTCGTTTTAAGTTTGCAAGTATTTGAGTAATAGTCACCAGTTGGCAGAGCTGTCCCGGTGTGAACTGAACCAGTAGAAGCCTTAGAAGGCTTACCGTTTTAATGGAGAAGCGTGTTGCGCGATGTTTTTAACGAACCGTAATCCGGCATATATCATTAATCCGAAAAACGAGCACGCAGCTGAATCTCCATTGTATTAATAACAACGTTATGTAAATCCGTCAATCCGTCCGTATCAATGATTTACCATATCAAATTCACATTTATGCAAATGAAATTATTACTCAGACATCCTAATATTATGTTAATTTGAAATAATATGTAATTAATAACCCAAATTGTTTGTAAATGTGGCATTATCCTCATTTAATAATTTGGTTCCTAAATATCTGTCGAAACAAGAGCACACAATCCGTGGATTCCACGTTTTAATGTATAAAATACGTTAAAAGCTTCCAGAATAAACCTTATAGTCTCGTGTTATATCATGAAACTCGCTTTCTCAAATTACAAGTTATTTAAAATAGAAACTTGTTACAATATTATATCTACAACTTCGTAATTAACTAAGGTTATGAAAAGTTATGAAACTTTCAATGTGGATAATTATTTAATTAAAACCATTACACCCCTCCCCCTCACCCGCTCCTCCCTCGCGTCATTTCTTGTTTTTCTTGTTACAGAAAAGTTTGTTGTTAAAAGTTTGTTTTATCTAGACGGGCGTAAACTTGAAATAACTCTCTTTCCAAAGAAACTTTGTGCCGGGCCGAGTTTGGAAAAGTTTTTCTCCTTCGGGGAGAGTCGGTGCCCCACCCCCCGTCGACCCTGGCCGCGACCGCCGCGCCACTGCCGCTATTTCCGATGGCTCATTTAATACACTTTTATTGTTCGTTTACTTTTTATATTGCGTAGTTTTTTTTAGTACACTATTTTTACCGGGAAAAATTTATAAGCCGCCACCCTCTAAAATAAATCTGGCAGATTTCATACTTTTTAACAATACCGTTGATGAGATTTATAATACATTTCCCTTCTTGTAAAGAATCAGGGATATTTCTATATTTCTCTCATCACTATATAAGTCAACAATGGATTACACGTATCTTATAAATAATAGTTGTAGCCTAAAGATAGTTTGTCCGCGCATAACTCTATAAATTGAGCACATATTCTGCATGTAACTGCAGACGTTCCGGCACGAGATATACGGAATGAGAAATATCACATAATTTGAAAACCAAGAAATGTAACTATTTCTATCGAAAAAAATATTTTAATAGTGACAAACTAACGTATTGGCGAAATTAACATACCTACCTATATTGCTTGAGACCGAACCGCGCCTACACGAACTTTGGCGGATAAATTAAAAATGTTAATAAATCCACTAAGAAAAATAATAATATTTATGAGATATCTATTATTTGTTTAATAATATTTCAAATGAAATAAATTTGAATATTATAACTAAATCTGAATCCGGGCACGCGCCGGCAGTTCGTAATAAGAATCTGTTAAAATTAGATTGTACAAAAAAGAAAAATGTTGTTATTGGAATACAATATTGTCCACTTGTCGGGTCGTTGGGAAAATTCGTCGGTGCTTTAAAACTTAAATACATGTATTGATTATTAATATTCACAGATGACTTTTTGTTTAATAATCCCGACAGTGGCGTATATTTATATATTCAAATCCATCTCCGCGGGGGTCGAGCCCCGCCCAGTGGCGTATCGCGGGCAAAGTTTTAATTGAAATCTGAATCGATCGTTTGCCGTTTATACGCGACCACACTGTTACAATACCTTCAATTAATACAGCATCAGTAACCGGTGGGGTTTAACGGTTTCGTAGGCGCGGCCCACTCGAATTCTCATTTTAAAACAGTCAAATTCGATATAAATATTTGTATGAACGCGATTACGAATAAGAGAAAAAGTACCTTAAATTATCTAATTAATTAAAAACAATTCTTCGAAACTCCAGTTTTGTAAAATATTCACAAACAACCGAAATATGCAATTGAAATAAATAAATATTTTTAAAAGTCAATCATGTAACAACTTTGTATTGCTTTTTTTGTGCTCCCTTATTTTTCATCTCTTCTGGCCGCGTGGTAATCTTTTGGTATATATATATATATATATTATATATTATATATATTTATGTATAAAAAACACCACAAGATAAATATTCTTCCAGAGTTATCTATCATCTGATTAAAGGAATAACTTTGTGACGTTTTATCCCACTTTTGTTCCAAACTTGTTTAAAATTCACCCCAACCCCTCGGCCCGAGTTTGTAATTAGTTTGTCGTTCGGAGGGTTGTGCGGGGAAAGGGGAGGGGGGTCGGTTGGGAATTATTTGTCCGCCTGTATCTTCCCGCGTGATTTTTTCATCGTTTAATAAACCGAGTTGGGAAGTTGGTTTCGGAGGCCGCGGCGGGTCCGGCGCGGTCGCCACTTTGTCGGCCGCCACTGCCGTCAGCGTGCAGTCGTGATTCATAGGACTCGATGTGACTTATTTAGTTCTGCCCCACATATTGTGGAGTGTGAAAGTGTTTGCGTGATTGTGTTTAGTGCATCGAATTTTGTTGTTCATATTTTAATTCTGCCTCATATGGTGTGAGGTGTAGTGTAGGTGTGATTTTGTTCAGTAAATTAGTGTTTTTTTTACCCCATGTTCTAATTCTGCCTCGCATGTGTGGTGTATGTGAGTGTATGCGTGTGTATGCGTTTAGTGAGTCAGATTTTTTATGTTAGTTTTTTAAGGTTTTGTTTATCATTTATAGTAAATTTGTGGGGTGTATTTATTATAGTTAGGTTGTGTCCATTTTGTTTTGGCCCACCAAAATACAACATGAAAACAACCACTTTAGAACCATGTTTTTCCTCATTAGTTAGCATTTAAAAAAAATAGTTCTAATTTATATAAATGGTTACATTGTATTTTAGCTATTTATTTGTGGGATTAAAGTACTTAATTAATGAAAATTGTCAAAATAGTAGCAGTTGAAACATCAATGACAACATTGAAAATGAAATGTTTATTTATGTCTGAATTTAAATGTACTGACAGATGTTTTTCTTTTTGTTGCAGGTTTTCAAGATTTGTGGAATTTAATTCAGTGATAATTTGTGCTGTGAATCGGGTGGCAATGATTCGCCGGAAATAATTAGTATTATCAACAGTATTTCAATAACCGTAATATTTTTAGTGTGTTTGTGATCAAACCCATCTTCCACACGTGTGAAGTGCTTTTGAAGTTCTGCGCAGTGTACAGGCGAATAGTGAATCATATCAGTGATATAAATATATAATTATACATATATTTTTAGTGTATGCGTGTTGTTCGTCGGCTCTCACCGTTCAGCGGGCGTAGCGCGTCCTAGGGCCAGTCTCCCTGTGGGGGGGTTTGATGATTCTCGTCCCGCCGGGCGAGCGTCCTCTGCCTGCGGCGGCGGGGAGTCGGCCCGCCTGACCGGCGGTGGGGCCGGGTGGGGGTGGGGGGCGGGGGCGCACCGCCCGCGGCACTGACGGCGCGCGAGGCTTACGCCAGACATAGATGGACAAGCGCAAGATGCTGCCCAAGAGAGCTCGCATGGACAACCTGCGTGGGCCCATTGCCAATGGACCCATGCCCATGCAAGGAAGGTGGGTGCAAACACTTCTAGAAATGTTTTTATGCGCTCGACGGGTTAACTTGCTAAAGAGAGTGCTATGAGCAGATTCCGCTCATAGTTATAAAAATGTACGTGCTTTGGAGCCTCCTTTATAGACACCAGCTGTTTTATTCCGATCACAGCTCTAAACAGTCTGCATACCATTTATTTATGCTTTTATTCCTTTAAATTCAAACGTTTAATGCACGTTACGTAAAATCCACATTTTAGTATTTGTCATTTATTTAAACATCATCTTTGCATTCTATATAGAGGGAAGACTGAACTAACTGATCATACAGGATGATGATATCAACCATTATCTCTATTGTTTTATCAAGCGTTTTGTTTATTTATAAATATGGGTTATTTGTTTTTTTAAATGTTTTAATAAGACATTACAATAAATTTGAGGTAAACCAGTGGGTTGAGCGGAAATTGATCAAAATACACATGTAGTGTTCGGAGTAAAGTATTTGTATGGGCGCTTTGGCTATTGTGGAATCCAGTATTGGAAGTGTCTAATATAATATATATATATATATATAAATTTATTTAACGCAATATTCTTTATCTGTAAAATGTTTTAAATACATTATACTAGAATACGCCTGAAAAATTATTTTCAATTTTATATATTGTTTTTATTTTGACCAGTATATTATTAGCAATATTTGTTTATGTTCAAGAACACACAATGCGTGTTCAAATATTGCTAATGTTTTTATAATTTATTGTATTAGGCACAATTGAAAGACCAGGTTAAGAGACCATAATACCAATTTTTGCAAATATAGCCCTTTGAGTATTATTGTCGCATTAGTGATGTCGTGTCGTAAACAGAAATTCGCATTTGCCGGGTGTAAAGGATACTTTCATTCTTCTGGTATAGTTATAATATGAATAGAGTAGAAAAGTGCAATCTATAATAACATATTAATTAATTCTGATTAAGTAGTACAATGTGCATGATCCTTTTTCATGAACGCAAGTTTTGCAAGTTGTACAACTCGTTGAATATATTCAACGATACGGGAGCCCTTTTCGAGGAGATTAGAGATGTCATAGAGTTTGTCCGAATAGTTCAAAATGATTTGCACTAGTTTGAAATCTAATAGAGTAGTTGCAAGATGAATATAATTTAAATTGTATGTTAATTTATGCATGGTATATATACTTAAAAGTTTGTTTTAGACAAAATATTTGATACTGATTTTATAGCCAAAGAGGAGAGTTTAAATGCTTTTTGTAAAATGCTTCTAAAACATACAAACATGTTCTGAAGAGCAGTTATCAACTGTGAAACTATCATTTAAAACTTTCAAATTTTCAACTACCAGATAATCATTTTCAAATAAGTTATCCATTATTTTTCTGTCAATTCAATAGTGGCGAGTTTGTTTCTCAACCCTTCACATATTATATTTAAAAATAATATTAAAATTTTCCCCCGAGGAAAAAATACATTAAATTCATGCAATAAATGTAAACAGTTTTTGACACTTCATAATAAACAAAGTTGTATGGATGGAAACATTTTTAAAATCTTCAATAAATACACTCACTTAATAAATCTTTAAATAAACCTTTGATAACTACACTTATATTTGCTCATAAAATGTTTCCCTTCCACAGAGTATCTTCCATTTACTATCATTCAAATAGTGTTTAGGAGTAATTTGTCTAAAATGTGGACAAAAAACCATTGACCCATCTAGAATTTTGTTCACTTGATCCTATCATTTAATTATTTGTTAAAATTATTTATAATTTTTTATTTTAATTGATTTGTTTTTAAATTTTCTTTGTACTCGTAAAATTTAAGTTAAATATTCAATGTTTTATTGATTGGAAACTGTTCCTCTTCTTGCAATACAAAACTATATTTAATAACCAATGTAAAAATACTAATTTATGATAAAGTAATCATTTCTCCTTGAACCTTGTATAATTGTGTATGATCTATATTTTGAAAAAAAAAATTGAATCAGTAGACCAAAGAAGTAAATTGCAAATATTGCAAAATAGGCTACTGAGAATTTAAGACTGAATTTATCTTTTGTTAGCGTTTTAAAGCACATATAGTAGTAATTTTAGTGAAAAGACTAGAGAAATTTACACTAAAACTGCTCCCAGCTATCAAAAACGTAGCTAGTTCTTAATTTAAATATTAGTTGATTAATTCGTGTTTTGCTCTAAAAATAATAAAATAGTCTGCACACATTGTTCCAAATGTTTTGTCTTGCTCTTTTTCTTAATGTTGGAGCTTTAATGAATTATTTTCTATTTCAAAATACTACAGATTTTACGTTTTTAAAACTCCATAATAAATAATAGGAATAAAACCAATTATTTATCAACAACAAAAACAATTTATTTTATAATCATTTGGACTACCATGCTATTCAGGCTTACCTCGCGTTATCTTTTATTCCCGTACTTCCCGGCCATTTCATAACACTCAGTTTTTCACTTTCTTCTCTTATTTATTTCTTCTTTTCAAAATTTTTATCCACCATTGACGTGAAGACATATTGTAATTGCCCGAAACTGAATCTCCTGTACGCAATTTGAATTAAATAAATATCCTCGCAACCAGTCACCTCATGTTTAAAAATCAACATTGCAGACCGTTGGTGGCCCTGCTGGATGGGCGAGACTGCTCCATCGAAATGCCCATCCTCAAGGATGTGGCGACAGTTGCCTTTTGCGACGCGCAGTCTACGTCAGAGATCCATGAGAAGGTGCTCAATGAAGCTGTGGGCGCGCTCATGTGGCACACCATCATCCTGACCAAGGAGGACCTGGAGAAGTTCAAAACGCTGAGGATCATCGTACGCATCGGCAGCGGAGTGGACAATATAGACGTCAAAGCAGCGGGAGAGTTAGGTCAGTTGTGTTATTTAATAATTTTTTAACTTTTTTACATTTTTTCAGATACTATTACTATTCAGGCAAAGTGGGGTGGGATGGCAATCCATATAGTATATACAGTAATACTTTGTTTAATGAATCCTTCAGTTGTGAAGATTCAATAAAACGAAGCCGTTTCAGAGTAATTTAAGCCTTTCAGAGTGCCATCGGACAGTAGTAGTCAGTGTTATACATATGTATGGTGCTTATGAGTATTATTCGAACTGTGTCTTCATTATTCGTAATCGAATAAAATTAGTAAGTATTATATCAAAATTAACTTGCATATTCAGTTTTTATTCATAGTATTTATGTATTATTTTTATTTTAGAACATATCCCTATTCTGGCTTTTTTAATTCTCCCTCTATTGTAATGCAATTGGTTCCTTAGAACGTATCTACTTTGTTAAGTGTACTGTATAAAGATACATTTTTGACTGTATAAAGACTTGGCACGACTACGTAAACCAGATACTGGAAGATGGTCCTGTTAGATGCCTCAATAATCAGCGAGCCTGTATGAGAAGATGTATGAATGTGGATGAGGCGAGAACTGTGTGTCAGGACAGAAGAGTGTGGTACTCAATCCTCTCTGCCTATCCCCGTCGGGAAGCGGTGTGACGGTAAGTTAGTTAGTTAAGATAAGTTTTTCAATAATAATGCGTGTAAATAATTTGTCAAAAAAAAAAAAGATTATAAATATCACATCATTAGGATGCCACTGCCGCTAGAGGATCATTGAATACTTCATTGGTAGTCATCTATATGATGTTCACAATATACACATGTATATACTTTGGCTCACAGTTTTACACAGTGCAAGCTTATACAAAGTGCTAGAAATAGATGAGGCTTTGCTTCAGAGTTGCATTTACTTAATTTTCGTGGTAGCACGCTAGCTTGGATGCGCAGTGCGCTTCTTTGGCATTCAAAATCATTTGATTGATTTGATTGACATTTATGAATATGGTAATCCATTTTAGGGTTATGTATTTTACTCAAGTCCTTTACAGTTTCATATAAACGTATTACCGATTTCAGGAGACTATATTTTATTAAATACTAATTAAATGTATTATATAGAAAGATATACAAATATAATCAATTTTAGCAAAAAATATATTGTTGTTGCTACCGGGATTCGAACTTGGATCTCTTTCCAATCCGGGAAGGTGCATTATCCAACTATGCTACAGCAAACAGTATCTTTGTTGACAAATTTTCAAACCCATATGTTACATTTTTCAAATGAATACATCTACTGTACTTATACAGAATAATATGTTTTATTACATGTATCTTCCATATTTGTTAGTCTTCTTCATTACCTTGATCATCAGTGTCAGGCTGACAATCTCGTCTCTGTAGGCGACATTATTTATATATGTTCCATTAATGTGACATCCTATATTACCTTTCTTGAGCTTTACACTCAACGTATATTAAACCTTGTTTTATAGTCATGCATCTCGTTTACACTGGCGAACACCATTTGAGAGCTTTTCCTGAGTTGTATTAGGTGTACAAACAGATATTT
Source organism: Eubasilissa splendida (assembly GCA_031772225.1). Lineage (NCBI taxonomy): Eukaryota > Metazoa > Arthropoda > Insecta > Trichoptera > Phryganeidae > Eubasilissa > Eubasilissa splendida. Next base: position 13,312,626 of record CM062866.1, on the reverse strand, counting down.
ATAATTGCACCGAGTCCTTTCTTTCTTTAAGCTTTGCCATATTAATAATAAGTGTGATATGCGATTTGCTTAACACAATTTGCAGACAGAATTTTTGAAGCTAATGCTATTGGATACTTATTATAACTTTTGTCTTTTTTTAAAAATATATTTTTATATGAAGTTTGGAAATACATAGTCAATTAATGATTCATTGAGGCATTAATGTTTAGATGAAGTCGTTTCACAATTGCTATAGCCATTTTTTCATCACATCACTTTATTTGGCCAATGGCTGTATCTGTCAGAACAGTTATTGACGGTTATAGTCATTATGTCCATTGTTATTTGAAGAAACAAATGTATTGTGATGTTTTTTTTACCTTATAGTATTCAACAGTTTGTTTTAGTGTAAACAAAATCATATTTGCAGATGTTTTATTATGTGTTTCAGTTGAGTTATTTATTAAGAAATGTTTTACATTGTTTTTCATTCATGGGGTCAGAATCAGACAATCTGACAACAATCAATATCGGCTCAATCATCAATATCTAAATTTTTCTCCATGAAATGATATAAAATTTAGTGATGAGAAAAAAATGGTACTCTTGACTCACTGGTGTGATTGTTATTGATATTCGATAATATCAGTGATTGAAAATTGTGACTGTGATCATTCATTACTAATACACACGCACCGCACAATATCACAATATAAATTTAAAAAAACAATTTTGAGAGTATTTACTTATATTTTAAACTACATTTGCGTGAAAAACATATTCTAGCATATATATCTAATTGAATATCATCAGAAAGAGAATGAAAATCCTTACAAAATGAGAATTTATTTTTGGGGTCAAATTCTTAGCATTTCCAGTCGTAAAACGTTTTGGCACAATCTACTAGATGGTGCTTATCACGAATTATAATGTCATTTCTTCATGAATATTTTCATTTCATATGCACATGTATCGAATCACGGTTCAAAACCAAATATAATTAAAATTTAAAAAAAATGAATCTTGATTCATGATATTCAATCAACTGATAGTGAGTGCGACTATAAATATCAGTTATTGATTCACGGTTCGTGATTTTGACCTCATCACTAATAAAATTGCTTTTCATGAAAATTTGAAATTTCATAATTGTTCATGTTTATTTCTTATAAATAAACAATTGCTTTTTGTAAAATATGTTCAATTGACATCTCTTTGTTAAATTTATACGCATCACCAGCACATTTGACATCACTCAAATTCAATTTGATGTAGTAATATATATGAATGAAATTTTATTTTTTAATAGGTGCTATAATTGTATTATTCTAATTATAATCTAAATTTACCGTAACCATAAGTAAATTTCTTACCTTTGGATTTTGTTTTATTAATATCATAATTGTAAAAGAATGGAGGAAAATGAATAAATCGTAATCAGTTTGATTTGTGTGTTCATTCCATTACTAATATGATGTAATACTTGTTCCAGGAATCGCAGTATGTAATGTCCCAGGCTACGGAGTGGAAGAAGTAGCCGATACAACACTCTGCCTCATATTAAATCTCTATCGGAGGACATATTGGCTAGCAAATATGGTGCGAGATGGGAAAAAATTCACAGGTTTGTGCATTAGCTAATTGACATCATTTTTTTTATTCAGGTGCATACTTGTCTAACCAAGTATTTATTTAATTTCAATTAAAAACTGGAAGATATTTTATTATCCTGATTTTTATAAATAACTTCTATGAATGTATGAAGTATAAAATTGAATGTATGCAATTATATACTTTTTAGTATTTATAAAATAATTCGATTTTAAATTGTGTATCCAGAGGCGGTCCTTATTTCTCATCCGTAAGGACATAAATATTGTATACCTAAATATCTGTATATAGAAACAACTTTATAGTCTTTAATCTGCGCCAAATAAAAAAATTGCAGTAAAATGTACCATTTTTGTGTACATTAAGAATAATTCAAGCAATATTTATAGTTCCATTTGCTCCATGCCAACTCGCTTTTTACAAAACTTGGCATTGCCACTATTTGTTTAGTCAAACTGGTAAATCATTAATGAAATTCGAAATGACTTATCTGAAGTAGTATGATGAAAATTATGAACTTCAAACTAAAATTAAAACACATTTGTCAATAATACGAAATGCCACCACCACCACCAAACCAAAGGGACCGATCGGTCCATTAAACATAGGTACTACGTAAAAATAATACAACAAATTAGTATTATATGAATGCGGGGTTTTCTTCAATTATTAATTACAATTAGAATATGTATGTACATATATGCTCCATAATAAGTAGTGTTGGAACGTTGATGTGCTTAAATATTTTAAAACTCAAATAATTTTTGATCAGTTAATTGCACACCAGAAATTCATTGAAATTATGATGTCAGCTCCAATCAATATAATTTCTTTAGCTTTTATTTAATTTATAGTTTTTTTAATATGTGTATAAATCTAATATTCTTTAATATGTGTGTAAATTCAAGCCCATTTTTGTGTATGTATGCATTCTCATACAACAGCGGTAACATTTTAAAACATTGCAAATATATTTATTATAGGACAGGAGTATGTTTAATGATACACCAAAATAAACATGAAGTGTTACAAAATTTTATGTTTAGTTATTCCTAAACTGTGAACCATAGATAAAATAGTTAATAAAAAATGTTGTCACAGTTTGCTTTGACTTTTTACTTTTGACATTTATGAATATACGTTTGGTATTTATGCTTGTACATGGAAGCCCAATCACAGCATTCGTTTGTGTGCAAATGCAGCTTTAATTGTATGTCAATTTTACCTAGCATATAACTTACAGGCGTATCGGTAAAATTCAAGTCCAAACCAATCTCATTATTTTCAGAATAAGTTATTGTCTGAGTTCACTTATTTATTTATTGTTGAACTGTGAGTGTATTTCGTAATTCATTTAAATGATTAGATGCATAGAATTCAGGTGCAGCGTCATTCCATATAATAATTTGGAAGATACGATATTTTAACGAAAATAACGGATTCGACATCTGTCATGGTCGGATAGGTCGGCATATTGGACTTAGTTAGATTATTAAAATTATAGTCTTTTATAAGACTGAAAATATATTATTTAAAAATCTAATTATTGTGTTTTTGATATAAAACATAATTTTAAATAGTAGTTGAAGCCTCTAAAGCATGTGAGTAAATATAATATATTATTTAAAAATGTATGTTCTCACGAAAACAAAGTATTTTAAAAATGTCAAAAATAGATAAAATGTCCAGCAAATTGAATGGTTATAACTCTTTATTAATTTTTAACATTTTGTTAATTTGTCTTAATTGAGATTTGTCTCCATAATCTTGGATTATAAGAAAATATATTTAGTTTATGCAAGAATTTTCCATATTAAGACAATTTTGTGGCACACGGAAAATGTATCTAATGGTCTGGTTTTGTAAAGCTTGTATTTTATTTTATTCAGTTTATGAGTTTTAAATGAGTGTAAAGGTCCTATATAAGTAATAATTAAAAAAAAAGTAAAATCTAATCTATAACTTCTAATATAACTGAATATAATCCACATTTTTACAATGTAAGTTTTAAAAATTTTATAAAAAAAAGTTTTTTTACTGCATCGGTTAATCTGCAACTCTATTCGTGCAAGAGTCCTGGTTTATCGTGAATTGATTGATTAATTCTTTGCTTTTGCACATAACTGCATGAAAATAAATAATATTTCTCTTAATATAATTATGTTTCAAAATCAAGTATCAAGAAATCCTCACACACACCTCATTGCAATATGAATATGATATTTTTTGTACAGGGCCAGAGCAGGTGAGGGAAGCGGCGCAGGGCTGTGCGAGAATTCGCGGCGACACTCTTGGGGTGGTTGGCCTAGGAAGAATCGGCTCAGCCGTGGCGTTGAGGGCAAAAGCTTTCGGCTTTAACGTCATCTTCTACGATCCATATTTGCCTGACGGAATAGAGAAGAGCTTGGGACTGACGCGCGTCTATACCCTGCAGGTATGTTTATATAAAAATAATTTTCCTAATATGTGATGTTAGACACACATCGTAACAGATTTCTGATGATGTGCTTACTGGGTTTAGTATTGAGACACTGGCCTAATAACTAATTGATCGAGCCTTGTCCCAGGAGACATCAAGTTTGTACTATTTTTCATATCGTAAGCTCTAAGCTTAGTTAGAAAAGTAGTAATAATATATTTCGAAGATGCATTTTAAATGTTATTTAAAAAAACATTTATTTATTTTGGGTTTTTAATGAAGTTAATAAACAGGAACTCATTTCATCATACCAAATTGTAATCAGTATGTGTAATGTCATGCGTGGAAAGATGATTTTTATTACCAAATCATTAGAAAAAAAAAACTATACTCCATTATAAAATAATTTTTTAGTAATTATTGTGTAATTTTAATCAACCAATCTGCTTCAAAATTTCTAAATTAATCAAAAAATAATGGTACTGTGTAATTTGGTATAACTACCAATTTGAAAATTAACCCCTCTATGGCCAGCGATGAATATATCGGATGCCAGACAACTTTCCACCATGGCCAGCGACTGATATATCGGATGCGACGCCGCTCTTATTTATTTCAAATATTAAAATACGAGAAAAATAAGTGCGGCACCGCGTCTAATATATCAGTTGCTGGCTGTGGTGGAAAAATGTCTGGAGTCTGATACATCAGTCGCTGGCCGTAGAGAGGTTAAATGGTCAACGCATGAGTTAAAAGATTGGGTATGGAGAAAATTTGAAAATAATAATAATAGAATAAAATTTATTAAAAAAATAGTCTGTATGTATTTATTTTACAGTTCTAACACATTGTTAGTTAAGAGTGAAAAATGGCTAACTGATATTTGCCAAATTGAGTTTTTAATGACTAAGCATACTTTACAATTGTCTCTTCTCATTAAGAAAATGGATAAATGATATTTGACTATATTCGATTTTCTATGATTATTTTAACACTTTGGCTTACTACAAAAGAACACAGTTGAATCATTAAAATAGTGGCATAATTATAAAATAAATAACAATTTGTTATGAAAATTTAATATTGTTTTTCTATTACAGGACCTATTATTCCAAAGTGACTGCGTGTCCTTGCATTGCAGTCTGAACGAACACAATCATCACCTCATTAATGAGTTCACAATCAAACAGATGCGTCCAGGTAATTGTATTATCTAATCAATATATATATTTTTAAATATTTATTTCAAAATATTGATATCATTTTGTTTACACAAGGGGTGGGGAAATGGGAGTAGGTATGGTGATAGGAATTTGGTATAGGAACAGGACAATAAAGACTCAAGGACCAAACAGGAAGAATACGACGTATCTAGATTTTCTCTCCTGTAGTCACAGCTCCTGAACTTCAGGAAACTTCTTAGATGGTCAGGACGTAGCACTGTGGTACACAATGGCAGTTTTGGCACGTACACGCGAGGAACCGAATACACACTAGCAACAAGTAACATTACAAATAACTTCAAGTTAGTGACGAGCACATAGCAACCGTGACAGTTCAAAAGTCACAGACAATATGCACAGAAAAGTCGTGCTCTGAGATGTAGGGTATAGGGGGGAGACAGATAGATGGAATATCTACACACGCGCATGGCGATCCGTGTATCTGTCATAAATATCAAACACATCTATTATCACTTTAATGAAACTATTTCATCAAACATCATTAAATTATTGCTAATTTTACAAGTCAAAGATTAAGCAAACCATCAATTTATTGTTATAAAACAGAAGAGAAAACTAAAACAATTGAAATGTTTACTGTTTAGGAGCATTCTTGGTGAATACAGCCCGCGGTGGTTTGGTGGATGATGATGCACTGGCGGCCGCGCTGAAACAGGGAAGGATACGAGCAGCAGCCCTCGATGTGCATGAAAATGAACCATTTAATGTATTCCAGGTAAAAGAGTTAATCTTATCGCTGAAACTGTGATGTATAGCAGATGAGGAATGAAATCAGGCCATGCAATTCTTTACAAATTAATTAATAAAAATTGTTCACATTTTTGATGTAATTTTGCTGGCTTTCCTGGGTTGAAACCTGTATCAAGATCAACGTTCTTTCTAAATTTGGATCACGGTGTGCGCATAAAAAATCTTTTGTGGAATTTTAAGGACTAATGCTATTATTTGTTCGCTGCTGGAGAAAAACATTACATAAGGCTACTGGTAGGGCCTGGGTTGAGCACATTACTAATAAAGATATATTAAGATGCATAAATAAGTCTACTAAAAACTTTAAAAGAAATGTGCACATTCTCAATAATGAAAATATGATCTTTTACAACTCATAGAAGGCAGCAGGGGTAGAAAAAGGTTATCTTAACTGTTTAACTTCAGAAAGTCCAAAATGGTACTGATCGAATACAGGATAAAACAACATATTGCAACACGGTAACCGACACCAACATTCCATAGAAAGCGTTACATGAAAAAGAAATCTTGTTAAAAATTGTGTGCACACTATATTTTTTTGTGTGCGGTGGTATAATGCCAAATCGTGTGCGCGCCCACACCCGCCCACTTTAGAGAGAACATTAATCAAGATATCAAAAAATATAATTATAACTAAAACCAATACACTTCAACATAAATACAATCTAAAAAACTTTTTTATTTACTAAAATCTGATGTACAGTGTACAGGTACATTAATTACATTTTGGTGCACTTTTACACAGCTTGTGTCATTTGTTAGTTTGTATATATAGAATAAAAAGTATTTAATGTGCTTGTTGGGTATGGCTGTAGGATACTTGCCTAGTTACTAGGTCGGGGATTCAAACTTCGCCCCGAGAGACCACCAAGTTAGTCCTATTTTCATAGTACAAGCGCTTAGCTTAGTTTGAAGTAAGAATATTGATGTAACATGTATATTGTGAATACATCTTTATAAAAAAAATATATTGAATCATTTAACAATTTCAAGTATGAAGTAACAATAATAATTTTTAAGACAGTAATTTAACCAGTATAACCAAGAAGATTTGTAAAAATGTGATACCTTGTGACACAGTACAACCCCTCATATATATATCTACTTGATATATTATTCCAAAGATAACAATATATTCAATTTATTTCATTTATAATAAATTATAAAATGTAATAATATATAGAGTGAACATGTTAAAATAAGCAGTGCTCAAAAAATATATTTAAATTACTGAATAAATAAATAAATGAATGCTTGTGTTCAGGGTCCCCTGAAAGATGCGCCCAATGTGTTATGCACTCCGCACGCAGCCTTCTACAGCGATGCCTCGGCCACGGAATTGCGTGAGATGGCAGCCAGCGAAATCCGCCGTGCCATCGTAGGTCGTATCCCCGACTGCCTGCGTAATTGTGTCAACAAGGATTACTTCTTGGGCGGCTCTGGCCAGGGACCCACGCCTGCCTACCCCGAAGGTAACCACGCCTGATCTTTTACTCCAGCCAGCATTCAGTTACATTCTGTAAAATGGGGGAGATATTGACTCAGAGTTGATATATTATTATACCTTTACAAAAATTGACGGATGAAGTTCATTGATTTTTATTTTGTAAAATAGTTAATATAATTATTATTTAATAAATTATATTCAAGATATCTAATAACACAATAATAATTGATTATTTCAGACATGTTTGATACACATATTGAACTTTTCATATTATAGGCAGTCTCACCTGTCAACCCCTTCCTCCATTTTATATATCTTCCAACACAATGTAAATGATCTAGTTATTAAGCTTGCAAAGTTTCTACTTAAAACATATCTGAATAAGAGATTGCAATTCCAATGTTGCAGTGTTCAGGCAATGTTGATTCTTTAATGAGAAACAAACATATACCTACTTATTGTTGCAAATAATTTATAATGTAAATTTTAATATGAAACACTACCAAATTATTGAAATTTTTAATGTGAATGGATATTAGAACAAAACTTTACTATCTTTTTAAAGAGTTTTTATAATTTTTTAATTTTTTATTTGTATACATTGAACATCTACTTGGCAATATAAAGGTTTCAATGTAATTTGATTAAAATAATATTTGGTGGGGATTCAACGATAGTTGATATTTTTTAAATTTATTTATTGACGCCTTTATGGGCGGGCTTTTACAAAGTTGGTTTGGTATAAAAAAAACAAAAACATGAGCAGCTACACAAGTAGCATGTACATGCACAATATATATATAAATAGAAATTGATAGAAAATATATATTAAAATAGTAATTGATAGAAAATACATATTAAAATAGAATTTGAAATTGATAAAATATACATATATAGCCTTAATAAAAAATAATTTAAAAGTAATCAAAACAAACAATAAAAATTTAGATTTGACACAGAATGGTTGAGTATCAAATTAATTATATCTTTGACTCAGAACAGTATCAAAAACATCACTCTTATATTTAAACTTTGAATATCGGAATATATGTACAAGACTAAAATCTTTCCCAAGCCTGTGAAGTCTTTGTATTTTATTTATTTGATATAATTGAGACTTGTGTGCACTTTTTGGAATTGCAATCTGATAAGTATTTGAGATGTAATACAACTAGTGACTATCGGTGTGAAGAAATATATAGACCGTATAAAGTATTGCTCTAAATATATTATATAATCAGATTGCATGATTTTCAGATTACGATAATGATTATTGACAAGATTGTTTTTCATTTAAAATGAAGTCAATAAGTGGAAAAGAAAGGATTAATGAAAATACTACATGCACTACTGGACGTATACATGGAAAAGACTGCAATTGTACATTTATTCCACAAATTATTAAAGGCCTAAAATTTTCAATAATGTTGACATTCTATCAAATATCTAATAGTAAGTTGATTACATACATGGGTGTCCCTGTATAGATGTGACTAATTTTAAGGAGGTGTTGGTATTTTTTTACTACGAATGTCCTGTCTGTTTTGTCCGTCTGACTCGTTAGCCTTTTCTCTGCTAGCCATTATATGCCACGCGCCAGAAATTTAGCAGTTAACAAACCTAGTCCATAATATTTTACGGATGATACCTGACTGAATTACGAATCGAAAATGTTCAAGGAGTATGTACAAAGTCTATCTTTTTTTTTGTGTTCAATATATAATTTGGAATCGATAAATCATTAACGGTGTAACTTTTGTGTAAGACTTTTTTTAAATGCTTATATCTCTGACATTGTTGAGATTAAGCACATGTAATTTGAACGTTTTCTACTCATATTTTTAATATGTATCCACCCCTAAAATATTGTGCACTAGGGGTGCACTATATTACACCTAGTATATTCAGTGAATATCCAATATATTGCTAGTAATATTTTCATAATTAAAAATAAAAATATATTTTTAGTCCCTCAGTTTCCAACGATGTAAAAAAATGTTTCCTTGTCCTGGGTATTTATAAGTTTTATAAATATTTATTTTAAATTTTTTCCTGTAAAGTGTAATATCAAGTATAAGCCTCGAGGTGAATTAAAATCGTTTGTTCCAGGCGGGGTAACAAGTTCAATATTTACAGTGAAATTACAATTCTGTCAGATGTATCTAATTCAAATGATCAATATGGCATAATGGCCTGTGTGTACACATTAAATTTCTCAGAGATTGAAATCAAATTCGCATGAAAGACAGTTCAGGGTGAAGCAATTTATGAATCATCGTCCCATATGTTTTGCACTCTGATTAGAATGACGCATTCAGTACGCACGTACCTTTACTGACTTTCAGAGATCAAAGTTGAAAATAAATGTTCGATATCTATTAGAGTAGATTCATGTCATTTATGACCTCGTTAAGCTTACATCGCATAAGTTAACTCACTTATGACAGAATGTGCATCATTTTCGTGAGGTAATTCACATATTATATAGCAGGGAAATGGTTAAAAATTAAAATGAGAAAAACAGTTTCAACATTAATTAATTGTTTTGTTATTTTATTTTCACTAACTAATGACAGAATACCTGTTGGTCATTTCCATATTATTGCCAGTAGTGGGTGTACCTATGTTATACACAAAAAGATTTTTTGAAATACACAAGTCTTGATATAGTTAGTCAAGTAGAAGATTTAAGAGATAGTTTAGTTAGTATGTGCTATTATAAGTTGATTCAGTTTCAAAACAAACAATTTATATGCTTTCGATTTTATAATTTGCGACTATTTTGTGAGTACTGATGTATAATGTTTTTCTACCTCTTTAAGAAATTTAATCCAATAAAATAGATTTTTTTTTTGATAATTAACCCATCGGCCTATCTCATGTGGCCCGTGTCCTTAGTGTGAATTGTGATGTCTCTTTAATTTTGTTTTTCTTTTGGTGTGTTACATTAGGAAAGTAAATTTTCTGTGGATGTGGGATTAAAAGGAATAAGAGCTAACTAGCAGAAAGCAATCGGCTAGCCTGTTTCCAGAATTGATCAAACAAATGCCCACCACGCGTTTTAAGGCTAATATAATAGATTTTAAACTGAAAAGATAGGCAGATGGGTTAAACAAGTTTGGATGAGAAACTTTTAAAAAACGTGACTCGTATTGTATATTGTGTGAGTAATTGATGGGTAGAGAGTGTGCTGTATGACAACCCCCTGCAACGGCAGCGAGTGAGCCGTCCCCTTGTGCTTGCAGGCATCAACGGCGGCTACTACGGCGGCGGCGGCGGGGGCGGCGGCGGGCTGCCGGTGCAGCAGGCGCACAGCACCACGCCGCACGAGTCTGGCGCGGCGGCGGCGGCGGCGGCAGCGGCGGCCGCGGCGGCGGGTGGGCCGGCCCCGGGCGCGTCCCCCGCGCCGCCTGCGCCGCCCGCCGCGCTGCCCCAGCACACGCTCGCGCCGCACGGCCCGCAGCAGCCGCCGCCCTTGCCGCAGCAGCCGCCGCCGCAGCACTCGCTGGTAGGTAATGACAATCGCACATTTACTCTTCATTACTGTAACCAATTTACCTTGTTTCAAATATTAAATACGCCAATTGTGTTGGGTGCAAAATCTTAAATCTTGTCAGAGATGTGCTAGACTCCATAACTCAGTGTGATTATTCTGAAAAATCTCCATCAAAAAAATAAATTACAATTTAGTATGGTCAAGATCACACCCGGTGTTGAAATGACAATCAGTTTTTTTTATAAGCTATGTCGCGACTTCCGTTCAATAAAGTGCTCACAATTTTATAGTTTTATTTTCCATTATTATTATTATTGGTATACAGTCGAATGAACTTAGCTTTGGTTAAGTCACTCTCATTACGCATGCATTAATATGTAGCCAATTATTTAAATTGATTTAAATAGTGCAAAATTCCAAATTGTAAAGTCAAAACATAAGATTAGTTCGTATCTCTTTACTGTATATGTTTTTGATGCGACGCGGTTATGGTATGCTCATCTGTGTAGTTACATTTTGTTCAATTACTGTATGATTAATTTTTACCCCAACGCTGCACGATGTTGGATGTTAAGTGCAAGAACAGTGGGGATGAAGTTGGTAGTAATTTTGCTTAGTTTCCATTGTGATGGCCAAGTGCTTTTTAGCGCTATCATAAGGTGAAAATGAGGCGAGAAAATGAACTGTTTCATCATTGGCAAGATTCTCAAGAACAGAGATCAGATAGTGGAACACGCGCATGAGTTAGTGACTATTAGCCAATGACGATTGTTATTTGTTTGATTCAATTTGTGAATGAGCTCTCCAAGCGAATCTCGTTCATATGTATAGGTACTGTATGTACATTTTTATTACACATAATATTAAAGGAAAAGGAATTTTTCATTTTAAGGTGATATATTCCATCTGCAGTTCTTTTTTTTATTGATACATTCAATTTTGCTGACTTATGCCGCCGGCCATGAGAAAGTTAAAATATAATATATTGTAGTGTACTAGGTAAACCTTCAGATAAAATTAAATATTTTGAAATGTTATTGACCGGTGATGCACGGTTATTTTTATTTTAAACAAGGTACAATACATAAATACTAACACAAATCTTTTGCAAATATTGCTGTGTATTTGTGGCTCAAATCTTAGCTTATGTACTGCGGTATTGCAGAGCTGGAATCAATTTCAATCGTGTAATATTGCCAAATTTTTATTAATTCACATTGTATCAACCTGTGTTGTTTTAAGAATTGAAATTTTAATCTCTACGACTCGCGCATAATTAATTGTATTTGAAATATATGTGTTTATTTGAATTTTATTGAATTTCAAATTTAATAAATACAACAAATGGTACATTTGAAATATGCTAACGGAATAACAATAACAAATAAGTACTGGTGAAGGTGACTTGTCTTTTTTTTTTTTTTTTAATAAAATTTTTTAACACAAAAAACTAGTTAAAAATTCAAATAAATGAAAATATATTAATTCAACTGTGGCAATTTATTTAATAAAATAAAATAAAGTCATTTTTTCTAAATGTTTTCATTCATGGGTAACGTTAAGCATTATTTAGGTGAAACTTTTAATTGCATAATTAATGAAATTTCTGAAAATATTTGGTTTTTTAATATCAGAAATATAAAGCACCAGATGAATTAATTTGATGCATAGAGCGCTGCAATCCCGGTTGATTGGTCGAACCTGACCACTGTTTGTTATTTTATAGTTTATGAGCACAGTTCATGAGCAGTGATATTTGCAACACTCTTTATTTCTTATTATTATCATCTAACCTAGTCTTTATTTAGATTTTGTTGCATGTCCCGTTTTGAAGATAATATTTAGTGTTTCATATTTGTGTCCTTAAATCATTTCATCTCATTTCTAAAATGGTAAGTAACATTATTTTAGTATAAAATTGACTATTTTGAGCTTGGTTTATTGTCTTATTTTATTTCAATGTTTTTTTTTCAACCTATTTTCAATGCATTTTTCCACTTATATCGTAATATATTTTTTACATATTTATAAAACTATACCCATTTTACTAAATTATGTTTTGTGTGGGTAAATAATTCCACTTTGCATTTTGTACATTATAAATAACTTTTTTCTTTTTAATCTATTTTTTGGTATATTTTAGTAGAAATAATAAGTCACGACCTGGCAAGTATCACCACCTTGCCAGCATTCAGTCAGGCAACTGATACATCAGTGAGCTTTATTTAAATAAATACTGTTCACCCAGTGTAAATTTTTATGGTTTTTATTTTTATCAACTTTTACATTGACTTTTAAATGAAATATAACTAACAGAAAACACTAATTAAATTTTTAGTTTTTCTTTCTGTTGTTTTTACGCAAAATAGCCAAACAGGCAGTTCTCAATTTACCAATGAGTTCCATTCCTTGAGGTCTTCATCATATATTTTTGTTCATTATGCATTAAAATACCTAAATATCAGGCGCGGTTGCTTCATACATGCTTTGGATGCTCCACATACCTTGTGTTCTAGAGTCAAAAATGACTTTTTGTTTCTAGTCGAAAACAGCACTGCTGCAAATGAATTCATCCTGTCCTTTAGAGATAAGTCATAACACATGCTACGACAAAGCGTGCGCACGTAGTTGAAATGCATATACATTCTCAACTTTCGAACATCTATGATTAGCGTAAACACACAGATATCAGCAACAGTGGATTCTATCATTCGTTCCATATCCACAATGTTTGAAGTATTCGACTTTCGAGCATGCACATTCAGTTCTGCCTGTCAAAGTCTTCGAATACTGTATACGCATTCGTTAATAGCATCCAACGTACAAAAAATGACTTTAATGCTTATGGGTAATAATGCACAGAATAGCATACATATTACGAAGCGAGCGGATTGTTTTGAGGAATTTATTTGTGTGACGTATTTTTGACAGTTTGGCTTGAATATTTGAAGCCGAATTATTGAATATCCTTTGATTATCTATTTAATTCATCATTTAAATATAATAAAAATGGATCTGCAATTGATGTTGCGGAGTGTAAAGGATTTATATAACTAATTTGACAAAACTATTTTTTTGTCAGTAGTTGCATCTTGTTCGTGGGCTAGTCTATAGATTTGTATATTTGATGGGTATAAACTTATTAACCAGCATCCCTTTTACGAACATTCACCGACCGCCACTGCTAAATATGCATATCTTAAGTATATGATGCGATCGTATAAGTTAGCGTTCATTTTTATATATATGAAAAGCATTGTATAAAACAGCGTTTCCCAACCTTTTTTGGCTCGCGTACCACTTGGTAGTACATCACGCTTAATTATACCACTTTGTAAAAATGATTGTATTTCGAGAAATTTGTTATTCTATTTGCATTATAAATTTTATAGGGTGACTATATTTCCCAGAACTCAATTTATTTAAGTTTATAAAAAAATACCAAAGGTTTTATTTTTTCTGATAAAAATGAGACATTTGAACTTTACATATCACAATGTTTTTTTTAAAATAAAAGGTGCCGAAGCTCATTTCTTGTCGAAATTCAAAACCAGTATTTGTTTTAACTAATTTTTATTAAAAAAAATACATAGAATTAAATTAAATTATTTGTATAAATCAAAATGAAATGCGCCGCAGACAATTTTTCTCCAAAAATTTCCGATATTAATAGAAAATATATGTATAAAAAATTAATTAAACACGGTAAATGTAAGAATTTTTCTGATGATTTTCGATCATCGACTGTACATATTAACAACTGTACTGTATATTATTAATTAAAATTTAAAATTATAGGAAAAATACAATAGTTTAAATTATATTTTTATGACTGATTTTTTTTTTTACTTTTTATGTCCGCCATTACTGATTATTTTTCGCGTACCACCAACTATCCACTCGCGTACCACCGGTGGTACGCGTACCACAGGTTGGGAACCGCTGGTATAAAACATTGAATATGTGTATGTTTTATTATAACAATATGCTACAAATGTCAAGAATACGTATGGTAATAGCTCATTTTAATTATAAACATATATATGTACATATATTGTACATTTATCTTTATTACATAAAAATTTTCATCAGTGTTCATTGTTTTCTTTGAACTTCTGATGAAACGATTGCAGCTGGTTTGGTTTCTTTTAAAATATGACTTTAAGGAAGACTGCACAGATAGTTTTTTCATTAAAAATTTCATTATAACATGTTTGTGAATCATAAATGCCAATTTACACTTTCACAATTCTCTCCATATTCAAGTTCTGTTCTTCAAACATTGTCAATTCCTCGGAAATTAACTTAAAAGTTGCAGCCATTTTCTACATCGTAAATGTTCTGAAATATGAAATTTTTCTTGTACTTCTTGTGTGTATTTACTTCTATTTGTGTTAACTCACCAGTTGTCAATTCCCCAGAACACGAGTCCAACTCTTTTACATCAGCCGAGTCAAGTTTGAGTTCCATTTGCTGTCTCTATTATATGCATCTTGTTTTATATATATATTTTGTATGCTATCTAATTGTATCTTATTTTACTCTTTATATGTACACTTTTATGTACATTGAACAATACATTTTGTTTACTACTATACCGGAAAAGCACTGTCTGCTATAATACTATAAAATACTAGTGTAACAGGTAGGGTACCCAAATATGTCCTACTTTGCTGCAATGTTTTATGAGAATGTATATGCATTTCAACTACGTGCGCGCGCTTTGTCGTAGCATGTGTTATGACTTATCTCTAAAGGACAGGATGAATTCATTTGCAGCAGTGCTGTTTTCGACTAGAAACAAAAAGTCATTTTTGACTCTAGAACACAAGGGATGTGGAGCATCCAAAGCGTGTATGAAGCGACCGCGCCTGATATTTAGGTATTTTAATGCATAATGAACAAAAATATATGATGAAGACCTCAAGGAATGGAACTCATTGGTATATTGAGAACTGCCTGTTTGGCTATTTTGCGTAAAAACAACAGAAAGAAAAACTAAAAATTTAATTAGTGTTTTCTGTTAGTTATATTTCATTTAAAAGTCAATGTAAAAGTTGATAAAAATAAAAACCATAAAAATTTACACTGGGTGAACATTATTTATTTAAATAAAGCTCACTGTACTATGACTCAAAAAACAAATTATTATTATTTGATTATCCACTTTGTGCGTTACATAAATAAATAAAAAAAATCATTAAATTATGATGTTCGTAAATCGAGAACTGCCTAAATTTGCTTTGCCCACGCCACTTACGCCTAATTTTCGTAGTAGTAGAAATATTGGTTTGCCACGTTTTCATTATTTTTTATAAATTGATTAACTATTAATAAATATCAAAAGTCAATTTGTTATTCATTCTTTTAATCTCTCTAATTATCATCATAAAAATGAAATATAGTGATGTACAGGTAACCCCCGTTGATCG
Organism: Eubasilissa splendida; assembly: GCA_031772225.1. Classification (NCBI taxonomy): domain Eukaryota; kingdom Metazoa; phylum Arthropoda; class Insecta; order Trichoptera; family Phryganeidae; genus Eubasilissa; species Eubasilissa splendida. The sequence continues at coordinate 13,296,245 of CM062866.1, read as the reverse complement.
CGGGGGATACGTTTTGGACATGGTCGCGATAAGTGAAATTTCACAATTAACGGGGGATTTAAAACATCATTTTAAAATTTGAAAAAACACTATCAATAAAATGAATATTATTAAAAAAAAATGTCATACATAACATAATTCATTCATTTTGTTCCGCGTTGCAAAAAAGAATCTAAATACCTTTGTTTGGCTTCTGCGTTTATTATGCAAAATTTGCCGATAACTCAAATAATCTGTTACAACCAATCTTTACAGCACTCTCGCTCTTAATCTTCGTCGTTTTCTTCTAATAACTTGATTGGAGAGAAAGGGCATTTTCAATGATTTTGACACTTAACTTTCGCGCGGGAACAGGTTTCGAGATGTCATTTTTCACATTTTAAAAATTACGAACGGTTTCAGAGAACAGATTTTCGTCAAATGAGGAGGTCACCACACCTTTGTAAATTTTTGCAGAGAAAGGCTCTAAGTACTATTTGGATGGGTTAAAGGGACGGGAGCATTGCTGGGAGAAGTGTATAGACTTACAAGGAGACTATGTAGAAAAATAAAAATGAATTTGAAGAAAAAATGTTGTTTCTTTGTTAGGTCGGAAACTTTTCAGATAGCCTTTGTATATACTGCGTGTATGCACTATATTAAGAATAAATTTATATATATATATATATATTTGTTGGTGATAATGGTAACTGTGTTGAATAGATTTTGTTACAAAATTCTCTCAACATTTGTATTTATTATATCAAAGCATGGTCATCAAAAATCATTGATATTCAAAAGGTTTTGAAAGAACGACACAAAAACAACATAGATAATTTCCCTACATTCGAGACAAGCTGTAAAAAAATATGAATCCCTTGAGCTTTATCAGAAATGTATTGTTGTATCTATAATATGTGTATTGCCATTTAAATTAATCAATCTTTTTTTTTTTTTTTAATATTGTACCTATGTGTAGCTTATATTTACTGTTTAAATTTTAATGGATGGAATACGAAATCAATCAACAATGTTCTACATTCAAAATTATTGTGTCAAATTGGTTTGTTTGTTGCTTTCGTGTAATGTGATTGATTCAAATATTTTACGTTGCTGTTTTATTTTTATATAGGGTTTTGTCATGTTATATACATATATAACTGTGAAAAGCTTCAAAATAACATTATAAATTCATATTGTACAAAGTACATTATAAATTCATATTGTAGCCGACGTATGAATGTAAATATATTTTATTCTGAAAAATTGGAGTGTGTGTTTTGATGTCCATTCTAGCCTCTCGGATCCGACATAATGAAGCAAAAAAAACCAATAATAATACATTAATTGGACCAATATAAATATTTAGTAAGAAATGTGTTTTTGATACAAAACTTTGTTTTAAATAATAGTTTGATATTCCCCAACATGCGTGTTAGTAAATACAATATATTATATAAAATCACCAATTCCATATATGCAAGATTTTTTCATAACACTGGAAATTAATTCAATGGTTGCGGTCTTTCTTATCAAGCATTATAAGAAAGACTGTCTTACTTATGCCAAATAATATTTAGTTTATTAGTTTTACATTAGTGTAGAGGTTACTATCTGGATTATGATTTAAAAAAAATCTAGTTATAGTATAGTATAAAAACTTCTGATATAAATTAATAATAAAAAGAACACATTTTCGTAAAAAAAAATGGAAAAAGATAAATTAGCATTGAAAGTCTCCCCTTGAATATTGTTAGTTGACAAATTCATATTGATAAATAGATTTGTGAGCAATCAAATTAGCATTTTATCTGATTTTTTATTTTCATTCAAAAGTTTTCAGTTTAGTAAATAATTAATATATTATTTAAAAACCATAAATCTTCTATCAATTTTTTTATTGCATATATTTGTAATGTTTAAAAAGAATTTATATCATGTTTTATTAATAATTTAAAAATATATTTAGAATGTTATAAAATTTTCCCTTTTAGCCGATCAACACATCGGATCCGGGGAACCATCTCCAGCCTAAGCCGGAAAGCTCGGAAGTTCACTGAGATGGCGCCCACCACATACAGTGGGAATACAACACTTACGTCCGCTGATCTTCTGACATACGACACTACTGCCGCAGTGGTCTGCCTGCACGCTGGCGGAAATCAAACAAACTGTCTAAAATCGCTCAGCAAACAATTGAGAGTCATCATTGTGCATCAATTCTACACTTTATTTTTTCTCTTTTTTGTTCTCTTTAATTAATGGATATTTCAGCGATCTATAATTCTAGGATAAGTAAGCAAATGATGAGAATAGATTTTAATAGTAATAATGAATTTAGTATGTAAGGAAATGAGAGTTGAAATTTTAAAAATATTGATATCTTATTACGTTCGGTGGAGTTGATGTAAAAATTCAATGTAGGATTATTTTTGAGTCATGCCGTCGGATGCATTTTGAAGATTGTCCTTTTACAGCACTGTATTTGAGTATTGCGATTTGATGTTTTTGAGTGTGATATCTGTATTGGTGTTTTGTGAAATTTTGTCGCGGAGACGCACCCGGCGGGATGCTAAATAAACTATCCAATGTCTACCTGATAACAGTTTTAAGTGCCGAAAACATTATTTCAGGATATAAATTATTATATTAAACAATCGATTGACGTAACTCGTTGATCTAACATGCCGTGGTTAGGTTTTTTCAACCAAAGTGCAATGGGACACGAGTGATGAGTAAAACATGGTGTTGCCATCGTCTAGCAAAGAAATAAATGTGAAAAAAGTGACAAACTATTTGAAATGATTTTTTTTTTTTTTTGGTGAGAATTGGGCGATTGCCCACTGTTGTGCGGGGCATTAATAATATATTAACATCTTGTATTTTCGTATATTGTGAATATTTAAAAACTTGGTGTTAATTTTTTCCTCTACATATAATGTAAGTAAGAATGTGTCGAATGAAGTGTTTTTGAGTGTTTTTTGAGAGTCCTTGATAGATTGAATATTTTTCATAAGTGTAATATTAGTTCTATATTTAATTGATTATAGTACGAGATTGTCTGGATTTGAGCAATTGTTTGAGACTTTTTTGTGTTTTTGTTGGCAGCGACTAAAGAACAAAGCATTATTAACAATACTGATACACAAGTATCAAATTTTTTTTATTCATCCGATTGCTTCGATGTTATGTTTTTTTTTTCTCTTTAATATTAATGACATTAATATTATTACACAAATGTTATAATGCTAAATACATTTTATTAAAATTGTACAAAAATGTATTGAATATCATATTCTGGATTTCTATATAATGAATCTGCACTGATAAATGTATAAAAACATCACTGAAACTTTCTCAATGGTAGAATAACCTTTGTTACTTACTTAATTATAATTTTGTTACTTGCTGTGATTGGCTATTATCAAAGTATCACATTTCACGTTAATCAGTGCACAGCAGAGATCAATTCAATTATTAGAACCTGAATGAATTTTGCAATTTTTGTTGCAGCGGGTTTCTTGTAATATCTAATTGGTTAAGCATTTATTCCTCTACATTTTTTATTGGAAATGAGTACATCACTAATTAATGTTGGGACCTTACTATTGCGTGTATTATTTAATATCCATCACTTTTGTTATAATCTATGCTATGCTTAGTTCACACCGCTATGTAGATTTTAGTTTAATTTTAATGTTCCGAAGAAACAACATTACATTATGATTTTATAGAGTTAAAATAAAGATTGACGTTTTCAATTAAAAGAACCAGAGATAGCAAATTATTCTGTTATTTTTAGTTCTTTAAAGTATGTTATAATAGCAAACACAAATAGCTCATTGTTCAAATTTTATTTCAGTTTTAATCACCTAGCAATATTTTTTGTCTTTTCACAAATCACTACTTTTAGAATGTCGGAAAATATGTTGTACTATATCAGTAGGAATATTATCATGATCATCTATCTAATTAGTTTTCCGGGTTTGCTCTGCAAATAACGCAATTTGTTAAAATATTCAATTCTATAATGACATTCGTGTGTGGTTTTTAGGTCATTAAAAAGTATTTAGTATGTGGTGCCATTTAGATAATTTGAAATAGTATATTTTTATAAGTAATTTTATGGTACAAATGTTAATAACTTCATTTTTATCTATCTGGCTTTGACTGATCGCTTGCAAGTTATAAAAAAAATATATATATATATATATACATATATATGTATATGTATATGCAGTTTCTTATTGTCTCTGGTTCTTTTAATATCAAAACAATTTATCCAACATTTATGTTAGTAAGTTATCCTAAAGCTTTCATTTTTGCATATGGACTGTCCTGTCTGTTAATAAATTAAATAATTAACTATTAACAATTGTGACAAACTGAGCATTTCTGTATGTTTTGCGTACACCATGAATAAATGTTATTTTTATTTCTTCCAGTAAGTGTATAAATGTCCGCAACATTTCACTCTTTAAGTGCTAGGATAACGTTTAGTATTTTAGGATTAGAAATAGAAAATTTAAGTAAGAGAGTATGAGCGTGTTGCCACTGTCATTATTATTGCTATTTAACAAATTTCACAATTTAATATTCACGGTCCAGACTATTTTAATATGTTGGACTGGAAACAACTACTTTTTCACAAATTTGTCTAAAAATTGGTGAATGAAATTCCACAAAAATGAACTGTTTGTTTCAGACGACTTACTGCGCTTTATTATATTACTTTGTGAAATGAAAATGTTTAGTTCTTGAAATATTACTCACCTGAAATGGTTTTTTTGGTTCACTTTCTAATCATCACAATTATAAATAAAATAATGTTGACTGTACTTAAAACTATATTTGTAAGTACAAAAAAAAACCTTCACTCTCTTTGCTATAGTAAACTTTACATATTATTTGAACGATGTATTTTTTCACAAAGTATACATTATGAAAAAATAAACTGATTAAAAGAAAGTTAGCAAACAAATCTCAGTCGGCAATGGCATAATGTATTTTGAAAGACGTGGTTGAACATCGCAGAAAATTAATCACCACATTGTAATATTTGTGCATAAAACTATTAAATTTTTGTGAAGATGATCGCAATCACAATTTTTTGCATCAAACGTAATGAGAAATTGTTATTTTCACAGAAAGCAGTGTTAGTGCATTCGGTTTAGATGAAATATTTTATGGGCACATTGCAGGTTTTTTACGCGTGTATAGGTAAATATAAGTTAATGCATTTTTGAAACATAGTTCTACATTTGTTTTGAATGAGTTACGGAGGATTGACTGGATAACGTGTTGTTGTTGGGCTGACTAGTGTTTCAACTATTAAATATAATTAAAGTAAATCTACGGAGCATACAAAGAATGTTGCGATTTTTCTGGCATTAGAAATTAATATTGATTATATTTAGGTGTTAAACTAAGGTAAAACAGATAGCTAAAAAATAAATAAGTGAAGATTGTAGTCTAGTATTTGATCTTCCACATACATTTGAAATAAAACATTGAGCAAACTATGGGGTTTTATTTATTATCCTTTTGTTCTCTTCCTAATATGTACTTTGTTTCCACAAAATAATGAATTCAATGCGTTTTTATAAGGATTTGCAACAAGAGCTGCAATTTTAAATCAATGAAAAAAAAGAAGTTTTTTTGTATCAATGTAATTAGTGCACATGGGAATTATGTGTGGAAAATGATATCGGCCAAATAGCCACCTCAACTCCTGATACAGATGACAACTCTTTGAGCATAATTTTCAATAGCGGATTCACATAAATTGATACATCTGCAATGACACAAGTGATGTTGGATTTAAGGTCATCAAAGGTTTTTGGATTCTTGGCGTAAACTTGATTAAATTCTTCACTGCAATTGACACATGATTTCGCAGGAAAACAGCACAATTTTTTTTAAAGTGCATTGCTGATGTTTTCATAATTTTTATAATAAATTTTAATAATTTCTAAGTATTCTGCAATTGTGTACCGCTGGATGATTAATTTATAGGTTTTGTAAACGACATATGTCCATTATAAATATACATTTGACAGCTGAAAAACGGCGGCAAATTTAAAATTGTTGTTACACCACCCTATAGATGCTATATTGGATGAATGATCAGATGAATCGAATCCTTCTTCAGGTAAATCTTCAAGTATTAACCTCTCGGCGAGTGGGTTTTTGGGAATAAAAATGTATGTGAGTTTTTTTTAGTTTTTAAAATCTCAACTTTTTTTATAGAAAACCATATTTTGTCCAAAAACAAACACATTTTATGAATAAAAACTTAAATCACTATCAATATGCGTGATTTAGTAACAATAATTTGTGAGCCTAATCCAGGTTGCGTCAACCATCGGTTGCATCAAAGCAGATCATTTCTACCAAGAAAAAATTCACCAATTAAGAACAAGACTCTGAAGAAAGGCATTTCGATAATTGGGTTTGTGGATTTATATTTATATCAAATACATCCTCATTTTAATAAAAATGATTAGCAATGTCTTGTTCATTCAATGAGCTCGACATATTTATTTTGTTTGACTGTTCTTTACACCAACAATAAAAATATGATTAATAACACTGAAGATGAAACTTATTTAGAAATAAATATAAAGACAAATAACGTAATGTTAAATATTGTCCACAAGTAAAACATAAATAATTAATTTCACACAAAACATAAAAAATATCAACACATTGTTCTAGATCGCATTCAAAATTGTTCAGAAGAAAATAAGTAAATCACTAAAACTTACAAATATAATGAAAATACTCTTATAAAAACATTTTTAGTTCATTTGTCACCAAAAATAGATGTTTTGAACACAGCGCAAGAAACTATCACTCAAATTTGTAAACAAACCGCCGCTCACAGAAAAAATGTTGACGACTGACGGCAGACTGTTGACAATGCTACATGTCTTTTGATTTTAAATTTGTGACGTCGGTAAAAATTTTAACTGCTTGAAAACTTCTTAAAATTATTACAAATTATCCATAGATGGCAATAGAATGTATATTTTTGGAATATACCTGGAGATACCATAATGACAGCCCCGGCCGTAGGGGTCCGATGACACTCCTTTGTAACAAATTTCGGTCGGCCAGCCCTTAACGACCATACTCACGGAGAGGTTAAGAGATGTGTTTAAAGGGTTTGTGATTGCTTCAACTTCCTGTACGTCTACTGATGTGTAAGATTATTAGTTGGGAAGAAGTAGCCCTTGTAACACGTTAACTACTGATCGCGGCGTTGTTTTGTTGATGATGCCACGGCATCCAAAGGCGGACCGTGTCCTTATATGTTTATTCGCATCAGAATGTTGCCGGAACCCCTTGCGATCTGCCATTTTTGTGGCTGATTGAAATTTAACAAGCTAGATTGTAAGATAAATAAGAATCAATTTTATCAGTTTACAGAAATGATATAAATACACTGATGTTAAAAATTCATACTAATTCAAGAAGATTTCTCACTAGAGCTGGGGATGTGAAATTTTTTTTCAGGTAAAGGAATCGCATGTACCCCCTGCCTAAAAATGAATTATATAATTTATTAAGACGAAACGAATGATTACAAAATAAAATACTGACTAGTTTTGAATAGAGCAGGAGCATTCACATCCTTAAAAAAACATGTTTTTAATTGCTTGAATTTTACCTCTACTTTTGTTTTAATTTTTGTGGAACATTTTTTAAATAGGTTTATGAATAGAAAACAGCTCTGCCTGGTCAACTGGATTAGTGAAATAACTTTTATTGTACATATAATGTGAAAACTGAAAAAAAAACAATGTTAAAGACTTTGTAAGACAGAATCATGCCAGTGACGTCAGTTGCTCTGCTTGTTGGAACTATACTGTCGCTTATGCGCTCTGTGATATTTTTTTCTGAGTTTGTTGAAACGCGTGTTCTGAATTTTATAAATAGATAATTTTAACAACTGCAGGGCATTAATAGAAACGATGATGATTTTATATTTTACTTGTAGTAATGAAAGTAGGCAAAGTTTATGTAGTGATAACACCGAGACTATTGAATACTACAAAATTATGGAAGGCTTGAAAACAGTCTTTGCGACACATGAGTTATTACACCTTAGAACATTTAAAATAAAATAAATAATAAAATAAAAGTGCACTTTGTATCTGTATCTAATCACAATAAAATATTTAATTAGATCCTATTCATCCTATGTACAATTTTACATTGTAGTATGCAAACATATATTTATATTTAAATTACTTTGAGTAGGTACATACATAGTTGAGAAATACCTAACAAAAATAAGTTTGAATGTGGAGGTTTAAATGTGGCGACAAAGAAATGAGAGAAATAATATTTGTAAAACTTTATTATGTTACAGTTTAAATCTTTAATATAAAGAACAATACAACACATTTCAATGAAAAAAGATATAATGAAATAAAAACGATCTATGATCTATGAAAAATCAGATAAAAAGAAGAGACTTTATTCTACATCAATGAAAGTCATGTTTAATTCACAAAATTATGGGAATAATTCATTATTCGCCAAGCTTTGTCTAATGTTTTCTACACAGAACCTATCTATGTATTTATAAAACATTCACTTACAAAAATCAAAATAAAACTTTATTAAAAACTCTTCATTTTTGCAACATGTAGTTAATTTTTTTTATTACGCTCGGAATATAAAGATCTGCTTGTTGAAATAAAGTTAATTATTATTAATCCACTTTTATTTTCTACTGCTTGGAATTACTTGGTGAAATTTTATACCCACCCCCAAAGAACTTGCTGACTTGTTGTTGCGGGGGGCGGTCTGCGACACTTTCTTCTTGGATTAACTCCATCTTGGGTATTTCTGTAATATTTTCTGTTTTACCCTTTTCCAAGACATACATTTTTTCTTTCATGTCCTTGACTTCACACTTTGCCGCTTGTATATCCAGCTTGTACTCACTCAGCTGAGTCTCTCGCATACCAAGTTCTGTGGAAATAAAAAATCAAAATTTAGAAATTATAAATATAAATATTTAAGGTTAGTAAGGTTCCTTAATAAATATTCTGTGACTTGCTTTATGGGGTTTTTCAATTCAGATTTACATATTTTCTGTTTCAATTTTCCTACCTTAAACTATTAACAAACTTCATTTAAAGTTTGAATCCGAATCAAAATATTTACTTAACATTTTGTAAAGAAAACCTTTTATTGAGATCGCCTCTGAAATGTTGCAAGTGTTGATGGCACCTGAAATAGAGGATGTCCGCGAAAGATTTAGCACGGCCAGGTAAACCAGATACCGGAAGATGGTCAGAAGCCACAATAACCGGCGAGCTTGTATGAGAAGATGTATGAATGTAGATGAGGTGAGAATTGTGTGTCAGGACAGAAGAGTGTGGCGCTTTATCTTCTCTGCCTACGCCAGTGGAGAAACGGCGTGATGGTAAGTATGTAAGTAAGTAAGCCTCTGAAATTGTTTAATTGACTTATACCTACTGCAATTTATCAATTTCAATTTGGATTATGGATGAGAACGAGCAAATATAAGAAATTTTATTGAAAATATATAGTTTAGATATTAGAATATTCTAATGGTGTGTCTGTGGCCCTTGCGGCCTCTTGAAGTAGCGATATATCGTTTTAGCTGATCCACATCGGTTGGTTCAATTGTCTTTCTGTATAAAATGTAGTAATTTTAATAAATGACTCCATGCTGACTGTATATAGTTTATTATATTACCACTCTCACCAAAGTTAAGGCAAGATAATGAAGGAGCTTGATTCACTTCATTATATGTAGTATTGTAATTTTTTATTTTTTATTTACAAGGCAAGTACTTTATTTCATTAATTAATCATGGATAATAAATATTCCCTGATAAACTATAAATTTCACATAATTTGTGAAATTTACATTACAGATTTATTTTAAACAAATTTTCAAAAAAGTTACCTGCGACTAAGCCTTTGATTCCCTCATTTTGGGTGAAAACAACTTTTTTCAGTTTTATTACCTCGGCCTAAAATAAAAAATTGTATTACAATTGTACTTAGTTCCATTTATTAATAATTAATTAATTAAATTAAAATATATTTATGATTGAAGTGACATCATATTTTGTTAATTTTTTTTTGCTGTGTGCAGTGAGACTCAGTTATAGCAAGCTTAGAAATAATAATTCCAACTCGATTATAATGTAATTTATAATTACAGGAATTTTCTAGGAATGTGTCGTATTTGTTGGTTACAAGTTGCATACATTTCTCAAAAACCTTAGCCCCGAGAGTAGGAATACATTAATTAATACATAATTGTGGTTGCAAAAAAATTTTGCAACATTAAACATGCATTTTTAAATGCTTATTTACAATGAGTGGTAAACTAAAAGGTTTTAAACTATTCCATATTGGTTGTAACATCAAGAATATATCAGACCCTTTGATGACTCTATAATCTAGTTTCACTGAACGCACACAAAAAAAAACTTTTTTATTATTGTATAAAGTAAATTGATTTTTTCTTACTTTCAAATCAGGACTGGGTCCTTTTGGCATATTATCTCTAAGTGTTTTACATATCTTTTCATATTCCACAAATTTGTGTGATTTATCCAGTAATTTCCTGCAAGCACCAATTATTATTTAATACAAATTAAATTAATCAATTAGAAAGATATACAGAAAAATATATCTTTTGAAAAAATATTTGGTTGTTACCGGAATACAAACCCGGAACTATTCCTATCTGGGGAAACGCGTTACCATTTCGCCATATCAACCGATTATGACATTTTTGACAGATTTGGAACTTAAATTCTGTAGTCTTTATAAATAATACATCTATTATTCCATTTTTAAAAGCAATCAACTTTATATTGCAATGTATCTCAAATACCTTTGAGTAATACAAAGTTATAATAAATATGTTTATCTCAAAGCTACAGCAGGTTCAAATCAAAACCCATTGTAGGATTAGTCATAGTTAAATCTTTTGTAAATATGTTGAAAACAATACGTACTTCTGCATTATTTTAACCTTGTCTAAAAGTTCAAGTGTTTTGGGGTCGGTCCCTTGTAATTTTCTCCATCTGTGAATATTTAACGGTGTTGCCAGTGATTCCTCCAAAGCCCTTACGCGCTGTCTCTCACGATTCAAATCTCTTTCTAAATTGAAGACCTACAAATGAACATCAAGGATGAACCATTTAGTATTTTAGATATGTACAAGTAGGGTGTTTATGCTTGCATGTAACTATATATGCGGAAGGGAAGTAAGTCAGCATTTACACAATATATATGATAAATATAAGTAAATAAAGTAATGCAAAAAATGTGCTTACATGCATAAGATTCTTTAAGTGGAAGATTAAAGCCATTAGAATAAAAAAAAATATTTTTAAGGAGAACATATTCTTATTGTGAAGTTGCAATTTTTCAGAACATAGGTCTGCAATATTTTTAATACAAATTATATGTATTAATTAGAAAGATATACATATAAAAACAATTTATCAAAAAAATAGTGTTATTGCTACCGGGATTTGAACCTGAATCTCTTCCTATCCAGAGAAATGCATTAACCGAATGTTAATTAATTGAAAGTGCAACATGTAAGTTCGAAAATTTGTCGTCATCTCACTGTGTTGGTGTAGCATAATCGGTTAATGCATTTCACCGGATAGGAAAAGATCCAGGTTCGAATCCCGGTAGCAACAATAATATTTTTTCAATAAATTGATTTTATATGTATATCTTACTAATTAATACATTTAATTTGTATTAAAAATAATTATGCCAAAGTCAAATTTTCAATTGAGCGAGTGTGTAACACAGTTCAGAATACTGCTGCCCGAGGGCGCCAAGCAACTCACTAGGCGCCGAAGGCACGCCCCAACTTGCTAAGCACACATTTTTTAAATATTATGGAATTAACCTATTTTACTCGTTGGACATACAAGGCACACCAATTCACCGGTTGCAACTTGATAGGCAAACATTCAAATTGAACCGCTATTTGAACCATTAAAAAGGATAAAATGTGTAAAATGCCATTTTGATGAAAATGCCCAAGATGAGCCCATCGTTTGTCCAGAGAAAAGGCAAAAAGTCGAATTTTTCAATTCTCTATTGGACACAGCAATAATATTATGTATTTTATATATAAACCAATAAAATAAATAATTTGTTTACCTCAAGGCGCATATCAGTCATGTTTTCAATACCCTTGGCAAGGATGTTTTTCTCCCGACGTAGTCTTTTTATTTCTAACCTCAAAAGCCTGATATCTTCCAAGCGTTGTGCATATTGCTTCTCTCCTGATTTTTGAAAAATATTATGATTCAAGAGACACACTAAGCTTAAAAATTAATATTTCACTTGGTTTGCATTTCTATAGAAAGTTGACATAGTACAACATTTCATATCAATGTGCAAACTGTTGTTAAAAGTTATGGTGTGTGTGTGGTCAGAGTCACATTTGAACATTTTCTCAAAATATTATATTATCCCTAAAATGTTTTAATTTTAAAGTGGTGAATCTGTGTCATTACTTCACTAACTGTTAAATCAACAAGTATGAACGGACTTATGAGAATACAGATAGCCAGTCACATGAAAAAACAATCAAAATAATGTTGATCCATACTCTTATATTTCTGATTTTCATATAGGCAGCAGACTTGGACAGTTTACAATTGCGATAAGCGGAAAATATACTGCTGGAGAAGGATGACATTTATCCTGCAGATAGCACAATGCATGAATACCGCAATCCTGTAAAAAAGAGTGCCACGCTATTCTATTCCGACACACAATTCTCGCTTCATCCATATTCAAATGTTTTCGCATACAAGCCCGTCGATTATTGAGGTTCCTAAAAGGACCATCTTCCAGCGTAGTTTACCTGGTTGTGCCAAGTCTTCCGTGGACGTCCTCTATTTCTGGTGCCGACAATACTTGCATGATATACTTATTCTTAATATTCACCATCCGACAAAGGAAATTAGGATGCAACTTTAGGACAAAGAATATCTGGAGGAATACTACAACCGTGGATGTCACATCTGAATGGAGAGACTTAGGGCCGAGATTTGTGGAGGTGCATTACAGGCCGTGTCCCATTTGATTGACATGAAGGAATGAAGAAGAACAAATCAACAATAATGGATATTCAGGTTCGCTGAACCGTCATGATATTATATTTATTTTTAACAAGCTAATTTTCAAATTGCAGTGCAATACAGATTATGGCACCTTGATAAAGAAGATTAAATGTTTGGGACATATTTATTTGTTAATTACTTATTCATTCTTGAACGAAAATAATGCACTGTGCCTTCCCCTCTCCGCCTCCTCTTCTCCCGACACGCTGCCGTCAGTCAAACGGCAACCTTGAAGTCATGCGGTAATTCGTGAATCGAATAATTTTTATTCAATTGAGACATTGCGTCTATGCAGTGTATTCTAAAAGACCCTATACGAAGATAGTGATGAATTTACAGTCCATTTTGGAGGTGTCTGAAGAACTGGATTGTGGTGAGTGCAAACCTCCTTTTGTATATCCTGTTTTCTTCCGGCATCTATGCCTTTACGCAACAAATGTAATATTTGGCATTCAAAAGTTGGAAGATTCATCTGATAAATAAAAAAGTCTTCAATATCCTTTGTGAATGCTTCTGTGGATCCTTCTATTCCTCGAAGATAGGATAAAAGAAAAAATATTTTGAATGAATAGTCTAATAAATTGTTAAGGATTTTCTTTAACTGTCAAAATGGAGTAGGCAATACACAACAGGTTAAATATGTTTGTTAAAAAAATTATAAAATGTTCTTTACATCAGTGCCTTCTTAGTTTTAGCCCATAGTGATTTACATTAAGATCCATTTCAAATTTCTTTGAAAATATGTTGAAAGCTGTAAAGCCGGCCGGAAAATTGTGGGGCTGGCTGCAAAGCTTGTTATTTATTTATGTATTTATATTGTAGGCTACCTGCATGCGCCCTACAGTACCTGGCTGTGAATCCAGTCCGCTTGGTATCTATAGAAATGCAAATGTCAATAAATCGAGACGGGCATCTCCTAGAAGCTAGCGAAGGCCAGTCACTTCTGCGCAACCCGTAACCCCTTTCCAGCAATACCTCAAGCGAGCATCTTCCATACAAAATTTACATGTGCAAATTAACTTAATGCTCGTGTACTTGTAATTGTGAATTGACCCACAATAAACGCCAACTTTTGTAAGTCTTGTTTTGATTATACACCTTGCTCTAGTCACAGCATATATACTTACTCGCACATTCCACATTCATATACACTGTGACATACATCCACATGCGTGAGACTTGAATAGAGATAGGGCCTTCAGTCTCACCGTGTACAAAACCTTCTGATCCGACTTGCATAACCTACAAATGTCAGTCACTCCATCCGAGTAACTCGATAACTCAGATCACACATTTTGACTCATATTACGAGATATCACCATCGCTCCTACAATATCTATCTATACATAGGTGAAAAACTAGTCAAGTACTATCCAAATATTTTCAAGTATAAAAGACTCATTTAAGATCCGTTACTTTCTGAGTGTATTACAAATCACACCAATGCACTGGCGCAATTTAATAACATCACAAGAGCATTATTTCATAATACAGAAATAACACGATTTAGAGGAATTAGGTTGCGACTGAATAAATTAGCAAAACTATACATTTTATTAATTTATCTGTTATGAGCACGGGACCTTGCTAAGTGCGAGGCTAGGTGCTGCTGCACCCTTTGCACCTGCCTGAGACAATAGAATATCCGCTTGGATTCTTAATAAAAAAATAATTTAATGTAAATATTGCTAATTAACTAAAAAATTAAATATATAATGAAACTTCTGTATTCATCAGATTTTGATAACAAACAAATGTTTCTATATTCGTTATTTCCACTGCCTGACACCTACTGGAAATTCTGTCTAACTGGGCAAAAATGCAGAATATGGTCAAAAAATGGCACCCAAGTGTCGCCATAGTCAACCAAAACATAAATGCGTTCAATAATAATGTGATTGACTACTTCAGGAAGGTTTTAAAAAATAGACAGAAACATGCAACATTGGACAAGTTCTTTGTTAAATCGAGCGCTACTGAGTCATCGGCAAAACGAAAACCATCACCAGAATTGGAGTTACCTGATGATGATGACTCGCCTTCTAAACAATAGTAACTTTTCTTCTATTTCTACCATCATGTATCCTCAGTATAATAAAGGTAAAGTTTTGACAAAATTTTTATTCATTCTTGTACCATTTTTGGGGGCTGGGAATGGATTAATTGAATTTCAGTTATTTCTTATGAGAAAAACTGTGAATATAAAGGTTCCACTGTATAATACTACGTAATAAATTTCCATAATAAATTACACAATAAATCGTAATAATGACAGGAATCTTGTAGCTGGTTCTGTTTTAATTATCCTACCTGTGGAAAGAGTCATTAAAAGCATTTTGATTTTTTCATCCTGAAGTACAAGCTCATCATTTTTTTTAACTAGTTGCGTCCCGATGATATCTCTCTCAGCCAATATACTCTCGTACTTCTTATCCATTTTGAGATGTGTTGAAATTAATCTAAATAAATCACAAAACAAAAAATGTACTTTGGGAATTAAACAATTTATTGTACACATATAATATTTTTAAACAATCAAGTTTTTTATGGTGTATGTTTTAATAAATACAATATTCGAGTATTAATTAAAGCACTTACGTTTTATATTGAAAATATATTGTTATAAAAATTATTTGATGTAAATAATAGTAACAAAAGAATTTAAGATGCTACACAATAAATTGCTTTATGATAGTAATCTGGTATTTTAGTTGCCGTAGAAACAAAATATAATATTGTGTGATCTATAATGCTACAATGCCTACCTACAGTCATTAGGTTTTTGTTTAATTTATTATACAATATTAAAACATCTCTAGGTATCCTAGTAATGTATAATAATATTTTAATATTGTATGACACTCATCTTTTTAGTTTGTTGCATCAATAAACTTTATAAGAAAATAAAGCTTAGAGATATTGAGCAAACAATGTCATCATATATTTATCTCACAATTGTCTAATGAATAAGAGCCAACTGTGATACGGAAGTATCTACCCAATAACATGAAATCTTGAACAGAGTTGAAAATGTGCACTCATATCAAAAAGGCTCCAATGCTCATAAACACAATAAAACAAATCAACTCAGTGTAACAAGTCAGTAAAACAATATGAAATCTATTTTCACAATGAATTAGGAATCCAGAGATCTCAGAGTAACCCTTGTGCCAACACTAAATGGATGTGCTTGTGGTCTAGTGGTCAGGGGTTCGAGCCTCGTTCCAGGAAGCCATCAAGTTAGTCCTATTTTCATAGCACAAGCATTTAGTTTAGTTTGAAAATAGTAAAGATATGAAAAAGGATTAAGAAGGAAACTAGGAGGAAAACCTTAGGATACTTTTCAGCCAAAAATGAATACCAAATTCGGTCAACGAACTTTCTTATTTTGTTAGCCTTAAAAAGTGCAGTTTTTGTAAATTTCCAAACTTTAAGAATTTCTAAAACTAAAGGGGTGTAAGTCTCTTTATACGGCTTTTCGCTATAATTTATTAATTACTTTGGAAAAGGTTTACCAGATGAGGTACGAAATTGAAGCGTTGCCTTGGAAACCGCCCAACTATTATACATATGTTTATATTGCTGGGTGTTGCAGACATAGGAACCCAACAATCATACCAGGGCAGCAAGAACTTTGAATTATTCTTATACTTTTTATAACAATTAAAAATTAAAAATAAAGTTGCTGTATTGAAAGCATTTTATTTTTACAATAAAACATACATAACATAAAAGAAGACAGAAGAAGTAGAAGCCTCAATACGTCACGCGTACACATTGTGAATCGACTGTTCGACCAGAAATCAACTTTATCCCTTTCGACATTACGATACCTCGAGTCTACATGCAGATTGAGGTTAGGTTATTGGGTGCAGGGCAACAGTTTATAGGCCACATAAAAAATAAAATACTTATAACAGTTATGAACATCAAGGAAACTTGTGTCATTCACGTGCTCTTTTTCAAACTCATGATGTTTGTGTACACACAGTTTGTTTATGAACTGCCTACGGCCACTAGATGCCTACTATGCATCTAGTGGCCACTATACACACTACACATTATACAATTAGTACATACAACAAAATAGCTTTTATCAGCAAAAAATTTTCTCGTAAATCGAAAAAAATATCAGTTCGGTTTCGGTTTTCGTTCTGGTTAAAATTTGTTTTTTTCCAGTTTTCGGTAATTAACATCTCAGTATTTCAATTTTATCAAAAGTAATAATTTTTTCATGGGACTAGAATCTGTGGTGGACCTGAACATGTCTCACAGTTACCTGGCTGTTAAGCCAGACTCTCAATAGCCATAAACACTCCTGGTGCCGACGTCAGGCAACATGCCACAATAATATCAAGTGGCAACCATTGGGAAGACCGACGTATGAGCGTCAGTCGCCTACCTGTTACCTTCCCAACTACATGCTTAAGGTCAGCCTTCAGTAGCTATTCGCACGCAACTTTGTAAAACAGTGTTGATTTAATCTAGTGTCAACCGTGAGTAGTTTCTTTTATAACCTGCTCTAGTCTACTATCATACATATTCCTCACATTTTGCGATCACTCGAACATAGTGGAGAAATGGGAGATATAGGGGCCCAGTTCCTGCGCTCACAACCTTCTGATTGACACACATACACCGTCACAATGTAATTAAAACACCTAAATCTGATTACACCATATCTGGTGACACACATAATACTTATTTGGTCATAGTTAAACATGCAAAAAACTAATCTTTCATAAGTCCTTAAATCTAAAGTAAGATTTTAATGTACATATTTATATTTTTAAGTTATATTATGGTTTACAATGTTATTTTCTTTTTAAATAAAAACTTTTCATTTTACATTTTGTGTTTTCACTAATACTGTAAATAAAGGGTTAAAAAAAACAAACAGTATTTTAATTTTATGTTTATTTGGTACATAATGTAGATCTAAATAAATAAATATAATAATACTTAAATAAATAATAGGTTTATAAATATTTACAAAATACTTAATTTTTGTTGATCATTATAAAATTAATGATGGTGCCAGAATTTTAAAATTTTTGATTTTTTTAAAAGATTAAAAAAATACTTCCTATGTAAAATATACGAGTATGATATGAAAGTCTAAACAATGCTTATGCACATATAAAATGTAGAAATATTTATAAAAACCCAGTGTTTATAAGGTTTAACCGAAGTGCAGTATAATTATCTTACTTTTGTGCAAACTACATTACAATTTGTGTGATTAATATTTATTAAACAGGTAATGAAAATAATTTGATAATTTCTGATCCATTCATTCATTTATCATAAACTTACATAAAATCACAGTTCAACACAATCATAAATTCAAATAGGTAATTTTTTTTATTTGTCTTTAAATTGTAACCTACTTTCATATTAACTAATTAGACATTGCACTAGTGAAGTGTTTTTAAATGGTACTTGAAGAAGGATTTTATTAATTTATAAATATTCAAATTATTAAATAATATTTAGATTGAAACATCCACATACTGGTCCTTATTATCAAATAATACATTATAGTCACGAGATTCAATTTTAAAACACAATAGTATATACAGATGTAATTAAATGTAAATAAGTTAAGTTAACTGTACAGTAATCAAATTGATTTCTTTGTTTTAAATTATTTCCAAGTCAAATTGTATAATATTTTATTTGATGACTTTCCAACTAACAATTGCTCTCTGCGTGACAGGGGCCATGGAGAAAGGTTTTTTTCCGGCAGCCGTCACAAAATCATTCACTTGGTAATCGCACATTATTTCATATCCCATGAATTCACCAAGTTGCTAAAAATAAAATAAAAATTAGAAATTGAAAAATTGTAGATTAATATATACATATAAAATCAAGTTTGTCAAAAAATATTGTTTTTGCGCTACCGGGATGTATATATTTATAATTATTACATTAAATTAGTATTTAAAACATCACAGACCAATGTTCTGAATAATTACAACTTCACAATAAGAATGTGTTCTCCTTAATGAAAGAATTATTAATTGAATTTTGCAGAATTCTATAAATGTGTTATCATCACAGACCAGTAAATGAATAGACATGAAATAAAGTGTACATATAGGAGAGGGGTTTGGAACATTAGTTGCGGGACGAGGGGCATTCTTCAAACATTCTTTGTGGAAACATAAATCCGATAGTTTACGACACATTTATGCAACTGTGAAAGTATTTACTCTTCATAAATTAAATCTTTGTATAAACAAGACTTATTTTTTTACATTAATGCATATTATATTGCCAGCGTTAAAATAATAAGTGATCACGAGGGTGACACCAAAATGCAAATATTGAAACAAGGAATTTGCGTTAGTTCATGTCTATATATTTGGTAGTCTGTGCTTATCATGTACACATGCATTATACCTGTGTTAGTGGGCTGGTGTTAGTGGTGAAAATCCCTGCAAATCCTTTCTTAGTTGCAAGTCTCACTAATTCTTCCTCCATGGCCTTGATTACGGATATATTCTCCTGTGCAGAGAGGGAGGGGTGGGTGGCCATCATGAAGGAGTGCAGGATCTGACCGACACCTGATGGGAGTCTCTCTTCTCTGTAAATTTAATGTAAACATTAATCATTTATCATCAAAATTGTTATAATGAAACAAAAATTATTTTGGTCAGTTTACAAGTTTCCAAAAATATGTAGTAATCTTTTGCTATCTGCGATATTCATTTCGCAAACTCGCTGATTTATTAAAAGAATTACTTAAAAATAGATGCAACTCATATTCAATAAATATTTGAGATGCATACAGGTGAATTAATAGTAGAAAATTGAATGAGTTGGTTACGAGATCAAATGTCAACCGAGATGTTTCTGAGAATGAAGAGCTCGATGTTGAAATACCAGACTTAAACAAAGTATTTTGTATAATTATTAATATCAATTCATTAAAGAACACCTTCACCCTCTCGATACAACTATCAGATATAGAAATGACTCCTAACTTTGAATGAAGAATCAAGCACAATCAATATTTAGAACAATTAATTATTAATGGCGGGAATTCAAAAACAACCAACTAAGAATCTACTCACCTAACTGGTCCTTCTACAAATTCTAAGAATTCGAATATGGTAACTAGTTCGTTGTTAAGTTCTGGTGCAGGTTCGTCACGAGCGTCAAAGTTCAGAGATACACCGACGGTTAGACCATCCGATTCTCTTTTGACCATGAAGCTGAGGTCTTTCTGTAGAAGGTCTTCCCACGCGGCCTCAATCATCTCACTGTAGTGTTCCCTTTTAATGGCGGGTTTCAGCCACATCTCCAAGTCAGCTTTTTCGTAAAAGCTTGATACAATCATGCTGAAAATTTAATTTAATTTAATTTTAGTGTCAAGCACATAGCAAGATGAATTAGTTTTGCTTAGGTTGGTGAAAAGAAGTATAATTAAATATATTATTATAATTAGAAAGATATACATATAAAATCAATTTTATCAAAAAATATTGTTGTTGGAAAGAGATCCAGGTTCGAATTCCGGTGGCGCAACAACAATACTTTTCGATAAAATTAATTTAATAAGTATATCTTTCTAATTAATATATTTAATTCATATTTAAAATATTACTAAATAATTACAACTTCACAATAAGAATGTATTCTCCTAAGAAGTATAATTGTTAGTTTTGAAAGAAACTTTGTTTAATTATTTAAGTACTTAGATTTCAAGAGTCATTGACACCTTTGATTATTACATGATTTAAGTATTCACAGAATTTAATGACACCAAATAAATAAAACGAAAGATGTATACCAAATTTTTATTAAATTAAATATTTAGGTCTGGAAATGGAAAATCAAAGCTTTAAACTGGTCAGATTATAAAAAATGCTATTAAATGAAATAGCCATTTATTATCTGTAAAGTGAAATTCCGTAAGTATAGTAAGACTCTGCTTAACACTTCTCCAATTAATGCTACTTAATATAATACGGTATTTTCCGAATCCTAAAAAAGCACTCAATATTCCATGACTCGTTATACCATACTTCTACTCAAAGCCTAAATTTACGCTAATTGATTTTATAGCGGTATTTTTCTTGATTAAAATATAATCCGATTATTCCCGAACCCGAACCAATCAGCGAAATGTGACGATTTGTTATAACGCTATAATTCCCCTAAATCCTAAATCTATGTTTATCTCATGCATTTGGTATCCTCATATATAAAATATGTAGTTGTTTATTAGCAGTGAAATAGTGTCCACAATATCAATATGATTTGTAATGCTGTGTCATTGTTATTATTGTGCAAGAAAATCAATAAAAAATTTGTTCATTAAAAATGATACGAAAATCATTTTGCTCAACATTAAAATGCAGGTTCTGAGGCGATTTGTAAAAAGGGGCACATCAAGTTGACATTGGAGCCGCTTTAAAAGAGCCAGAACCTTTGAGAGCACAACTATAAACTTTGTATTATTAAAGTATTATTTATTTTTAGTTGCTTATTCCCCTATCACTAATTACCAATGTTAAAATGACTTAATTTGATGTTGTTTCGATTAGTAATTTGTTTTTAGGTACACATCCTGTATGTTAATCGGAGTACATATGTATATCGAAATACCTATTTCGATATACATACAATATTTTCTTCATAAATAACTAGTCATTAAAAAAATTGTGAATTATTTATTAAATTTCAACTTTGATTACCAAGATGCATGGTTATCAAAATCCATTTAAATGCTTTCCCTGGAAAGCGGCGTAACTGCCTTGCAAAATAAAAATATTAGTTAGATTATTCCCTAATCAAGAATGATGATAATGTAATTTAAAACATACTACTCAGCATCTTGTCTGTGACTGTTTTGAAGAGGTGCCATGGAGTAATCTTCAATCTTTCTATGGTTCTTGATCATTTTAGGGTCTGAAGTAATTTTGTCCAGTATTTCTCCAAGATTTTCTGCCATTATGAAATCTGTTATTCCTGAAAATGGCAGTTTTAAAACCAGTTAGTTTCAAAGATTTTTTTAATTAGTCAACAAAAACACATTTCACAGTTCATAAAATAGAGTTAATAATCAGGTAAATTAACCAAAGTACAGAAATATGTTTTAGTTGAAAAGAAATTGAAACTTAATGGCAACATAACCAATAGACAACAATAACTTAATTAGGTTTGTTAATGACTATAGCATAGTAAAATAAATAACTCGTATTTTAAAAAAAATATATTTTATGAAATTAAAAGAGCGAAGGTAAAAGAGAACGAAACCATTTTTATTAAATTCTTAAAAAAAATATATATTTTGTGTTACACACACGACTGAGTATTATTTTTATAACAGCTAGTTTCAAGAATTTCATCATATCATATTATAAGGTAGAGGTACATAAAAGGGGGAGAAGTTTTGTGGTCTTTATTAGGAATATTGAAAGTATCGATGATCACGCCCATGTCTTGCTAGGTGCCGCCAACGTCCAAGGGTGGATCATTTCTGTATATGTTCATTCGCATTAGTGTGTGGCCTACATTCCTGCGACCTGTTATTTTTTTAGTGGGTTTGTGCTTGAGCAATAATATATAATCGGAATTTGTTACTGTTTCAAGAAAGAGCCGGCAGTCAATGTTTTTCCAAATTTAGATTTTTCAACAGTTTCTAAGTTATTCATTATTAATCCTTTTATAAGTGAAGAAATGAAAAATTATGCCTATCGCAGGAGTGATTGGTTTCAATTGGTTGATTTGAAAATTCTGAGATATTATTATTTTTACGATATTCTTTTTTCCGCATACGTATTAAAATTTATTTAAACAATTCAAATTATCGTGTTGCATCACAAAGCGACTGCCATGTCAATTAATTTTTTGTCTGCCTCGCTTTTCTCTTATATATTTGTATGTAACTCTTTACAGACTTTCCGCGCCTTCCTCTATTCCAATATAAGAAGACATTTCCTGTCCTTTACCAACTTTTAATAAACGTAATGAATATTTTTACAATATTAAAATAACATTATTCTTAGATTTTATGGATATAACTGGGACTGTTATTTTACATATTAATTATTCACCCTTACCAATTTCATATCCTTGCTCTTTGAGTTTTGTGATGGTGTATATAGAATTAAGGCTGTTTCCACCCAGATCATAGTAATTGGATGATATGGATACATCAGTTCTCGTTGACCTTCCAATGACGGATCCTATTGTTCTGAACAGAATTTCGGCAGCTTTTGTTTTACTATCAGGAATTCCAGTGTAGTCAATGTGCAATGCAATTGATGTATCATCTGTAAAATAATATGGATCTATTAAATATAAACATTTAGTGAACACTTAAATATAAAAACATTCAATCGATATGCAATGCGTGGAAAAATTTATATAAACTTTAATAGGTCATTCTTACCATTGTTATTTGTGTTTTCATACATTTTGAGAAGACTCTGTCTGTCATTCTTTCCATTAACAAGAAGAGGGATGTTGTCTAAAATAATAACCTAAAACAAAATTAAAAGATTTTCACATCATTATTTAAATATAACTAATGTTATATTGAGGTGAGGTATGAGTGAGTAGCCATCGCATGTCACAATCATAAATTTAATTAATGCTTGACTGTGTTGTGTCTCTGGTAATGTCACTCTGTGGAAACATCCGTCATTTATTAACCAACACATTTAAAAAGCAACCGACAATCTGAACTTATATAATTCATATTTTCTTTTATGAAAAGTAATTTACATTAAAGAGGAATAGTACACAATAAAATATGCAGACCTGCGGAACCATGTAAGCAGCCAGTTTATCCTGAAGTTTGCTCTCAATATTAAGTCCTGTCAGTTTAGATTCAGGAGTGCAAGTCACAAATGCTAGCAGAGCTTGGTCCATTTCAGCTGGTTTGTAGCAAAGCACCACACCTATAAATTCATAGATAAATATTACAATTCTTTTCATTTTTCAATATGTTCAAAATCATTCAACTGTTACATGTATATAACAATCTATTATGCTATATGATTCTATTCTATGTATACATACCTTTTTCTATTCCATCAATAGAGATAACGGCCTTTTCTACTTCTGTGAGATCAACTCTGTGTCCACGGATCTTTATTTGAGAATCAGTTCTGCCTTCGAACACCATTGTTCCCTTTGTGATTCGAGCAAAATCTCCCGTGCGGTAAAGTCTTGAATATTCTGGTAGGAATGTATTTGTAAATAAGAATTAATTTTGATAGAAATGGTATGGATATACATATAGTGTTCTATAAATGCACACTTAAAGTTGTGATTTACTTGAACACATTTTTCACCAAAATCAACATCTCAGGTTTTAAAATTATTTAAAAAAATAATATGGGATGTAAAATATTTAAAATGTCACAGAAATCATTACAATTGTATTTAGGTAAGTTTGATTGATTTTGACGCCGTTAATTTGTTTTACCAAAACATGAATGTTACATTAACATTTTAAAATGGTGTTAATATATGAAGTTAATATGTATAAAATAAAATACTAAGATTATTCAATGTTATATTTATTTAAAATTGTATTTGTATGAAATTGCGGCTCCCAAACTTTTTGACAATGCAAAATGCAATTTTTTTTTTCCATCAAAAAATGTATTTTAATAATTTCAAATTATTTGTGGACTATGACTATCGATATTATGAAAAAGAAATAGTCACATAAGATAATGAACACAATTGATAATTTAATGAATTCTCACCTTGACTTTGAGCGAGGTGGTTGGTGGTGAATCTATCGGCGGATCTCCCATTAACATATCCAGCCGCCAGGTTGCAGCCCGATACCCACAGTTCCCCCGCTTCTCCCATCACAACAGGACGGAGATCAGTGTCCAACAGGTATACTATTGTGTTAAAAACGGGATTGCCTAAAAAAATCATCATACATATTAATAGATCATCCACATCGGCCCCTTATGACTGAGAGTCGTGATCTTCATTAACTCCCGCCGTCTTGACTACGCTCCTCCACTTTTATCGGTATCCTGAAAATTTTAGAAGTGCTTTTGCCTTTTCCACTTGGTCAGTCCAACGGGTGGGGGATCTTCCTCTTTCTCTTCGTTCTTTGACGTGGCCCACCACAACAAGTTTTTCCAAGCTATCTTGCAAGATGCCCAAAAATTTGAAGGATTCGTCTCAGGTAGATGGTTGAGAGTTTGTCCTTGATGTTCAGTTACTGCAGAATGGAGACAATCGTGCTTCGTGCATGGACGATGAGAGTATGCGAGAATGAGATTAAATAAATATATGTACTTGAATAAATAATCTCATTAAAGATTCCTTAAATACAGCTGTGCTTAGCAGAGTAATAATCAATTGATGAGTCTGGTCATCAAGTTTTATAATAACCTGTGGTTTTCTACATTTCAATAATATATTCAACTCTGATTAAAAGAGGACGATCTTCTAATTAATAGCCATTTGTTAAAAGATAATCTCACGAATACCAGTGACTGTGGGCATAAAAATTGAAGACGAATTGTTGATAACGTTGCTATGAACCAACTTACGATAATATGGAATGACAGAGACATCAAATTATTTTGGTTCATACTCTCATCTCTTTAATATTCATGAATGTAGTGGAGACATGGACAGTCTGCAATAGCAACAAATACAAAATAGACGCCTTCGACTGCTGGAGGATGTTACGTATCCTGTGACAACATGACGCATAAATGCCTCAATCCTGCAAAAGATCTAATAACAGCAAGCTCTATTTACAGTAGTAAATAAAAGATTCTTAAAATCTTACCTATTGGCACATGGTCCATGTCCTCAAGTTCTTCTGCACCACTGATACTATAGTAGGTAACATCAGCCATTATTTCCGTGCTTCCATAAAAGTTGCATAACTGTCGACCAGAACCAAAGTGTTTGAAGAAATCCCTGGCGAGTGAAGCGGATAGAGACTCTCCAGAACTGATCCACAAACGCAGAGTAGAGAGTAACTCTGTCTCGGGTTTTTGAAGAGAAAGATAAAGCAGCATTGAGCGTAGCAGAGATGGTACCAGTGATAGACGTTCAATCTAAAATAATGGATTGAAGCTATTTAATGGTTTACCAGAGCCTGTAATGTTGCAGTTTTCTAAGATGAAAA
Source organism: Eubasilissa splendida (assembly GCA_031772225.1). Classification (NCBI taxonomy): domain Eukaryota; kingdom Metazoa; phylum Arthropoda; class Insecta; order Trichoptera; family Phryganeidae; genus Eubasilissa; species Eubasilissa splendida. The sequence goes on along the minus strand of CM062866.1, from coordinate 13,269,971 downwards.
TTGCCTTATTTCTCAATTTAATAATAATAATTATTGTTGTTTTCAGTATTGTTCAATGATGTTGTTATTCAAAAGTAGTAAGTAAAAAGTGATAGAATTCAAGCACCGACCTAGTCCAGTCACAACCAGTCATACTTTACAGCACCCTTGTAACTTGATGTGATAATAAATAAATAAAAATAACCTTGTAACTAGTCAGCATTTTGACCAGTCTTTCGGGATCTCTGGTGATGTTTTTAGGAACCACCAGAACACTGAGTCCATGTAGCAGTGGTGCCCAAATTTCACAAATGGAGTCTACGAATGTGAGTGCTGTCTTAAACACGCAGACCTTCTCGGTAGCGGAGAATGGGAAGGTAACATACTGCCACTGCAAGCGGTTCTGGATGATGTCATGTGGCAGCCTTACACCTAAAATTATTATATACATGTGTCATCATATACATTTACTATCAGGGTAGGGATCAAAACATCACAGAATACAATCTAACAAAGATTGATGGAACCACTCTATGACAGTTTTTTAAATTATCGACGTCGGTCCATCACAACCAAGGATCGTTATCTCATGAGCTTTCACCATTTTGATTATATTTCACCTTTTTTGATCTGAGGGATGTTACTAGAGAAGTGCATGTTGCTTTTTCCACTTGGTTGGTCCAACGAGTGGAGGATCTTCGTCTTCCACTTCTTCCTTTGACGTGACCCACCACAAGTTCCTCCAAGCTATAATCTCTTCTTGCAAGTTATAAATATCTTCTTTCTTGAGTTTATACAAATAGCAAATGGAAAAAAAATGTCATTCTTTGTATTATCAACAGTGGCTAACATCTAGTTTGTTAATGGTCAAATTTATCCCCTTTTCTCACAAAGCAATGATCCAAATTTATTTTATTGTACTACTATCAGACCTCATAATCATAATAAATTAATCATTTACACTAACTATATCTTATCAATGCAAAACTTCAGATTCTTAAAATATATTTGTTGTGAGGGTTTAAACGGTTTTCTCATTTAGACTGGAATTTTTTACCTTTTGGAATGCCCGTACTGCCAGAAGTATACAGAACCAAAGCTAGATTTTCAGTGGTCTGTTTCAGGCAATATTTTTCTGGAACATTCTGGGATGACTCTTCTGCTGTCTCTTTAGAAAGCACTGCATACGATACGGCCTCCGTGCCAGCGTAGGCGTCTGTATCAACTGTTGGTTTAAAAATGATATATTAATATAGTGATTATAATAAGATATTTGACATATGCCTAAAAAATAGAATAACTGAGAGCAGGAATGCTGTTATACAAAGATGGAAAGGTGAGAAAACATTTACATTTTTATGCCCTCAAGAATTGTGTATAAATTACTTTTATGTATGCATGTGGCAGCTACTTTCTTCATACTTTTAGCTTATTAAATTAGATTAGTTTGATACAAATTCTTATTGTGTTAGTTTGTTTACATTAACCATTCATGTCAAATAACAAATTGTTTACATTTAATCCTTCTTCAGATAAAAAAGTACCAGGACAAAGAGATAAATATTTATGTTAACAAGCCAGGTCAATGAAGGCATAAAAGTTGTCTTAAAAATCTTCCCTTAAAATAAAGAATGTTTATGTTAATCCTAGACAAAGGATGTAGGGTATAAAAGATCCGAAGCGGAGGTAGATAATCAGTGTGTTTTGAATATTGGTTGTAAGAAGTTCTTTTTAAATAAATAAACAAATAAATTTGTTTGCAAAGTGTTTAAATAAAGTCTAATCTTTAAATTTGACACAATGTCGGTGTGAGAAATATAATTTGCAAGCTTATAAAAGTGAATGTTCTCTCTTTTCATAAGAAAGTTGAAAAAATTATGAACTAGAATCTTTATTAGATAATAGATCTACAAAAAGCTTCTCAATCTCAACCATAGATGTCATTATACGTAATCACATTTAATAATTGAATTTAAATTATCATATTCTTTTACAATTTTATTACTTCTCTAGTAAAATGGAAGATTCACCACTGGAAACTAGAATCTACCGTAACTGTTGCTTTTTAAGTCAAACATAATTTTATTTAACTATCTTTTGCAATAAATCAACAAGTCAACGCATATTAATAATAACAGATCATTAACAATAATGAAATATGAAGCTTGGGTGATGAATCCAAGGGTGAACAGTGGCTGTGGACGATGATGCCATCATAGAATATCAACCTTGTCACCTATTTGTGCTAGAAACAAAAAAAAATATTGATGGTGAATAAGGATAACATACCAGTGTCATCGTGGATGACGAGAATGGGTTTTGCTTCCTTCAGGATATGTTTAACCCTCTGCTCGGGGAAGGTGGGGTCCAGGGGAAGGTAGGCAGCCCCCGACTTCCATATTGCCAGCAGGGTTATCAATAATCTGTAATGTAATTAAAATATTAGTTTTGTTTGCATATTTCTTCATTATTTGTTATGAATTCAGAATATTAAAGGATGTTTTCTTCATTGTCTGTAATTAGTATTATTAATTTTTCAATTCATAAGTACACACTTTATACATTAACTCTTCAAGTGTCAAGGAAAAATTGCTAAAATTTCAGAAAGCATTTACAAAAGATTGTTAAATTTTCAACAGGTTCTTCTATTAATTCTATAGATTTGAGATTTTTAACTTAAGAGATTGTTGTGGGACTTAGCTCAAAACTAACCCTAGTTTGGCACGGAGCGAGCTGTTATTCATTGCCTATTATATTTTGTATACAGGTAGAATGAGCACCTGGTGCATATTGACATTTATCACCAAATCTCCGAGATGTGAGAGTAATGTCTCATCGATGTACATGCATATAAGCAGATTGAATTATTTATTAACTTTGTTTTTAAATCACTTTTATTTGTTAATAATACCCCAACCTGTTTCTGAAAATATCTTTTCAACAGGATGTCAAAAAAAAAACTAAAATAGTTTTTTTGATATCGTGATAAACTCATTGGTATATAATTAACTAATAAAGGTGGTTTAAAAACAAAGTTAATAGATAATTCAATATTAAAATGAGTAACCACCACATAAAGTTTGCTTTTTTTTAAATATGAAAAATAGATTGAAATGTAGGTTAAAAAAACAAATTAGATGTAGAGTTGAATAAAAAAAACAGCTTCTAACAGTAAGATAACAGTATAGTGTATATTGTAACATAATTATGAAATAAATTTGTGTAACTTTCAAAACTAGATAAAACAAGTGTCGAAGAGTGATAGAATAGTAATAAAGCAGTATAAAATAAATATAGATGACAATAAAAAAAGGTGTATTTTGACAATGCGTTAGATTATAGCAATCAGATAAAATACGAGATCTTCTAACAAATTGTACCGAAACGTGTCGGTCGGTCCAGCCGTTCCAGCCCCACTACACTACTGGATAAAGTGGTAGATACACCTGCGGAAAAATGTACTGGAAAGACGTTCCAGCCCCACTACACTACTGGATAAAGTGGTAAGATACACCCCTGAACTTAAGCTTTACATCAAGACGTTCCAGCCCCATTACACTACTGGATAAAGTGGTAAGATACACCCCTGAACTTAAGCTTTACATCAAGACGTTCCAGCCCCATTACACTACTGGATAAAGTGGTAAGATACACCCCTGAACTTAAGCTTTACATCAAGACGTTCCAGCCCCATTACACTACTGGATAAAGTGGTAAGATACACCCCTGAACTTAAGCTTTACATCAAGACGTTCCAGCCCCATTACACTACTGGATAAAGTGGTAAGATACACCCCTGAACTTAAGCTTTACATCAAGATGTTCCAGCCCCATTACACTACTGAATAAAGTGGTAAGATACATCCCTGAACTTAAGCTTTACATCAAGACGTTCCAGCCCCATTACACTACTGGATAAAGTGGTAAGATACACCCCTGAACTTAAGCTTTAAATCGAGACATGGCTGATGACACACTGATGAACTGTGGATTAACTTGCATGAATTAACAAATTGAACATATTTTAAAAAACCTTTTAACATTTAACATGACTAACCTGTCTGAAGGCTGCATGCACACCGCCACTATATAGTCCCCGTCACTATTAGGCTGCAAAGTGTGTTCAGTAGTCTTCTGCAATATGCCCCTTGCCAGCTTGTTGGCCAATGCATTGGCTTGTGTGTAACTTGTCTCATTCACTTGCCCATTTTCTATTAAATTTAAATAATAATATTAATTAAATTATGTCTGGTGAGATCTGTAGTAAAATTCTCCATAGTATTAAGTAGAAACATGGACATTGGAAGGAATATGTTGGATACCTAAAAAATCTAATAATTTGGCCTCACCTTGAAAGACGATAGCTGTGCTGTCCTGAAAGTGTGTAGACTTCAGTCTCTCCTCAAACTCTTGGTGCAACTTCTTCCTGTAAATTTGTCTTCTCTCTCCCTTTATCACGGATAACTCTGGCAGGGAACCCATCTGTAATCATGAAATAAATATATTTATTAATTTTAAATGTTTTATTTATTTTCAAAAATAAATGTTTTTAAATTTCAACACTGATCAAATTTTTTGTGTTAAACCCGGCTACAAAACTGTGGATAAACCATTTATATTCAATTTTAAAAGTTGTATTGACGTGGGATATATCTATAAAAATAATTTTTAAAAAACGCGACACATGTATCGTACCATTCCTATTTCGAAAAAATATTCTTAAATTCAGTTAAATAAATAATATTAAATTAAAAATCTTCCCGGCGGGCAACCGCGTGATAAACAGAAATTCTAACCATTGCACTACCGACGAATATAAAAAATATACGTTTAAAAATCTCTTTATAAAGCTTTCTTCAGGCTCACCAGGGTGAAAAATTTTAAAATTAAAATTTGACATTAAGAATATATGTATCAAAAATATATATCAATACATTCAATTCTAACACAAAAAATCAGCATTATATATTTATATGACAATTGGACACCACAGTCCATTAGGGTTTTGGTTAGTTGGCAGAGCGCTGACTTAATATGCGATCGGATACAGGGATCCGAAATCTTTTTTGTTTTAAAAAGGGTCTGAAGTCGGCAGGTATCGATCGATCCTGGTAACGGTAAAGGCAAAAATAAAATCGTATAAAAAATTACGAAATTTTCTAATGCGCTATTTTTATCGCCATTTTAAAAACAAATTTTACTGGGGGACCCGTTGAATAAACATATTCTATATTAAAAATATCTATAGTGAGTGTTTGTTAATTAAATAATCAAACAATAATTAGTTCTGAAATGATGTGAAACATCCGTTTAATCGATTTCATCAAACTATGGGGAAAAAACTAAACGCGATCGACATTTAGATATTCAAGACATATTAATTACGTCCAGTCAGTGGAAACGATTGAAATCAGTCGGAAGTCGAGTAATTTTCTGCCCATAATCATCGAAATCATCGCAGACGCCGTGCGTGCACAGGAATAACTCGTTTAACGCGAAATCGCACAAATCGAATCTAAAAAAACAAAATATTATTTCTCATTTATTCACCATAAAAATATCAAATAATAAAAAAAACAACGCACGAATTTTTATTTAGAAATGATACTGAAACAATTTTTTTTGTAACATATTGATGCGATGATATTTGAATAGAGCTGGACTTTTCATTTTATTATGTAATGTAAAGTAACATTCGATTGTTTTAATACATTATTGCGTATAGTTGTATAAGAGTGATAAAAAATCCGCCCCTTTTCCTTTTACTCTGAGATTAAGCGAGCCACTTGTCAACGTATTAGCAGCCCACCGCTAATCTAGGTGACGTGTCGAGTCACGCTGTCGAATCCAATGTCGTGTACACGGGTTTGATTTTTTATCTCTTTCTACCTATCTCAAGCTAAATATCTACGGTATCGAGATTTATCTCATCTCCGTTAGAAATCGAACGAACATTCTCTTTTCTGCTGTAGTTTAGCCAACATTAACACCTCAGGTAATTAAAATTGGGCAATGATGGTAGTAAATATTTCGCACACCTAGCTTTCAAGATCGCGCTAAATCTTGGCTAAACGATTGCATCATTTATTTGCGTTTAATATTGTACTACGGCAGGCTGACCCACGGGGCCTTTTTTGTAATAAGTATATATAAATATATTTACTAATTCGATCATTATTATATATAGTGGAATCCAGATATTATAATCACGGATAATGTTATCATAATCAGTCGGTCCCAAACTCTGTATATAAAATTTCCTTTAAAATGATCCGTAAATAATGTTTTGAATAATTACAACTTCACAATAAGAATGTGCTCTCCTTAATAATAGATGTTTTTTGTTTTTACATCCATGTTTACTTTTTAAATTTTAATTTTTTTTATTATAATAATATTGTGTCTTTAAAAAAATATATTATTACAAAAGTAAAACCTATATTTTTATTACTTATGTTGATGGAGGTAGCCAATGATCACTCGTGAACACAACATGTGAGTATCAGCAGTGTTGGTGAACTGTTATGTGACTGTGATTGTGACGATGATTGGTAACTGAGATTTAACGATGGATGGTTATTAAAAAATAACTTTGATGTTTACTTTTTAGTGTATCAGTTATCAACCATCGTTATAATCGAACACAATCACAGACGGTTGTCACAACGGTTTAAACAACTGTTTAAATAACGATTTAAACAGTTTTTGTGAATAAATATATATTTTTGTATTGTAAATACAAAGTTGTACGTAAGTATATTTTTTTTTTCGAAATAAAGCGAAATTAAATATTCATCTGACAGAAAATTGAATCGTGATGGGAATGTTACGAGTTACATATTTCATTTCGATTTATTTCAGAGATATTCTAGTTAACCCTTCCCAAACCATGCAGTAACACATGTCTACCGCTCTAATTAACCCTGTAATATATCGGTAAATACACGCAACATGCAATTCATATTTTAGTTAATTTTAAGGAAAATATTTACGCTTCGAAATGACTAGTGAAAAATTAAGTATATAAGGCGAATCCTGCAAAAATAATTAGGTTTCAATTCAATCCGTCGTAAAATTGATACGTTGACAAAAATACCATTTGTGGCAAGACTAATTTGAAACACAGTGAAAAGAATAACAAACATACGAATATAATGTGTCCTTTTCTCACTAATTAAAGAAAGATAGGTAATAAGGAAGGTTGTATTATATAATGCGACCTCCTATACAGGACTTGATGTATGCTCTAAATTATAATATAATATATATTTTTTATATTTAATGCTCAATATTTATAGTAAATTTATGGCCTTAACCATTTTTTCACATGTCAAAAGCTAGACTAATAGAAGTCTAATTTCTTACGGTAACACGTATTGGCAGCATGGCTGCGTACGAGTATTTTATATCACGGTATGCTAACGGTTAAGCACTGCTTGCCCTTATTTCCAAATGCCGACTGCACGCCACTGGTAATTCATTAAAATAATACCTACATGATTAATTCATGAACCTATCATTTATGCGACAAAATTACATATTTTAATCAACGTGTCATCGTCCGTGTTACACGGCATTGGCGGGCGAAACATTCTATTCCACAGTGAATCACATAAGACAAAGTGGATTTTTTTGGTGTCATCAGATTGTCTAGACAATTTTTATCTAGTATCGAGAAATGTTAATAATGTAATATTAAAGCTCGCAGATAGGCAACTAAAAAACCATCCGTTCGTATTACAAACAAATAATATATTATACCGGGTGAATATTATGTTCCAGGTCGATTTTGTTTGGTTTCACTTTTTGTTTGACAAATATTTATCAGTTCATATTTGGTAGTTGTAGAAAGTAGTTGATTACAATTTATTATGAAGCATGCTTCAACAACATCTTGAAATTATTAAAAAAATGGCAATGCTGTAACCATTAATGATGATCGCTATCGTCACATGTTTTAAAACTTCTCGGTGGCCGAATTGAGTCGATTGGGCCTGAAACACATATACTCTCAACAGGACGGTGCCACCTTACATATAGTCCAAGTTATGGTTGACATTTTGCGAGAAATTTTTCCCGACCGCACAATGTCAAAAATTAGTGATATTGACTGGCCTCCTCGATCACCCGATTTGACGGCTCCCGACTATTTTATGTAAAGATACTTGAAAGAAAAGGTCTACGCTAATAAGCCAACAACAATTCCGATGCTACAGGACAATATTGCTGAAATATCTCGCGAAGTGTGCGAGAATGTCATGAAAAATATGGTTAAAAGAGCACGCATTTGTGCCGCTGCTAAAAGTGGCTACTTGGCCAATATCATATTCCATACATAATTGTAATAAACTAAATAATCGATAAATAAAAATTGAATTAAAATGTTGTGTTTTTTTTCTTAGTTATTCACTAACAACATCGGCCTGGAACATAATATTAACCCTGCGTATTCACACTCTACCGGTTGAAGGACAAACGACTTGACAGGACGGCATTGTGGGAAAGCTCTTAAGCTATGTATTTCGTGGAATGATTTAAAAAATAATATCGCTCTAGGCGATGTAATTTAGTGAGAAATATGTTTTTGAGAAATTCAATTAAGTACGCAAGCTTTTCACATTGTTAATCGCTGGCGGTACATTTGATATTTCAGCTCGTGTCCACGGATAAGATTATCGTCTCAAGATAATCTCTGGGACAGGGATTACGCTCCGATGAGATGCTTTGGAGACAATTCTCGACTTTCGTAGTCACCATCTCTCAGATTTTCGCAGTCTCGCATCTTACTTCATGTTTGTTTATTTATTTATTTCCATCACCGCCCCCTTGCAGGCTTTTATATAAGAATACATATTTAGTTTAAATATATCAGTACATTTTTAATTGACATTTCAATATAACATAAAAAAAATAAAAACTAAGTATAATTTATAAACAAATATTTCTTCAGTTCAAGTATGTTCCTGCAACGAAAAATTTCAACGAAATTCAACTTGTTACCAAGCCGATGCATCCGAGTTAATAGCATCATTATTTCTATTCATAATTATTTCAAAGAACACTTCATGTTGTCTCGTTTGAGTTGGTACTCGATACGAAACCATTTTTATCAACTCGGGGCAGTCCAACATGCTATTGATCATTTTATATAGATATACTATATCGCTCACATCCCTTCTCCAGGCTAATTTTTTAAATGAAGTAGACTCAATAAATAATCGTAATTTATATTTTCTATCGGAACATGTAATTTATAATTGATAAATCTTAGAAATTGATGTTGCACTCTTTCGATTTTTATAATATGTGAGTCACAGTAGGGAGACCACAGAATGGAGTTAAATTCCAGCGCACTTCTTACAAAAGTAGTTAGAGAACGGAGCGAGTTAAAGTTTTTGGCTGTCCCTAACACAAATCCTAAGGATTTCATCGCCTTGTTGCAAATTTCGTTGTAATGTTGAATACATGACAATCTTTCGCCGAAGAGCACACCCACATCCCGCACAACTGCGACTCTACTTAGATCAATATTGTTAATACTGTATTGAGAAAGGAGTTAATTTTTAGTTGTATTGAAATTTATTTTTCTACCAATGTTTTCTACCAATCTCAATAGATATAGTTAAATAAGATATATAAAGCAAATTTAGGTTGCAGGTTGTTGTAGGTATAACGTCGAATGTTAGTCCATTGACTGTTGGTGAAATTAAACCTCCTCAGCAGCAGTTAAAATAAATATTTTTTAATGTAATGCTTATTTGTTCCTTTTTACACACTTACACACTCTTTTTTAACACATTTTTGTTGTGAAGTTGCAAGTTCTATGGTATTTTTAATACAAATTAAATTAATATAAGAAAACTATAGGTACCAATATAGACTATGGAACATATTTGCGCATGGACCTACGAGTATATACTCAATGCATAATATGAGTATATCAAATAAATATTTGATTTAAATTTATTTCGCAGAAATTATATTTTTTTGATTATATAAAGTGTAAACTCGGGGATTTTAATTGTAATTTTATTATTTATTTGAATTTATGAATATTTTTTGAATCAATACTTTACACCAACATATTTTACACAGGGATGGCATGATAAATTTATTTATTTATTTATTAATATCCACGCCCCGATGGTATTTTGCATAAATGTCCATAAGTACAAGCAGCTTATGTATAAAAATAAACTTTAAATACATACACGGGAAGTGCATGTATTATTTATAACATTTAAGAGTAATCGCTAAGAAGAGAAAAATAAAAAAAGATTTAAAAATTAACATAAAAATGTTTTTTTTGGTTCAACACAAAATGGTTTAAATACATGCCTTGATTACCTTGTCTTAAAACAGCATCAAAACTGTCAGTCTTATATCATTTAAAATCGGAATATATCGACAAGATCAAAACCGTTCTCAAGACTGCGAAGTCTTTGTGTGGGTGCTTTACTATAATAATTTGCCAGCGACCTAGTACATTGCGCGAAACCAATTCAATCCATATTAAGAACAGCTTAACATTAATTATTTAGAAAAAAATAATAAATCACTCTACACGATAAGTTAGTTAAATTTAGATAGCTCATTAGAAAATTATAATTAATTTGTTTAATGAGTATACCGGTATAGTTTGAAGTTAACCCTTCCCAAACCATGCAGTAACACCGGTCCACTGCTCTAATTAATCCTGTAATATTTCGGTAAATACACGCTACATGCAATTCATATTTTAGTTAAATTGAAGGAAAATATTTATACTTAGAAATGACTAGTGAAAAATCAAGTATGTAAGGCGAATCCTACAAAAATTATTATCTTTCAATTTAATGCGTTGCAAAATTAATACATTGACAAAAATACCATTTGTATCAAGACAGAAAGAAATCACACATTAATTTCACAGTGAAAAGAATAACAAACATACATATATGGTGTCTCTTTCTCACTAATTAAATAAAAATAAAAATGAAGGTTGTATTATATAATGCAATCTCCTACAAATACAGGGCTTGACGAATGCTCCGAATTATAATATTATGTATATTTTTTATATTTATTGCTTAATATTTATAGAAAATTTATGGCGTTAACCATTTTTTCAAAAGCGTTTTTCACATTTCAAAGGCTAATAGAACTGTAATTTTTTACGGCAACACGAGTTGACAGCATGGCTGCGTACGAGTATTTTATATCACGGTATGGTAAAGGTTAATAAAACTTGGAAATTTATGTTGAACCCTTTCCAGTTTTTACTGATAAACTTTATAGAAAGGAGACCAAATTGTCGAGTTATATTCTAAGTTGCCACGAACTATAGCCGCGTATAAAAACATGTTAGTACAATTTACACTAAGATCAAATTAAATCAAACAGTAAGTATATTTAGGCGGTACCTGCCGTTGATATTCATTGTCCGAAATAATTGATGTTTTAAAGATCTTTCCCAAAGCGGCGTCGGCGGTCTGCCTTGAAGAGTGATCTTATTTTTTTCTCCGGCTCGCTCGCCTTCAAGGATGCATTCTCATAAAATACAACTTTTTTACGAGCGAAATGTGTAATAATTGGTTCACGAGCAGCCTTGATATTTTTGATTGTTCAATGATGATGTTGAGCTGGTAGCTGGGTACTTCGACCTTTACTTATCGTATTTTTATATTATTTTTGATTGTTCAATGATGATGTTGAGCTGGTAGCTGGGTACTTCGACCTTTACTTATCGTATTTTTATATTATTTTTGATTGTTCAATGATGATGTTGAGCTGGTAGCTGGGTACTTCGACCTTTACTTATCGTATTTTTATATTATTTTTGTATTTCAATGGTAATTGTACTCAACGGACTTTCTTATGATATTTTTAGCTGGGCGATTAACGCGCGCCATGTACGGTTACAGAGTTTAAAATATTTCCGGACGGGAAATTGAAATTTGTTTCGTTTAACTATAAGAAGAGAATATAAGATTTCTTAGGTATGACAAGGAGGTATCAAACATGCGATGCGTCTTTATAAAATAGATATAATGTTGTTAAAATATTAACTAACTGCTTAGGGCATGTATTAAGAACTTCTGTTTGAGTGTTTATTCTAATTAATAATAATAATGGATAATTTGTATACCGCCATTTTCGTAAAAACTTTCACCTCAAGGGCTCTGTACACATAAACTGTTTATAGTTCTACTATATCTTTGTTTTTAAATTTAAAAATTGTTATTTTCAATTACGTAAATGACTTTTTGAAAAGGTGCGTTTTCAGTATCTTCCTAAATAAAGTCTCTGACGCACTGTTTCTTACGACGGAGGGCAAAGAGTTCCACGCTTTTGGGCCTGCCACCGCAAATGCCCGTTCACTAAATTTAGACTTCTGGCAACGGTTGGTCGGTTCTGCAACCCTTCCTGCAGCTGAAGTAGAGGGTGACCTGAGAGTTTGACGTCTACCATTCAAATTGTCTGGGATACAAAGTTATTGAAGATACAGAAGCGCCATGTTGTGTGTCGCCTTGTATATCAACCAACACAATTTAAATTCAACTCTTTCAGGGAATCGGAGCCAATGTAGCTGGTATAAAAGGGATGTTATATGAGAGAATTTGGAAACTCCATATATTATCCGTGCAACCGCATTTAGAATGGTTTGTAATCTTTCCAGCTGAAACATTGGCAGGCCAGCATAGATGCTGTTACAATAGTCCACACGCGACACCACAAATGCATTTATAAATAAGTCTTCGAATACTTTTAATCTGTTTCAGTTGATGTCAGCGTGCACTGACAGTTTTACTGATTTGTGTATTCATTGAAAGATCTGAATCAATGTGCACGGTACACAACTTAACTGCAGATTTAGTATTCGCAGACATTGATTCCTGTATTAAGTGTTGCCTTCTAGCCTTTTAGCTATCTACTGGAAAAAGTTCAGTTAGACGCCTATGCAAATGACGATTTTCAGTGCAAGTAATTATTATCAGTTGCAGCAAAAGAACAAGACAGATAAAGGCCTTGTATTTACGTTAATATTCCAAACCATTTAATAATTTAAGATTTATTAGTCAAGAAAACGGCTATGATGAATTGCCTAGACTTCTGCCATGAAACAAATTAGCAACCGCACCTTGGAATCTCAATAATTCTTCGCGCCATATTTCAATAGTATTTTTAAAAAGTAGGAATTACAATATGCAGCATAGTTTGCACTCAATGATAAATGTGTATTAATCAATGCTTTTATAATTGCATACACATAAATAATAAATAACATTACTTTATAATGACAAAGCTTAGGAAAAATTATACAGAGGCGTAATCTGGTCGCGTTATTTCATCAGATTACGTCGTAGTTATGTAAATTAGACTTCCTATATAATCAAGCATCAATATAGAAAATAACTACCTGAATTAATCGTCAAAATACATATTACATTATATACTCGTATACATAAACATAACAGCCGGTTATACTTTAGTATTTCTTTGGCCTAAAACGATCCTGTTTAAATCGTTCTTCACCAGCATGCTGTATACCTGCGAGCTCTGCTCGAAATACAAGCAAGTGACGTACAACCGTCTCTGAATTCAGTACAACAACAACTCATACAATACTGTTCGGATTGGCGCGTTATTGTAGCGCATCTACAATGTTTGTCGAAGGCCGTGTACATAGACTCGTTCCACTTCTGAGACGTAACTTAAATATTATTTTGTTACTTAAATTTATTATATATATTTCTAATACAAGTAGGGGGGGGACACAATCAAGACGGAGAGATATAGACACGCAAGAGATTACTACGCTTGTATTCTATTTTATTATTCTTTTATTTTATTTTATTAAAATAAAATACTTATTTTTCTAATTAAAAAAATATATATATTTTACATAATTCACAGAATCAAGATTTTTTCCTATAACACGAGTTGAATTATGTCATAGTGAACACATTAGTTCAGGTTTGAAAACGGTCAGTATAAATAATATCACTCATGACTTGTTTTATCCATATTCATCATAAATGATATTTATGTCTTAATTTTTTTTCTGTTTGATTGATTTATATTACTGAATACAAAAAAAAAAACGTATAAATAACATAACGGATAAGTGCGTAGGTAATGAGAATTCCGAACTATTACTCAATATATGTAATGAAAATTCGGACAATCATTTTATAAACCATTTTTTTCTCATATTTTCAGTGTTTGATTAAACTAACCGGAACGATCGTGAATAACAGAAATTTTACTTTTATTTTTGATTAAAAAGATTATAAGTTTTTTGTTCCCGTCTAGCACGATTGCAACTCTGAATATACAGGGTGGCTCATAAAATCCGGTCGTCATATTTGATTGTTAATTTTATATTTGGTTTTTTCAAATTGTTGCACAGAATGACAAAAATCACCGCAGAAGACCGTATTCTGATCAAAAATTTGCGAATTGAAAGACGTTGGGGTGCTAGGAAAATGATCAAAGAGTTTCAAAACTAAGCCTGGAGTATAGCTAGACTTTACAGCAGGACGGAGCTCCATCTCACACAGCCAAAAATACAATCAACTTTCTTCGTCGTGAGAATGTTAATTTCATCAAGTCAAACATGTGGCCACTGAACAGCCCAGATTTACACCTAGTAGATTATGAAATATGGGGTTTTTTGATGATTTCTGATTAGCTAAATATTGTGCAAAAAAAATTACATTAAAAATTATAATTAATTATCTTATGTTTTGAAATAACTAACGTGTTACGAGATGTTCTCATTTTTTTTGGGCCATTCTGTATAACTCTTTAGACTTTTAAATATTTTTTATTGAATCCAAAATAATGAACAGGAGCTGTAATTTAAATTGAAAATATATCACGAGCCGGAGCTACATTTGCGAGAATGCCACGAACCGGTTTATTCCGGTCCATTCCGAGCGATGATACAATGGAAAATTATCAAAATTTAATTAATTAATTTTATATGTCGGTACACATTTAATTTGTTGTGCCGATTATTAATACATTACCTGAAAGTAATTTATACAAAAACTACACAACAAATAATATAAACATTAAAAAAATTGTTATGATTTATTCTTTCGCATACCATATAAACCAGCTCTGCAATCTTAACTATTTCACATAAAAAATTGTTGACTATCGATAACATTTTAGGGTTAGGTACTGTATAAAAACTTTATTTGTTTTCGTGGTCATCTGTCCACAATGAGAGAGTCGAAAATAAATTTCTGAGATTTGTCAATTATAAGCTGGATATTATACCACGAGAGCAATAAAATTTTGAATATGAATTAAATATATTAATTAGAAAGATATTCATATAAAATCAATTTTATAGAAAAATATTGTTGTTGCGCCACCGGGATTCGAACCTGGATCTCTTTCTACACCGGGGAAGGTGCATTATCCAACTATGCTTCAGCGACGATATTTTTAGCGACTAATTTTCGAACCTATATGCTACCTTTTTGATATTAATACATTTAATCGTTCCATTATTTGAAAGAGCCATCTACCTTATTTTTACGGAATCTCAAATACCTTTGAGTAATCTGAAAGCAGACGCCAGAATTATCAATTCATTTTTACTAAATTTTGTATACATTAATACAACTTTATTATTAGGAGAACACATTCTTATTGTGAAGTTGTAATTATTCAGAACATAGGTCTGTGATATTTTAAATATGAATTAAATATATTAATTAGAAAGATATATATATAAAATCAATTTTATCGAAAAACATTGTTGTTGCGCCACGGGGATAAAGCTGAGTGAAAGAATAACTATTTTTAATATAGCATGTCTATTTAAAATTCTGCATCATAAAATTGATAGGCCTGATTTATTGCGCCTGATCAACTTTCATTAATTCATCATTACGCATAATTCAAAACTTTGTAAAACGAGTACGCAGATCTCGCTTACGTATGGAATATATCATTACCGAAATAAAAAAATATTTTTTCGTAGAAAGCAATTATATGGTTTGACATATTATTAATTAATTTTATATTCTATCTTCCTCTTTATAAGTGCACTCTTATTTGTATTTATGATTAGTTTTAAATGCGTCCAGATGAAATTTGAGAAAAGCGAAACCGGTTGACGTATAATAAATTTCGTGGTTTCATACAAGGTGTTTATTATTTAATTTAATGTATTTGTTTATAACTGGCAGATCAGAATAACTAATTTGGGATCGTCACAAGTTGTGCGGTCATTTTTTCATAAATATTTTAATATAATGTATGTGTAAACCATTTACTACTTTTTTATTTTCTTTTATTTCTCATAATTTATTTTTAGGATAAGGATATTATTGTTTTTATACACTTTTGTCAATGGTACAACGTACCGTATAAATAAATAAAAATAATATTTTTCACAGGACAAATTAGCATATTGCAACTTGATCGCCAACCTTCGACAGAAAACGACACACGAAGAAGAAGAAATGGGGTCTATTGCGATTTAACCATTCTCCGTGGATTTTCTACAAAATCGCGATGTTCATAGTTTATCAACCTTTACCCTCTGAGAGAGAAACCAGTTATTCGTGTTCCGCTCCCCGTGCAGGTTGATAGCCGAGATATAAACCAATCCAGACCTACGCCAACATTTTCTTTAGTGAGCACGCCTCCGTGCACGTAAAAGAGGAATAATGCACATTCCATGCACAGATCGAATCTAAATAAAACTCGCGAGTGTTTGAGTGTATTTATTTTATTTTTAAACGATTGTCGACAAGTTGGGCGACGTGCTTACAAATCAGCACCTCAAGGTTTAGTCCAATTTGATTTATGATTTGTCTCCGAGTCGCACACGTTAACACGACTTTATTATTACTCGTAAGTATATATTTGCATAATGAAAAATGCGTGCGTATTAAATTTCACGCGTGTCGTTTAAAACGTCAAATCAAAATATAAAGTAAGATTAATTTATTATCGTATGATAATATATATGATATTAATCAATGCGTGCAAAAAATCAATTTATCAGATTTAAGAACCGTGTTCATGTCGGTACAATTACCGCTATGCGTCACTTCAGCAGTTGTCCGTAGGTGTCTTCCTTCGCCTTGTTCTCTGTTTTATTAAATCAATCTTTTTCTCAATTACATATTTGAGGTGTTGTATCTAAGAATGTGTCCAACCTACCATCCATTGGTCACTTCGATTTTCGATGATGTGTATTAGTGATGGTAAAAAAATGGTAATGATTAATCGTAATTCTTCGAACAATTACCGCTATACTAGTTAAATCTCAGTTACCAACCATCGTTACAATCGAACACAATAACGGTTTAAATAACGATTGAACCATCACTGACATATCAACATTTGTTATTTTTGTACGATTTTTTGTGTCATTTTTCATCTAATTTTTATTAACAACTGCTCTCTTTACGACATTTATACAGATTTTATAAGTATGTACTTATACACTAGGCATGGCTTAGGATTCCGATTTAATTATAATTTAAAATAGGCGTTTGTTTGTTTTACGCAGGTTCTAAATAATATCGATGTAAACAAAATTTGGCCCAGACAGGGAAAGAGGTGGGGTAACTTTAATTCCCTCAGGATCCTAGAGAGCAACTAAATAAAATTTGGATGGCACGCAATATTATATATAGTTAAATCACAGGGTGGTGGTGGGGGCGACAAAGGAGGAATGGGGAGAAAAAGAGAAGACCTGTGTTTTACACAGAATCCTAAAGAGTGACTATGAAAAATTTGTAACTGACGGCATTCAATATAATATCGGGAGGAGGGTGCCTACATTTAGCACAGGGTCTTAAAATTATTCTTTAAACAATTAAAAAATTTGTTGGTCCTCTTAAGTAAATAGTTATTAAATTTTGGGCTGAGAAAGATATCATTCATCATACCAGGGACACAAATATATTTGGTCTTGTTTATAGACATGTTTGTTTGTTTATCTGAGTACAGTGTTTATTGATAACAAATAGGAAAAAATAATCCAGAAATATGTGAACAGAAGATCCATGTCCCAAAAGTCTTGTTCATAATAAAAATTCTGTAATAAAATAATGGCTTGAGTTTAATAAAAAAATGTTTATTTCGCATTTAAGTACAATCCCTGAGAATTTATTTCATTAAAAATTATGTTTCCTAAATGTGATCCGTTATTTCGCCGGCACTTTTCTAAACGGGAGGCAAAATTTCTGAGAACTTCTCGGCACGTATTTTCCGTGATCGCTGCCATTTCTTCTCCTCATTGGTCCAGAGAAGGAGGATTATTACTGCATACCTTTGATGTAAGGTAGCCCCGCAGGAAAAAGTCCATCGGTGTCGAGTCGGGGCTACGTGGAGGTCAGTTTATGTCACCTCGTCGGGGTAACAATTTTCCAAAAAAAATTTCTCGAATAATTGGTAAGGACACGCTCCATAGCGACTGAATTCTCAAGGACGCGGCTAGTGATCGGCATACCCCAACCACTCTCCCGCTCATTGCGTTGGTGCAGCGAATGAAGCAAAATGAAAAAAGACTTTTGTATTACAGAGAGTACCACATTATTTAATCCAGCGTGCGTGTCAACAATCGAACGCCAGAACAACAAATATTGCGTAAATTCTTCCACGACGATATTCGTGACGTCAATAAAAGCTATTGTCCGTAAACAGTAGTCGGTGCTTATTGAATTGACAGCGGCGGAGCGTGCCAACCTTCGTTTTCACTTTTGCTATTGGCTCGGGGCCAATTAAGATGTATGTCGCATTGTTCAATCAAAACAAATACATTGCATCCTAAATAGCCAGTCGTGTGGTTAGCGCTCACAAAAAAACTGAGATCAAATAAAACCGAACCGAGGTAATCCCCGCTGCACGGACTCTTTTGTATCGCTGACTGCCGGGCTGTGGAATAAACGTAATCATATATGAGCCAGCAGAAAGCAATAGCTTTTGTTAGATACACGTCTGGTTTCTCAAAAGATCAAAGGTTCAAAAGAAAAGTGGTTTAGCACAGTAATGGTACAATAACATATGCAGTGAAATCGCGATCGATCGTTCTTCGAATAATTCTTCCAGTCCTGAATTAATTTCATACAAAACACACAAAAATAGATCGCATGGATCGTCCCTCATGCATCATTTTACCGCATTAATCGTTTAATTTACGCAGCATACTTCGTAGTTAGAAAGAGAAAGATAAAGAAAGAGAGAGAGACAGACATTAATTTACATGTGAAATATGTATCTTTTTTAGAATATGTATTAAACATTTATCATAAGTATAAAAAATGTAACTTTTTCTATATTCCCGCATTCACAGTTTGTTTCAATAGGTGTCTTCAAAAACGATAAATAGAGGTTTCACTGTATATACGATTTTTAAGGAGAACATTATTATTGTGAAGTTGTAGTTTTTCAGAACATTCTATAGGCGTAACAGACCTAGTCCACAATGTTTTATGGGTGTATACCTGAATAAATTACGAGTCGAAAATCTTCAAGGAGTATGTACAAATTTTGTACCGTTTCGTAAAATATTATTTATTTATTTAAACCTTTATTGATATACATTTTTTTGTAAATCATAAGTATCATACATATATTGTACACTTATAACTGTGTGGGATGCAGCAGTTATCCACCTCTGATGCATATAGCATTGTCCTGGCTACTTTGCTAAACTACCGTCTGTGTTAAAGTAGCCAGTTTTTTTTTCGTGCTGTTGTGGTGTTATTTAATTAAAATTACAAAGAAAAGATATGACAGAGATATAAAAAATAATATTGAATAATAAGTGAATTATTAGTGCAGGTGTTGTATTGTGATTGAGTTGGAATGTTGGACAGCGGTGCTTCTGACTGATCTCTACCCAATTGAATCATATATTGAGTCCACATTTGCGTAATCTTATTGCGAGTGAACGATTTCCAGTTAGTGTTAAATGTGTTGTACAGTTTCGGAGCTAAAAACATGTGGAAACGTTGATAGAATATCGTTGTCGCTCTCGGAACTGGTGTGTACTTTGAGAAAAAAAAATCTTATTAAGCTTTAAGCTTAATAAGACTTAAATTAACGTAATATAATATTTTTGGAGTAGATACATCAAAATTATATGAATCGAAAATGTTTAAATTGCTTGTGCCTAATCTAAACCATGTCAGAGATATAAGCCTTTTTAAAGAGTTGTAGTTATGTAATTATTTCGATTAATTGAAATATTATTCAAAAATAAAAAGTTAATAAACTTCTAGTGGCACGACTGCTTTATCTTAAATGATTGAATAATAAAAGGCCTAAAGCAAATATATAGAATAAATATTGAGTCGATTTCGTAAATACAAATACATACAATAATGCGTAACATTTTTGATTCGTAATTTACTCAAGTTTTCGTTAATGAAATATTATGGACTAAGTCTGTTTCACCCTGTAT
Source organism: Eubasilissa splendida (assembly GCA_031772225.1). Lineage (NCBI taxonomy): Eukaryota > Metazoa > Arthropoda > Insecta > Trichoptera > Phryganeidae > Eubasilissa > Eubasilissa splendida. The sequence goes on along the minus strand of CM062866.1, from coordinate 13,249,567 downwards.
TTAGATAATATAATATAATAATAAAGTTTGTTCGTATGTATGTAAAACTGGCATCGCCCTCATTCTCAGTTAGATTTCAGACATTTTTACAGAGAATTTAGCCCCCATTTTTGACATTAATTTAATTCAGTTTTAATCATTTTTATCTAATCAAGTTCATATAACATCACGATATATACTCAGCATTTCAAAAGAAATAGATTATGCTCTCTCTTATTATGCGAATTGCACGGATTTTAATCCACCACTGGCTCCGTACGAATCCAGTTATTTAAATTATAACAAATGACATATTAAAACATCGGCTTAAACGTGATGTAAAAGACTATTTCGATCATTCGCGCTTAAATTTCATATTAATATTATTTTTTATATTTTTAGATCTACCTCTACATATGTAAATCGTGTTAAATAATTTATTGATTAATTATGCGGAAATGTTACGTGACCAGTTTGACATATTACTTAAATAAATCGAGAACGTTAAAAATAACCAAGATAGGTTTTTTTTTTTGATCGAATTCATCCAACCCATGAAAAGTTACGAGATTCGCATTCCGGAGCTCCAAAAATAGTTTTTTCATGAGGAACTGAACTGACCAGTTATGCAGCATAACCAATATTACAATTAATTACATCATCCAATCGTTCACTGTTTGTGGTTTAGATCTAAGGTTAAGATCGCGATATTTATTACTATTTATTATGTAGTTATTGTTTATGTTATTGCGCGTACAAATGGCACGTCAAAATCCAGGGCTAAGGAGCCGCGAAAAGCCATTATACTAACTAAAAATAAATACACATAAAAGCTATATACAGAGTGGCCCAAAAAATGTGAGAACATCTCGTAACACATGAGTTATTTCAAAACATAATATCATAATTAATTATAATTCTTAATGTAATTTTTTTTGCACAATATTTAGCTAATCATAAATCATCAAAACACCTCATATTGCATAATTTACTGGGTTTGAATCTGGGCTGTTCGGTGGCCACATGCCTGGCTCGATAATATTCTCACGACGAAGAAAGTTGATTGTTAGAACACATTCTTATTGTGAAGTTGTAATTATTCAGAACAGACGGTCTGTGATATTTTAAATTTGAATTAAATGTAATAATTAGAAAATTCATAATTTTATATGTATATCTTTCTAATTATTATATTTAATTCATATTTAAAGTTGATTGTATTTCTGGCTGTGTGAGATGGAGCTCCGTCCTGCTGTAATGTCCAGTCATGCTGTAATGTCTAGTTATACTCCAGGCTTTGTTTTGAAACTCTTTGATCATTTTCTTAGCACCCCGACGTTTTTCAATTCGCAAATTTTTGATGAGAATACGGTCTTCTGCAGTGATTTTTGTCATTCTGGGCAACAATTTTAAAAAACCAAATATAAACAATGGTAAAATTGATAATCAAAGATGGCGACCGGAAATTGTCGAAATAAAACGTAATTTAGGTAAATAGGTAAGTAAGTAAATTAGTAAACTATTTAAGCTATTGTTGATATAGTTAAACTAATTTTGATGTAATTATATCACATTTTACGAAATGTTCTCACTTTTTTGGGCCACCCTGTGTATGAGCGTGATCTACATGAACACCTTCCTTCTTGACTATGGTCTTACACTTTTTATGGCAAACTGCAGACCGTAGAACAAGAGAAGTGTCTATTGCCTTTTCCACTCGGTTAGTCCAGCGGGCGGAAGATTTTTCTCTTCCTCTCCGTCCTTGGACAAGCTGGTTGTGGCCCACCACAACAAGCTCCTCCAAACTATCTTCTATTTTCGCAAGATGACCAAAAAAATTGAAAAATTCAATTGGTTGGTGACGAAGGTCAGGCTTGTACAGTCTCTAGTGCATTCTATATTTTTATATGATGTGGAATCGTGGGCCCTGAAGGCAAGGCAGAAAAGACAGATTGATGTCTTTGAAGTGTGGTGCTGGAGACACATGTTGCGCATACTATGGACGGCGAGACGCACGAATGTCTCCATCTTTAGTTCTAGGATAGACTCTCAGCCATTTGCCTAAGACGAATCCTTCAATTTTAGCTTGGAGAAGCTTGTTGTGGTGGACCACGTCAAAGAATAAAGAGGACGAAGAATATAACCCACCCGTTGGCTTTAAGTTCTGCAGGATGCCGAGAAAAGTGGAGGAGCATAGTCAAGAGGGGGGGAGTTCCGACCGACGTGGATTTTTTATTTTAAATACGAATTAGGTACATGTTTTTGGAATAGGCTATTACTTTCACTAAGACAATTGAATCTCTGCGAGAAAACTAGTGATGGTAAAATCGTTATTTAGACCGTTATTGTGACTGTGATTGTGTTCGATTGTAATGATGATTGATAACTAATTAACGTAATTCATCGAGCAATGACTGGTACACTAGAAAGAGAGTCCCCGACAGTTAGATCTTAATTACCAGTCATCGTTAAATCTCAGTTACCAATCATCGACACAATCACAGTCACGTAACAGTTTACCATCACTAGTGGAAACATATCTGCTGTGATTTATGTTGCTTAATTTTCTGCAGTCACTTGAGTTTTAATACACCATTATTGTTATTGCGTTGGGTCTATGTTTTTACAACCATTTAATTAAAGGATAACTCACTATGTTTAGTTTTAATTAAGCGGTAAGTGCGAATTATTATGTACACACATAAATTTACATTCATCAATACTTAATTTCTGCATCTGTAAATAATATATAGATGATATTCACAAGCGGGTGTTGTGTTCTTTCGTCATAGAATACATCAAGTTAAACAAGTATTCTGATCGAGGCCCATTTATCACTTTGATAGAAGATTTTGAGGTTAAAGATGTAAACAATATATAATGAATAAAGGACGTCAGCGCAGTGAAAAACTAAACGAAAATTCTTTATTTTGGTCACAAGAATCGTTAAGAATTGACCAGTAGCGCACCCAGAATTGAATCTTGTGGGGTTGAAATAATAAAAATATTTTTAATGGCAATGGCCGAGAGTTATAGAATATTCCCACTTAACGTGACCGTTGATTCTGTTAACAAGTACAGAAATAGAAGACACGACATCTATAAATGTAAAAAAGAAAGATGTATGTGGGTTTGTTTTTTTATATAAATCTACAGTTTTATTCCGAACTTGATGAAATTTTGCACACTTGACCTTCAAAACATGATGAAGGTCACTGTTTATACGAGATTTCGAGAAATTACTTCCATCCCCCTTTCCCATCCTCATCAAACAGAATTTTGGTGCTTCTTGATGAAATTTTGTATATTTACTTATTTACTTACCGTCACGCCGTTTCTCCGCGGGGGTAGGCAGAGAGGATAGAGCGCCACACTACTCTGTCCTGACACACAATTCTCATCCTCATCCACATTCATTCATCTTCTCATACAAGCTTGCCGATTGTTGAGATTTTTAACAGAATCATCATCCATTATCTGGTTTACCTGGTTGTGCCAAGTCTTCCGCGGACGTCCTCTATTCCTGGTGCCATCAACACTTGCGTCATATATCTTTCTTACCATTCTCAACTCATTCATCAGTTCCATACGACCAAACTTACGATCAGCTTTACATTACTTCCTTATTTCTTTCGTCATAAATAGATTTGCTACATATATGCCTCAGTGATCTCATTTCCACTGCATTCAGTCTACTTTCGTTACTATTCTTCCAGCTCCGGGCCTCACTTCCATACATCAGTGTCGGTATCGGGACTACATTGTGCACTGTTTCCCAAATGATGACACCAAATAGTATGCGCGCGCACACCCGCACACTTTAGAGGAAACGTTGCCTATGTGTAATACTATCGTTAATTGTATTGTTATAAAGATATTGCTATTTTCGACTTTTAAAAAGACTGTGACAGCACTTTCACTTATATACTTTTAATTAATTTTAAATAAGTACACAAGGAAGTAATACTACGTAGAAGGATGATAACAACCCATAAGTTTGTTTTTTATTTTTTATATATGTACTCACATTCAAAATATACAAATTGTGTTATTTAATGATTTTAGAGACATAAGCTGTCTGTATCACACTTGTGTAAGATTACATTGAATTTTTTACATATATAAAATATTTGTAATTTGTCACTGCTCAATGAGGTCAGCTAAACTGGTTCGTTTAATCAATTGCATCTTAGGACATCGATAATAATCTACAAGATAAATAAATGCATCTGAATCTACTTAAATTGTCACACCTGATTTGTATATAGATTTAATTAATAATATTATACTACAACGTGAAGTAAATGTTTTAATTCAATATTTAACACGGCATTGGTAATTGATGACAGATTGATAAGTGTCCGAGGAAAATAACACATTTATTTAAAAAAATCTGGTAGAATAAATAAGTAATAATATCAAAAAGGTAACGTATAGGTTCGAAAATATTGTCGCTGTAGCGTAGTTGGATAATGCATCTTTCCCGGTTAGGAAAGAGATCCAGGTTCGAATCCCGGTGGCGCAACAACATTATTTTTAGATAAAATTGATTTTATATGTATATCTTTCTATATTCTATACCATCATAACTAAACCCGTAATATTTTGGTAAATATATGCAACGTAAAATTCATATTTTACATAATCCTAACGAAAATATTAGCGCTTAGGAATGACTAGTGAAAAATCAATTATGAAAAGGAAATCGTACAAAAACAATTGGTTTTTCCATTCATTCCGTTGTAAAATTAATACGTTGGTAAAAATACTATTTGTGATATGAAAGACAGAGATAACACACTATTTTCACAGTGAAAAGAACAACAAACACACAGATATAATTGTCTCTTTCTCACTAATTAAATGAAGAGAGATAAGAAGGAAGAATACATTGTATGGGACTTAATGAATGATCTAAATTATGTTATTAATCATTTTTTCATAATTGAATGATCAATATTCAGAGTAAATTCGTGCCATTAAAGCCATTTAAGCTAATAAAAACATTTTTTCAAACTGTTATTTACGGTAACACAAGTTGACGGCATGGCTGCGTTCGGGTATTTTATATCATGGTATGGTAAAGGTTAAAATAGGAAGACTTGGGTGGTTGGGCCGTGTGAAGGGGTCATTGCTGAACAGAAGACCAACAGGGTGCAGGAGCTTGTCTTCAAAGACATATCTGTCTTAGAAATCCAGTACTGGAGAGAAGTAGAGAGTAGAGAAAAGCGTGTTGTAAAGAATAGAGATCTATTAAGGAAAACTCTTGAAGGCTCCAAGCCCCACCAAGAGTTGTAGAACCAGTAGTAGTGAGAAGATGATATACGGTGCCCGGTACTATTAGCAAACAAGTTATAGCGCAATTATTAATATTAAAACAAGATACCATAAATGAAGTAAAGATACTAAAATATTTAAAAACAATGATGAAATAAAGTTTCTTTAAAGAAAACATATTACGTACAATATTTTAAATACGAAAAAATGTATAAATAAAATGTACAATGTAAAAATAAAAATATTTTAAATTTATTTTTTAAGGAAAATTCAAGGATTGTTTTCTCAAAATAAATAGACTTTCAAAAGTTTATGAAAGAAGGATAATAATAATAATAATAATAAAAACGAACTTACCAACACACCGTTTCCCCGCTGGGGTAGGCAGTGAGGATAGAGCACGACACTCTTTTAATACTTAATTACATTCATACATCTTTTCATACAACCTCGTCGATTATTGAGGCTTATAACAGGACCACCTTCCAGTATTTGGTTGTGCCAAGTCTTCCGTGGAAGTTCTCTATTTCTGGTGCCATCAAAACTTGCGTCATATATCTTTCTTACCATTCTCTCCTCATATTACCAAACCACCTAAGTGATCATTTGGAAGCAAAAATATAATGAAGTTTATGGTGGAGAAAATGATTTTTTGTTTTGTATTAGTATTAAGAAATTAGTATGTTGTATTTAAGTGTATTCATATTTTTAACAATTTAAATCAGAAATCAAATTGGAAAATTGTAGTTAAATATAATATGTACGAGTATTTAGACTGGACAGTAATCTACAGCAGTATTATGTATTAGTAGCGTGAACTATCGAGGGCGGTACCTTCCCGCTAGTTATGAATAATAAATAACTAAATAAAATGATTTTATGAATACTAATTATATCGCGACCATTTAATCTACATATTAATTACATATTATTATAGTTTGTGCCGGAAAGTATTTATGTTTACGGGTCCATCAGGGATGAAATAATGCGTGGGATATTTAATAAATTAAATATTCAAGACAAGAAATGAGATGACCATAAGACGAATTATTAAATAACCATCTGAAGAATGAAAGAAACATTTCGCATTTGGCACCCACTATTTTTTGTCTGTGGTTGATGCAATTGCTCAATCAAGTTATCAGGTACATAGAAATGTGGAGAAGTCACGGGTTCATCTTAATAATGATAAGCAAAATCGTGAATTAGAACTATACTTTAAATATGAATTAAATATATTAATTAGAAAGATATACATATAAAATCAATTTTATCGAAAAATATTGTTGTTGCGCCACCGGGATTCGAACCTGGATCTCTTTCCTAACCGGGGAAGGTGCATTATCCAACTATGCTACAGCGACAATATTTTTAGCGACAATTTTCGAACCTATATGTTACCTTTTTGATATTAATACATTTGATCGTTCCATTATTTGACAGAGCCATCTACCTTATTTTTACAGAATCTCAAATACCTTTGAGTAAACTGATAGCAGACGCCAGAATTATCAATTCGTTTTTATTAAATTTTGGACACATTGATACAACTTTATTATTTATTTTATAAATTGAAATTATGATTTGTAATATTGCTCGACGCCAAGAAGATCTGCTATTAAAATGCAGCGTTGAAACTATTTTAAATATGAATTAAATATATTAATTAGAAAGATATACATATATAATCAATTCATATATAACCGGAGAAGGTGCATTATTCAACATTATCCAATATTTATTTCTAATTAATATATTTAATTCATATTTAAAATATCACAGACCGTCTGTTCTGAATAATTACAACTTCACAATAAGAATGTGTTCTAATTGAAACTATTTAATATTTTCATTTCTAGAGTTAACATTGTGGTCGGACACGATTGTTAATTTAATTAACAAATAACCAACTTTATTTAGTTTTCGGCATAAAAATAATTGTTTTACTAAACAGGTATATTCCAAAGCATTATCTGTACAGTTTTTTTAATGTTATACAGGGTGGCCCAAAAAAAGTGAGAACATTTCGTAAAATGCGATATAATTACACAGCTTTAATAGTTTACTAATTTACCTATATTACGTTTTATTTCGACAATTTCCGGTCGCCATCTTTGATTATTGATTTTCCCATTGTTTATATTTGGTTTTATCAAATTGATGCCCAGAATGACAAAAATCACTGCAGAAGACCGTATTCTGATCAAAATCGGCCGGGGATGTGGCCACCGAACGGTCCAGATTTAAACCCAGTAGATTATGCAATATGGAGTGTTTTGATGCTTAGCTAAATATTATGCAAAAAAAAAACATTAAGAATTATAATTAATTATATTATGTTTTGAAATAACTTATGCGTTACGAGATGTTCTCACTTTTTTTGGGCTACCCTGTATATTATTAAAGTAGAATCATAAGTTATACAAAATTACTTTTATCTATAATAAGTTTAGAGACAAAAATGTCTAGGTAACTAGGTTAACACATACGACAAAATACTTTCATTTTATTTTCTACCCCCATCAAGCAACCACTTTGTTATTTTCAGTTTAAATTCTTTAATCACTTTTGACCCTTTGATGTCTAGTGGCAATTTGTTATAGATTCGCGGTGCACAAAATAAGAAAGATCGTTGCCAAAATTTTGTGTTCATTTTTGGCACTAAAAAGTTTCCGAAAGTTTTGCTTCTTGTTTCCTTTGATTCGGATCGTATTAATAAATAATTTTATGATTGATCTGGTATAAAGTTGTCTTATGTCCAAAACATGAAAGCATTTAAAAAGTTCTTCAAAGTTATATCTCTTGTTTCAATCCGACGAGCCATTTCTGAGCCTTACTTAGATAATCCATTGAAGCGAGAGCTGCACCGCCCCATGCACATATTGCGTAACTGATGAGACTCTGACAAAGTGAATAGTATACCGCTTTGTATTAGCTAATTTAATTATTTTGACGTCGACCATCGAATGACAGTACAGTGGTATCGAAACCGGTCGACGTCAAAGTAATCAACGTGATTTAATACAAATATAGTTAATTATTTCATCATCATCATGAATGTAAATACATCAAAAACGAAAATTAATGCATTAGATTCCAATACAAAAAATCATCATTACATACTTATATATCAATTGAACACCACCGTCCATTAGGGGATTGGTTGGTTGACAGAGCGCTGGCTTAGCATGTTACCGTTACCGGATGAAAACAGATGCAGATAACGATGAAAATAAAACACAAGGTAAAAGAAAGAGTAAAGTAGCTAACTCCACCCATGGTCAAAAAAACATTTTTGATGCCATTATGGTACACTAAGTAAGCTAAAATTCCCATCATTTTTAAAACACGTGAAATCACGTGTTTTAAAATAATAAATAGGTACTATGTGCTGAAAAACGTTACATTGAGTTTTGCAAAAACCTTCAATGTTTTCCTGAGACACGAGTGTTGATGGCACTAGAAATAAAAGACGTTAACTTAAATCATAATCACAACATTACTACATTATCACGGAAAATCAGTTAACTCTCAATAATATTTTACAATTTTAGTAAAGAAATTCAGAAAAACTATCCCCTGTAAGTACGAGATAAATCAAAATATTAATAAAATTTCTCAGCCACCATTTTTCTGCATAAATAATCTATCAAAGTGTGTTTTTGAATTTTCGTAATCGGTTTAATTACAAAATTAAACAGTTTTTTGTTGCTCCTAACATTTTAGAAAAATGGAGTTAGCTGCTTTGCAGATTCAGGTATCGATATGTGATTATGGAGCTCTACAAACTTACCTCGGAGAGTTAAATAGTTTAAAAAAAAATCTATTTGAGCAAAAACATAATTATCTGTAATAAACGATAAAAGTGAGTTAGGTCAAAATAATTTGGGATATAAATATAGTGTTACAACTTACAACCTTGCACGCAATATTTGTAACAGTAATAGTCTTATTCGGATCTGCAGCGGCCATCTACTACTCGTGTTCAATGGCATAGATAATAATTGAGCAATTATCTGTTGTTATTCAACCCGATTGTGTAAATCTGGCAATCTTCACTCCTTAGATTTGATTTTACTCGGCTAAACTCAGCGGAGCGATATTGTTGACCTGTCAAAATACGATTTCTATGTGATTTATTAGAATATTTCGAATTTTTAACTCGCATCAGTTAACGCGTAGTTTAGATTCCAACAGACAGCAATTTTTTTGGGATGTAAATACAATCGCGGTAGGTACGCGCTGGCACCGGGTACCAACTTCCGTTTTGACGGGTGAATACATTAGTTAGTGCGAGGCGCGTTGTTTAAGTGCCGGATTTTTTTTTTAAAGAAACACAACATCTATACACCTTAAACTACTTTTCAACACAGTCGCCACCATTATTAAGGTACTTGTTATAAAGGGGCACCAATTTTTGTATACCTTCGTCATAGAACGACACCGCCTGGGATGAAAACCATGTCAGCACTCCGTCTTTGAGTTCACCATCGTCATAAAAACGCTTGCCACCAAGGAACCGCTTCAGATGAAAGAAAACATGGAAATCAGTTGGCGCCAAATCAGGACATAACGGGAACCACTTGGCGATGAAAGTCAGCTGGTTTCACGTTTCGTGCATTCAAGAAACAAATCACGGATCGTATCTCACAGTTGGCGGGCTGATCTATTGTCTTGAACATTTCAACCACTCACTACAAGATGGCCACACTATGTGAATGTCTCTAACGTTGCATGCGGTGAGTCAACAGACGAAGGAAACCATTGTGCATACGCAACATCGCACCGCAGCGCTACACCTCGTATCATAAATAGTGTTACCATCTAGACTGAATTCTGCGAGAGATTGGTGAAGATGAATTTGGAAAAAATATGTCCACGTTTATTTATTTTAGTGTTCCGTGTCCACGGAATGAGACACGGACATGACTTTTAATATTAATTAAATCGGAAAAATATTTTTTTTCTACTGGGAAATACAACTAAATATTTATTCGATAGAGATTTTTTCAATACAGGGTGTAACAGATCTAGTCCACAATATTTTATGTTCAAGGAATATGTACCCTCATCTCAATCATGTCAGATATATAAACATTAAAAAAATCGTTATTATATATATATATTTTAATAATGGTTAAAGAATGGTTATCGAATTTCGAGCAGCCAGACTATTTTATGTTAAATGATTTAGATATAGATGGATAAATTTCGTATATTTTTATTTCGAATTTTCCTACAAAACGCACTATTGAATTATTATTTTATAGTGTTGTTCTATCACCAGTGCAAGTGCACCAAGTGCAAAATATAAGTTCGAAAATTTGTCAACTTACTGTGTTGGCGTAGCATAATCGGCTAGAAAGAGATCCAGGTTCGAATTCCGGTAGCGACAACAGTATTTTTTCAATAAATTGATTTTATTATCTTTTTAATTAATAAATTTAATTTGTATTGATATTGTTATTGTATTTTAATACAAGAATGTTGACAAGTGGCCTCTGAATATCTACAATCAATATGTACAATAAAATAGAATATATTATTAATTATGTCAATGAGATAAAAAATGATTAATTCAATAGGCAGTATCAGATATGTAGTGCATATATTCTATATAGATATATAAAGCCGGCCATACACGCAACGCTATACCTGACAGGTAAACCTGTTCATGTAAACATGACAAGTTAAGCGAAGATCAACTTTGGCCATGCATCGGTGCAGCGCAACTCCGACGATGCGGTAGCGCTGGTAGGTCTTCTCGTCATCCTACGAAAGAAAGAAAGAAAACGGCGACAAAAGTGGTACAAATTTAATGTATTAATTATAAATATATACATATAAAATCAATTTTGTCAAAAACAATATTTTTCGACAGACAAAGACAGACTGTCTGTTCTGAATAATTACAACTTCACAATAAGAATGTGTTCTCCTTAATAAATAATGATTGTTATTTGATAAAGGAATTAAATGTAGAGTCTCAAGATTACTGTAATTATTTAAGAATGGATAAAACTACTTGCGATTGCGAGACGTTATTTTTTCGAACTACGCAACGCGACCTTTCCCTTTGCCGTGGACCGAACAACTGTGACCTGCGCGTGCGTTAGCACTTTCCCGCAGGTTTTCAGGTCGCCTGTACAGGTAGAGATACCTGTGCCAGTTTTGTTACATACACGTTCCGGATTATCTGTACAGGCGACCCGAACAGGTATACCAGTTATATATACAGCTGCGTGTATGACCGGCTCGAAGGTGTCTCAACGAGAGGTGATATTTTAATATTTGAATAAAACGCATTATTTTTTCAAAAAGTGACAACATTTATATTAAAACAAAGCAATATGTAAATATATTTAAAACTTCATAAAATAAATGTAAAAATATGAATTTTTAATACGTCAAGTGTTTTTGTAAAAAAAGTAATATTGTTATTTTTTTTTTCCCACATTCAACAATGTTGATAACATATAATAATTGTTCATTTTAATAATAAATCATTCATTAACAATGCTCGAGTTTATTATATTCACCGACCAGTTTCGAAAAATATATTTTTCTTCATCAGGGTGATAATAAACTTACTAAAACTATGTGTCAAATTATTATTTTTTTAAATATGAATTAAATATATTAATTAGAAAGATATACATATAAAATCAATTTTATATCTAATTCATATTTAAAATATCACAGACCTATATTCTGAGTAATTACATTTTCACAATAAAAAGTGTTCTCCTATTATTATTTTTTTAATTATTGGGAAATTAATTAAAAAACAATTTAAAAAATAAATCTAGTACCTGACTAAAACTGTTATGATGGTAAGATTGATCTAATGATACGAAATTATTGGAAACATTATTTAGGACTTGTGGGATAATCAAGTTGGTTATTTACGCGATATTTTGGTTAATTTTACTAATTTTTAACGATTCTAAATTACTTAATTTAAGATCAACATTGTTTATATGTAAAATATTGATTAAAAACAAAGTTAATTAATAATTTATTATATGATAATAATTATATCAAAATTTAAAAAAATCATCCATTTCAGGTCTGCTATAGTTGAGATTAGGCACATACAACTTGAACATTATCGACTCATATTTTTAATATGTATCTATCTGTGTATACTGAGTCATATGAATATAAAGTGTTTTAAAGGATAACGCATGTTTGTTGTTTCAGAATATAGTTCAATATTTATAGTTTATAATTAGTCAAATTCAAAACATAGTTCTGTGGTATTTTAAATACAAATTAAATTTGTCAACTTGAAATATATACCTACAGAAAAAATACGCTAATCAAACAAATAATTTAGTTGGTACCGGGATTAGAATATGGACCTTTTCCTATCCTCGAAGGCATTTGGAATCCATCGCAATTTAAAGCTGATTGCTTTTAAAAATGGAATAATAATAATCAGTGTATAAAGACCTGATTCACCATAAGGATAATACAATCATAATAGAATTCAGTTAAGTAACAAAATAATATTTATGTTATGGAAAAAAAAACACAAAAAAGAAAATATATATAAGCAAAATTTAAATATATTTCAGTCAGGATAATAGATGTATCAGTTTTATAGAATATAAGTACAAAAATTTGTCATAAATGTAATTGGTTGATATTGCGGAATTGGTTAACGCATTAAGAAAGGAAAAGGTTCAGGTCGGAATCTCGGCAGCAACTAAAATATTTTTTTTTAGTTGATTAATTTAATTTGTATTAATATTAAGTGTTTTTCTAATAGTGTTCTGAATACATAAATATATGTAATGAGATATTGACGAAGAATTCACTAATTTGGCTTCTTCAGTAGATGCAGCATCTGGATGTCCTCGTCTATTGGCGCCAGAAGTGCATATCTACGTGTGAGTGTACACGATTATGTCGATCCAAGGACACCGATAAAACCTGTTAAAGTGATCGAGGAACCCGTTCCTTGTATTGCATTTATATCACTTCCTCTTCTCATCAGAGAATGCAGAAAAGGAAACGTATTAAATCGACGTATTATTACAATCTTATTACAAGTTAGACAAGCAGACAAGTTCTATGTCCAGACTTGACAAAATATGGAAAGACCGCGAAGATCAAACTTGTACGGTCTAGGATTTTTCTGTTCTCGGATTTTTTTCATTCTCGGGACTCGATTCACTGCTCTGGATCATTCCCGGGATCCCGGGCATCGTGATATGTTAATAATTTTTTTTTAGAAATAAAAGATTTTGTGTTTGTTTTTTATAAACATTGTTAAATTTATATCAACTAAATTGTTATTTAGTTAGTTAGTTGTTAATTTTTATCTATGCTTGCCTTTTTAATTTTAGTATACATCGTTTCCTGAGGAAGATACCATAGGTATCGAAACATGTTGATTTATCAATAAATAGTGGTTTGAACAAGTTATTTTTTTCTTATTATTTATATAATACGTTGTCACAATGTAATTTTGCTTGTCGATGATGACGATGATAAGAAGTGTTCTATTAATTTCTTCTTCTTCAAAATCACTCCTCAATTTTTCTTCTCAATAATACATGGTCAATTTTCAAATAGTTTAAAGATAATTAAGTCTTTATGTTACAATAAATTTTCCTCGTAGATTTCTATCGAGTAGAGTATTTGGAATTCGTGAATCATGCATCTGCTGCAGGAGCTGAGCATGCAGAGTCTGGATTCCAAGTCTAGTTCCTCATTGTATCGGATTTCCCACATTCCTCTATCATTCAAGGGTCTACAGATACGCCTCAAGATTTTTCTTTCGATGTTCAATTCTATTATTTTAGATACATAAAAACCTTCTCAGCGTTTAACACATAATTGAAAAATATGTGTCAAGAACACAGTCATAAACCATTAATTACAGATTATTAACCAGAACGAGAACATGAGCGTAAGAAAAATCAATGAAAATTGATTAAGACCAAATCGCATTTATTTCGTAGTTTGGCCTTTGTTAGGTTAGCTGAGAAAGTCAAGGTAGTTAACGTAATTGAAGATCTATCTCGTAACACGTAATTGACGGTTACTGAAACGGGTCAGACAGCTCACTGTTGAGAAACACATAAAAAAATATTAATTAATTTTTATTTTACGGTGTAAAATGGCAAAAGATCTAAAACAACACGATAGACGCGTGTGGGTGGTACTCTGATTATTGCGGTCGCCCCGGGGGCACAGTGAATGTGTCTGCAAACAGTACCATGGTGAAGAATGAACAAGTGAGAAGTGAATGCAAAGTCGATTGCAGCATCACGAACAAGATTAAAGAGTCGTTCCAGATTGCGGAGCTCACGGGAGAATGGTGCGACATATCCAAGTTGTGATGATGCCAACAGAAGTGGACGATGTGTTAACCAGATGTAGGTATACCGCGACCTTGGAACAACAACGTATCATCTGATATTTTGGTCAAAACTGACTTTTTTGTATAAAATTTCTATTGCAATAGAAAATTAGATAGATTAATTAAGTCACCTCACGATAGCTCACATTCAGCTGGATTGACGAAATCATCAAGATTTGCAGAAATAATGGACAGAGAAAACTGGGAGATGCTCGGGGAGGCTTTTATCCAGCAGAGGATATAAAACGATTGTTATGATGACACAACCGATAACTGCTGGCATACATATGTACAATGGCAATTCTTGGCGAAGATCCACACGTTATTCCTTGTTGGCCACATAGTGCTTGACATACCAAGACATTGATCAATGTAACCAAACGGAGGGAGACAATCTCGTAGATTTAGTTGAGACATAATTCAATACCGCATACACGTGACGAGATTTTGCTCTAGAGATTAGCTTGAGATGTTGGAAAGAGACAAATACTCAAACCATTGCACACGGCGTACGTTCTGACAGCGAGATTTGATATGTACACATAAACGTCACTTCAAACTATCACAGATCCCCACAACTACCTATTCTGGAATTTAGATATATCATTAAACTTCATTATATGAGGTGTTAAATTACAAATATTTATTGCGTTTTAACTGCTACTGGGGAGATTTAAAATCACCCAAATGACGAACAAGAC
Organism: Eubasilissa splendida; assembly: GCA_031772225.1. Classification (NCBI taxonomy): domain Eukaryota; kingdom Metazoa; phylum Arthropoda; class Insecta; order Trichoptera; family Phryganeidae; genus Eubasilissa; species Eubasilissa splendida. Next base: position 13,234,237 of record CM062866.1, on the reverse strand, counting down.
GACAATGACATTTGACGTTTAACATACGGGCGTGAAGTGCAATCGTCCGCATTTTCACAGATCGCGGAGTGTCAAACTCGATTTTCAAGAACATAATAAAAATGATGTTTGATAGAAACGGAAAGACTGAGAAAGATATCTAGAAGAGGGTGACTGCAGGAAACAAATTATAGCTAATGGAAACTAGTCAACCGAGGTAAGACTAGCGGTACATAATGGAGTCCTGGTACCGATACTGATGTATGGAAGTGAGACCTGGAGCTGGTAGAAGAGAATCGAAAGTAGACTGAAAGATTATAAATATGAATTAAATATGTTAATAAAATCAATTTTATCGAAAAATATTGTTGTTGCGCCACCGGGATTCGAATCTGGATCTAGATCCAGGTTCGAATTTATTTTTTATTTTTTATTCTTTCATATTTAAAATATCACAGACCTATCTTCTGAATAATTATAACTTGACAATAAGAATGTGTTCTCCTAATGAAAGATTATAAAGCTGATCTTAATATAGTGCGTAAGATTGAGAAAGGATCACTTAGATGGTTTAGTCATATGGAACAGATGAATGAGGAGATAATGGTAAGAAAGATATATGACGCAAGTGTTGATGGCACCAGAAATAGAGGACCCCTGCAGAAGACTTGGCACGACCAGGTAAACCAGATACTGGAATATGATACTGTTAGAAGCCACAATAATCGGCGAGCTTGTATGAAAAGATGTATGAATGTGGACGGGGTGAGAATTGCGTCAGGACAGAAGAGTGTGGTGGCGCTCTATTCTCTCTGCCTACCCCTGCGTTAATTTAAATGTGTGGCTACAAATTGTAATCAATTTTGAAATGATTGTGCAAATTGAATGTACAACGTTCGTGAAGAAACGTTTAATGGTTGTGTGGCCGGCGTTCACCGACCGGACAGATTTATTGACTTGTACTGGCAATTAATTGTTCAATTGCTAAACCCTTTCCCGCGAGAAATAATTTGTTATTACGTGATTTATAGGTACGAGGTACGAAGACAACGATCTTTCGCGTGTGTGGTTGATAATGATAATATTATCCCACGGCTATTTTTATTCACGGCACGCCAGTGAATTAATTCAATTATCATTTGACCCCGGACTGTTGGTTCACAATTTAATATTAGATAGAATCAAATCACTTTTGAACTGTGTAGCTTGCGCAAGTTTAGATCCACGTCGACAATTTTAAGCGGCTGTAAAAATTGGCGCATATGCAACACCCCTAGTGCACTATATTTATGGGTAGACACGTTCAAAATATTAGTCGAAAATCTCAACCGTGTCAGAGATATAAACATTTAAAAAACGTCATAGTTATGTGATTATTTCGATTAATTAAAATATTTGATTGTATATAAGAATACAAATAATAAAAGATCATCGCAATTTCATAACAATTTAAATTTTTGCCAAACTCCTTAGAAGTTTTACGAGATTGCTCTTCAATTAAAGTAATTAATAACATAACAGCAAAAATAAAACAGAGAAATTAAATAAATATTTGACTTTTTTATTTTAGTGTGTTCACTGATGCTTCTTTATTTTCATTAATGTTGAATAATTCTTTACTGATTTTATTAAAAAATCTTGGTACAATACATTTTCTCGTTCTCTAACTGTCACATTGTTCGCGATCGGTACTCTCACGGTTCGTCCCGAGGATCTGGTAGAATTGCTATGGCGAGGATCGGTATTCATATTTAAATTGTTTTTAATCTCTTCTAAAATTATATGTTACTTTTTTGTCAACTGGTAAGATTTTACATATTGTAAATAATTTGTAATAATCATCTTTATACAAACACTTTGTTCTGTTATCTACTATAAGTTATAAAAATCTTGATTGTAACTGTTTAATTTTATCAGTGTATGTTTTATATGTTAGTCCGTAGTTACTCACTCCATAACTGATAACCGAGTCGACCATCGCAAAATACAGCGAGTACAGTGTGATGATTTAGGGCTTGAAGCGAAGATGTAGAATAATAATGGGTCAACTTCACAAATACTTGTAATTTAGTGGAACTAGGTCTGTTATTGGTTGGTACAATATTCTCTACATTTAATATGGAGTAGACAACATGAACGACTCAGCGGTGACAGTGTGATGCGCTCGAGGCAAAAGACACACATGTGTGTGAACGCACCGTACAAATCTACTACGCGGCTGACACACCGCTTGTGTCACGGCGACCGACGATGTTTCAAACCTCAAACACTAATTATATTTATGTAGATAATTTAATATTGTTTTTTCGTTATGTTATACAAAATCAATATAAATTTATTACATAAAAAATTTGAGTGAGTACCTGCAATTAGTACCTACTCTCATGCTAATGGAGGAAATTTTATTAGATTTATTTTTGACAATTTTCATTTGCTAAAATTTTAGATTACATTATAGTATTATTTTTATAATTAATTTTTTTAGGTACATTAGTATCGTGTAGGTAGTGAATAGATTTTTTCGATGTATATTACTTTGTAAGTGATTAATTTAAATTTGTTTTATTTATCACATTTATAATATTTATTTGTAATTAATTAACGAGCCGTGCAACATAAATCTGGTAAACGGGGTGTATTTTTTCCCATTTTGAAAATCATTTTCTGATGCGTCTGACATTCGAATAAATCCTATTACTAAAAGATAATGGACGCCAAATCACCATTTCCGCACTCAATATTGCATTATAATTATTATAATATTTAAATTTTGAAAACAAAATAATGCAACATATTGTTTTTTGATCACTAATTGATTATCCTGTTCAGGCACTCGACGCGGAAGAGAGACTCTGTATCTCAAGTTTTATCTCGATTCAAGATTGTTCCGCGTTAAAAAAACGTTTGAAAAGTGGCAACATCCGATCACTTCCATCCGATTCGTTTCTAAGATATCGGGTTTTTGGTTGTTTGAAAACTCAGAACTCGGGTCAGACATTACCGGGAATAAGAATCACCAGCGTAATACATAAAAATTAAAAAAATGTTTTTTAAAATGAACCTAAAAGATACATTAATCAAATTAAATGTATCAATTAGAAATATATACAGATAAAATCAATTTATCGAAAAAATATTTTAGTTGCCAACTTGTTGAATCCTTTCTATTCGGGAAAGTGCGCTAATTGATTACACCACGTCAACATAGTAAGTTATCTACAGATTTTCAAACGTTGCACTTTTTTATTTTTATTTAAAAATATGTTTCGATAAATTGATTTTATCTGTATATATTTCTAATTGATATATTTAAATTGCATTAAAATATCACAGAGTTAGTTTTATTATATGGAATGGTAATGAAACTACTCCAAAACGCTGAATGAAAAAAAAATTTGTTTGAAAGTGTTGAAACAATACAAAACCAAAGTAAATGTATCTGTTCCGAATTCGTAAACACAGTTTTGGCGCGTCTTTTCGAATCGGCCGCGACCCGTGTTATTGACACATTCCGCATCCGAATTCCCATCCATACATTTCCTCATGCTCGTTTTTTCAGTGTGAAATGCGACCTTGACGTCAACTGGATCAATATTGTTTGGTTGATCTCGACATCGCGGTAGCATTCGCGGTGTGGATCTTTCAGCTCCAGTGCACCAGCACTGTATTGTTTGTTTGATCTTGTGATATTGTGTTTTGATCACGTATTGTTTGTTGTGTGTGCCGTGGGTGAACTTGTGACATCGCCGTCTTCAGTTGGAAGCGGAGATCGGCTCATCCGCGTGCCATTTTGTGTGATCTCGGCGGCGACTGCATGGATTACGGAGGTGTCATATACAAGGTAAGGCGAGCAGTCCTTCCGAATCCCGGTTCCTGACATTACTGGTCTTTCGACTAGTCGAAATCATTTTTTACTCAAAGCGATGGTAAAAAAGTTACTGGAGTAAAAACTTACCATAGTAAAAAGTTACTACTAATCATACATCCGATCCTAAGGAATTGGGAAAAAATTGATCTTGAGGCTTGTTTAGTGCGATGTGGAGCGAGGCTTCGGTCATGTTTCGGACGTGATCTGTCCACATTATTGTAAATCGATTTCTCACCTTTCTTTCTTGTACCTACGTTCCCAGTGATTACCACGTAATAGAGGAGCGTTCACTGCGTACAAGCAAAAAACTGTGCATTACTAAAAATTCTGGGAAACTAATATAAATTAAATAATCAATAATATGTTATAATTACGCTAGCGCCTACCGTGTATCAATAGAACCATTGGTTGCTTAGTTCTGGATGCAACTGCGCGACGCCACCGGAGCGCTGTAGTCCTCTACTGGGTTATTATTCATTTATAGCTACTACAATTGCTAGCCATCGTTCTAATCAAGCCATTGCTACCAACTGAATTGACGTACGAAGTCCTTACTAATGCAGTTTCAGAAATGAAGAACATTTAAACTTGGCTTAGAGCTGATCGAAGCATCTACTTTCCCATTTACTAATTCGCAAATTTTACCATCATACTAAACGTGTCGTATTCATTCTTTGAATTCGATGATAATACATTTTTATTATGATGGATTAATTTTACCTAAAGACGTCGGTTAAACGAAAGTTCATAAACCTATGTACAATGTAGCATATAGCATAGTAACAGCATAACCTAAGTCTGTACCTACTGCACGCCACTGCTACTCCGTCTCTTCTAGCAACATGCATGAAATACTTCGTTTCTTGCATGTTACAGAGAACCTTTTTTTTAGTGCGGAGTTTCTGACGGATTTGATTCCCGACGAGACATTTGTTCGTTTCACAGTGCATTGGATACGCAGCAAGCGATGCCAATACAATCGTTAATAAAATACCACTAAAAAATTATTTTATAGAAATAAAAAAAAAAATATATATATATTTTTAGCGACAAATTTTCGAACCTATATGTTACCTTTTTAACCTTTACCATACCGTGATATAAAATACTCGAACGCAGCCATGCTGTCAACTCGTGTTACCATAAATAATAGTTAGAAAAAATGTTTTTATTAACTTAAATGGCTTTGATGGCTCGAATTTACTTTAAATATTGAGCACTCAATTTTGAAAAAAATTATTAATTACATAATTTAGAGCATTCATTAAGTCCTATATAATGTGTCCTTCCTTCGTATCTCTCTTCATTTAATTATTGAGAAAGATACATTTATATTTATATGTTTGTTGTCCTTTTCACTGTGAAAATAGTGTGTGATCTCTGTCTTTTATATGACAAATGGTATTTTTACCAACGTATAAATTTTACAACGGATTGTATGGAAAAAATAATTGTTTTTGTACGATTCCCTTTTCATAATTGGTTTTTCACTAGTCATTCCTAAGCGCTAATATTTTCTTTAGGATTATCTAAAATATGAATTTTATGTTGCATGTATTTACCGAAATATTACAGGTTTAATTATGATGGTAGACCTGTGTTGGTTTGGGAAGGGTTAATATTAATAGATTTAATCGTTCCATTATTTGAAAGGGCCATCTACCTACGTTCTGAATAATTACAACATCACAATAAGAATGTGTTCTCCTAACTATTATACTTAATTTTATCATTAGTCTCATATGCTATACGTTGTGTTAATATATTATGACATTTTTTAATTCTTAATTAATTCATTAAATAAATTCATGACAAATTACTGTCATCGTTCCAGTTCAAGGCGCCTACTCACGTCGTTAATGTTCGCAAATTTTATGCTTTAAAAATGGTTTACATATTCCTCACATGTTCTTACTGGCTAATTATGGAAGTGTAATGAAAATAGTGGTTGATTATGAAGATATAATGTAGAGATTACAGTGGGTATCTATCTATATATCCTCACCTCCGTTAATTAAGCGAAATCGATGCGGTGTAGCAGAACGAAATCGAGTTCGGCCGCGTTGAAAAGCGGTTAGAATTTTCACAACCGAATAAATGGTAATATTTCGCATACCAGTTAATATTTTGTAATCAAAGTTAAGTAAGAACTTAGGGTTGTTGATTAATAGGCGAGCGAATGTAATGAGCAGTAGTAGATGGGAATGTATTTATCTGTTTCAATTCATAATAATTTTAAATACAAATTAAATGTATTAATTAGAAAAATATACATATATAATCAATTTTATCGAAAAATATTGTTATTAAGGAGAGCACATTCTTATTGTGAAGTTGTAATTATTCAGAACAGACGGTCTGTAATGTTTTTAAATGTAACATATAGGTAAATAAATTTGTCATGAAAAATACTGGCGTTATAACACAATTGGTAGTGTACTTCCCCGGATTGGAAATAGAGATCCAGGTTCGAATCCCGGTAGCGCAAAAACAATATTTTGTTGTTGCTACCGGGATTCGAACCTGGATCTCTACCAATCCGGGGAAAGTGCATTAACCGATTATGCTATATCAACATTTTCGAACCTATATTTTACACTTTTTTCAAATTGATACATCTATCGTTCCATTATTTGAAAGCCATCTTCTTTATTTTTCAGCGTCAAAATTTAAAGTGAAAGGACAGAGATTATTTTCAGATATTAAATTAAAGTTAATTTAACAAAATACTTATTCTATATCACTATTTATTGATTATTTAACATGTTTCGATACCTATGGTATCTTCTACAGGAAACAATGTTTACTAAAATTAAAAATCAAGCATAGATAAAAACAAAACTATTAAGTGGTGGGTAACTAAGTAGGAACTAATATGAAAACAAATTTAAAAGGTGACTATTTGCAAAGAGGATATGGTTAATTATAATATTTGGCTCATCATTAACACCTTTTCTTATTTCTAAAATTTCAAATTTATCTAACTATAAACCCCTAGCATTCGTATGTATAATTTCTAAACCCTTGTTAATGTCAAAAGAATGGTTTGTTTCCAAAATGTGATTGGCGAATTCAGAATAGTTGTCGCTATATAATATTTAAGAAGTGAAATCTAATTTGATTGCGTAAATATTGAGTGATTCAAACTAAACTGTTTATTTATAGCGCTATTTTTTTATTTTTCAAGGTTAAACACGCCTATTGGTGAAATAAAGCCTCAATTATGCCAATAAATAATTCAAATAACGGTTGAGTTTGGATCACCCATATAAAACCATAAAAATTCAATCAACGTAAAAATAATACTTTTGCTTTTATTCAAGTAGGTACTCGGATTCAAGGTCATCACCAACCACCGACCACCACATCACCGACTGTGGTCATAGGTGTTCATATTATTTACCAATTTTTTTAACTGCATACATATAGCACGAAAGAAATTAAATATCAGTATGTCATAAATGTTCAACCGTTGCTCGCGCGTGGTTGCGAAACATGGCTCTCAACAAAACATATGAGAGATGTAGGATTGTTGGGCGAAATGGCAATGCACAGTCATTGGTTGAATCAATATTACGATACGGAATACTAGATTGGGGAGGAACTTGTCCAATACATCTCAAACCGATAATTACAACTCAAGAGATGATAATAAAAATAATTCCAACCAAACAAGTTTTTAAAGATTTTCCTGTATTAATTTTATCTTCCGATGATGTTATCACTTTGATACCACTTATGCAATCAAATAACTCGGCAACTTTTTTTAAAATATACGACTGGATTAGCTGACAATATAATACGCATTAATGTAAAAAATACGTTTTGTTTACACAAAGATTTAATGTTCGAAGAGTAAATACTTTTACTGTTGCATAAATGTATCATAAACTATCGGGTTTATGTGTCCACAAATAATGTGTGTAAAATAACCCTCGTCCCGCTTCTAATGTTCCAAACCCCTTTCCTATATGTTTATTCATTTACTGGTTTGTAGACACGAAGGAGGAAATGAGAAAATATTTTTTTAAAATAAAAATATCACACGAAACCAAAATTTGCCAAAGGAATTGTGATGCGGCATCAAAAGCATACATCTGTGTACGGGGCATGTTGTTCGGTCCCCACCGAACTGTTACACACAAATCAATTAGGAATAATTGCAAACTGCTCTGATTCAACGACCATATTTATTTAAACGACATAGCACATAGCGCAAACAGGCTAGATACCTTTTATTATAATGCTAATTTTAATGGTATAGAAACATGCATAAAAGTTTTATAATATCAACTAACCTTTATAACAGGCAAATTGATGGGTACAATTGAAAATCAAAACGCAAGCAAAAGAGAACGTTCTATGAAAGGTTTAAAAGGTAGGTCTTTGATCAACACTCAACGTAGATAGAAGATTAAAAAGAAAGAATATAGTTTAGAATGGTTTTAAATGCCCAATAACATTGTAGCGTAAAAATCAGGATTAACGTTGCTCGCCCATCTTAGTACGGGTAAAAGGCTACAACTTGAGCTTCCACTTTTTTATTTATTTATTTATTTAATTCTTAACATAGTGCGTACATAAGCACACCCATATATACTCTAATATAAACAAGATTAAAGTCTTTTCTTTTACATATCTGGTCAGTTTCACTTTAAATCTATTCAATTTCTTTTTCTTTCTTATGTTTCATTAAAAATCTTCATCCCACTGTACATCATCGATTTCTGAGATTTGGCCTTCTTCCTGAATGGCAGTCTCAGTCTATTCTTTCCTCTCGTACGATGCTCGTGCATCAATCAAATCATGTTGATTTGCATACATTTTTTATTATATTTAAAAAATTTGATAAATGTGGAGATTGAGGGGTGAGAATTGACGAATATTATATATGTATAAAGTAATCATTTAAGCCAGCCGAAGACAGGTCGTAAGTCATGTAATTATCCTTATAGCTTATGTAATATAGCTTTGTCTTTATGAGATATCTGATATTTGTTTAATATCTTATTTGTTATGAGATTTGGCCTTCTTCCTGAATGGCAGTTTCAGTCTATCACTTCCACTTGTACGATGCTCGTGCTCATGTTGATTTGGATCAATTTTTCGTATATATTTACTTTAAATTTGTTTTTAAAAGCTAAATAAATTCGGACAGACAATCTTATTTGTTTATAATGTTAAATATTATTAAAATATTCAGTACATATCATGATAATATGAATGTGAAAATTCCAGTAACAATTCTTATTTTCGGTTAAGAGGTACGGTACAAGTATATGATGGGAATAGTAGCGCAAGATACGGTATACGACGGTTGTTTTATACCAGTGATGAGAAAAAATGCTACTCTCGACTCACTGTTGTGATTGTGATTGGTATTCGATAACATCAGTGATTGAAAACTGTGACTGTGATTACAATTTAATTACTAATGCGCGTGCGTCGCACGATATATACAATACACGAAAACATAATTGAGTACATTTATTTATATTATTAAAATCTCATTTGCGTTAAAAACATATTCTAGCATAAATAATGAATATAAATCTAATGAAAATGAAAAAAAGAAGAAATTTTTCGGATCAAATTCTTAGTAAATACGCGTAAAACGTTTTGGTAGAATCTACTAGATGACGCAGATTCAACTGATGGATTTAAACGGTGGAGTTAGAAAATCAATAGAGTTTAAAAAAAAAATTTTGAATCACAAACCACGATATTCCCAGATATTCGATCACTGTTAGTGAGTGTGACTTAAATATATTAGTATTTATACTCATCTATGTCGGTCCCTCGTGATTGAGATCGTGTTTTATATATTTTATACTATGTACATATTAAATATACATTTGCTTTAAATTATCATATCATGAATTTTTATCACAAGTCAGTGTTTAATTGCTACCATTAAATTAAACGTTTAAGGTCTTAATGTGCGTTAAATGCAAACAAATTAAACTATGCTTATCTTCTGATTAATTTATTATAAAATTTTGATGTATTTATTTTTGCAGAAGTAGCTATATCTATGGAATTGTTGGAACTCATTGGTGTAAGAATTAGCCACAACGGGACTGGCCCTGAGTGCACTGGACTACTGGGCGTGCACCTGAGCCATTTAAATAGTAAGTGCTTCCGAACCGGGTGGAACCGGAACCGAAGAACCGCGCACCCGCGTGGTTTAAAAATAACCGAGAACCGGATTGTTTAAATTTTTGATTTCTCCAAATTAAACATCTTTTAATCACACAATAACATTATTATTTTCGTGGCGTTCGGATATGAAAGTATAGAAAACGTTATCATAAATACAACTGAAACATAATCCAATATGAATTAAATATATTAATTAGAAAGATATACATATAAAATCAATTTTATCGAAAAATATTGTTGTTGCGCCACCGGGATTCGAACCTGGAATAATGAACTAATAATAATAATAATAATAATAAAATAATGGAACGATTAAATGTATTAATATCAAAAAGGTAACATATAGGTTCGAAAATTGTCGCTAAAAATATTATCGCTGTAGCATAGTTGGATAATGCACCTTCCCCGGTTAGGAAAGAGATCCAGGTTCGAATCCCGGTGGCGCAACAACAATATTTTTCGATAAAATTGATTTTATATGTATGTATTTCTAATTAATATATTTAATTAATATTTAAAATATCACAGACCTATGTTCTGAATAATTACAACTTCACAATAAGAATGTGTTCTCCTAATAAGAAACATAATCCTTTTCTGAATTTCTGTTTTCATTTCCGCGAGAATATTGCTTTTGACCGTTTCAACTCGTAAGTCCACTCTCAGTAGATATTACAAACCTGACCCACAACTCGCAAGTCTATTGTGAGAAACCAATGCACACTGTTAATTCAAATGCGATATTTAACTAAACTAGACGAGGATATCGAATGCTGAATGACACAGGCTTATAGAGGAAGAATTTGACATCAATCCAATTAGAAAAAAAAATCAGTTTATTTCTGGTTAGGAAGTAATTACAGAATTAATTGCGATATATGTTAGCAACTAATAATAATTGCATTTATTTAAATGAATATGTAAGTTTTCAAACAGTTGTAGTTTTCTGTCGGTAGCGTCGGCGTTACAATCATTATTTATTTAATTAAATATTATTTTAATGCAATACTGAAATCAAATATTTAAGTATATGTGAGGTCCAGAATCTAAAACAGATATGTCCACTTTACTTATTATTGTACCACAACTGTTACATTTGCGATCATTATTGTCTGAAAACATATTTGTTTGGGTTTGAATTAATTGTCTATTGGAATGAGCAATTTTTAAATGCGTTTTTATACGAAATTCAGCAATATTTGTCTAATTTCGATAGGCCTTGTAGACATTAATTTTCTTTATAGTTGTACGTACTTAACTCAAAAACCATAAAAACTGGACATGTCTGATTTTGATTCTATACCTCACATATATTGTACATATATAATATGAATCTAAACTATGGATCAGTTTAATTAGAATAGTGGAAATATTTTTCCCAAAACCGGAACCGAACCGGATATTAAATTTGGCCCAGTATTTGGATGCCCTATATTTAAGGAAGCATACTTGATACATACATTAATCACACGTAAAATATATCACTTCAGGTAACCTGACTGTAGACAGCGTGTACACTGGTGACACTTTGCTCTAGTGTCTAGGAGACTTGGCGGTAAGTAAATCATTCTGTTCTGAATACAAAATACGATAGCCAGCTGGCTCCACGCTTAGTTCCGAGCTGTCTTTTACGAGAACCTTAAGATTAGTTTTGTGACATGTCCCAAGCGCCATAAGCATGAATCCTAGTCTCGTTTCAAAATTGGCGTCTTTACTAGTCTTCTTTTGATGAGCACAGAATTGAGCGCGGCGTGTGTTACAATTTATCTATTATTGTATGTTTTATTCAGACGAAACATACACATATCGAGCATTCCCAACAAATACACGCACCATTAGAATGTACATGTATGAAATTTTTCTCTGAATACAAAATACAACAGACAACGAATGACAGCTTGTTTTGCGCTCAACTCTGTACTTTCACTTGGTGATGTCCTTTACGCGAGTTTGGAGGCAAGTCTCATTCATGTACTCGTACAGTTATAAGTTAGGACAGATGATTTAACGTCAAATAAATGTCGAGAAAGTGAAATTATTATATTTGGATGGATATAAATGAAACAATCTTATAACTCTACTTGAGTTCATTAGCACTACTCGAGTTTCGAGAGAAACAGTAACTCTCATCGACAGGTGAAGTATTAAATACACGTTTGTATGTCTACCATCAAAGTCTTGTTTCCTGTATTTATATGTAGTCAGTTTAATACTTTTCCTGTCGATGAGAGTTATCGTTTCTTTCGAAACTCGAGTAGTGCTAATAAATTCAAGTAGAGTAATAACATTGTTTCATTTATATTTATCCATTATGATGAAACTCTACAGAGTTAACGCCGATTCTATTAATAATATGAAATTATTATATTTATTACCTAGGTACCTAGATACAATTTAAGTCACTATATTATATTTAATGCGTATTAATTTAAATCATCTTACAGTCGCATTGTAACGTTACAATTTTTTTAAACATCTAACAATAAACATTTTTATGCAATTTTTTGAAAAAAAATTATCTTTAGTACCAAAAGATCATATATATACTTTCATACCAATTCCACAATGAAATATATGAACTTATCATTCAATTTTCATTTGTTACGAACATGACATAAGGGTTTTTTTAATAGGACAGATTTTTATCATTGTTTCAGCTATTTATAAAGGTTAGCACGTATGTCTCGCTCTCGTCTTAGAACGGGTTTAAAATAGGTACTAGTTTGTAATTTTGTAGGGTTGATTTCTTTGGTGGTTTAAGTAGGATTAGCAATTTTAAACAAATTCTATTATTTTAATGTGTCCCCGATTTAGTCGCAGAACTGTTGGAACACGGTGCGATCCTCGCTTGTAATACTGTCGTACGGCTTTGACGTGACGATGAGTAACCTGGACCTGTTGGTCTGGCGCAGATCCAGCATGTTCATACCCAGCTTAGTCCGCGAAGCAGGACGGGGATATTATATATAATGTTACCGTTAAAGTATGAAATCCGATAGTACATGATATACCTACTTATTTTCTAAATTAACGGAAAGAGACTGTTAAGTGAGTAATGACGGATAATTCAACACTTTAACTAATTGCTTTACAGAGTAAGCATCTTGATGAAAGATAAAACCAGATATTTTAGTAGTAATAAAATTCTTTCAGATTCAAATTGTTAATTCTCAATCTTGAATATTTATTTACGTTATTTTTTTCAAAAAAAATCCGGGGTTGCCAGTTTAGATCAGGATTGGATTCACTATTTCCAATATATCAGTGTTTTTCAAATGTACACAAACGTTAAAACGCGACACGCCTGTGTACCGCAAGTATCCTAGTAAGCCGCTATATTTTCTTAACTTTCTAATAATCCACACCCAGATCGGCAGATATGCAACTAGCCATTTGCAATTAAATTACGATTGTTTGGCAGCTCATCTTTATTTGTATTAGTTTATAACGATGATCAATTAGCAAACTGACCGATCAACAATTTCTTATATATTTTCCACGCCCGTCCTTTTCGTACTCTACCTCCAAATTGCCCCAAACCGCGTTGTTAGCTGAAGTTGCGTGCGACATTGAATGAAGTGAAAACTTTTGAAAAATCGCGCAGGATTGACAAAGTTTATGAGTTGCGCTTTTGTTTATAGGGACTGCTTATCTATTTTTTTTTGTTATTATTCAAGTTTAATTACAGGAGTTTAAAAAGAGTGGCGCTTTAGTAAATAATTAAAACACACTGCAATATACAATTAACTATATCCTACGCCTAACTCAACCACGAACCAATCAGACGTGCGAGAGAGATTAAAAAGAACTATTATTATAAATACTAATTAATTGTATTTTAATAATTATAAAGATATATATATATAAATCAATTCTATCGAAAAATATTGTTGTTGCGCTACCGGGATTCGAACCTGGATCTCTTTCCAAACCGGGGAAGGTGCATTATCCAACTATGCTACAGCGACAGTACTTTTGACGACAAATTTCGAACCCATATGTCACACTTTTCAAATAAATACATCTATCGTTCCATTATTTGAAAGCCATCTAGTTTGTTTTTACGAAATCAAAAAAAAACAATATTTTTCGATAAGATTGATTTTATATGTATATCTTTATAATTAATACATTTAATTATTATTTAAAATATCACAGACCTATGTTCTGAATAATTACAACTGCACAATAAGAATGTGTTCTCTTTAATAACTATTATTATACTTTTTTAGACCCGCTATCTTTTTTGCCTGTCCATTGCGGATCACAGCTTTTTTTTACAGTAATCTCGTCAATGGTAATTTTCAACTCCCGGTTAACTTGTGTCATCTTCTTTCCCTTAACTCGTCACATTTAATCTGTATAATAGCAAATTTTTTGAACTACAATGATATTGACTTGTGATATAATCACTCTTGAAGGGTGGATTGCCTATTTAAAAGAAGAAGACCCGCTATTGAACTTTGACTTTTTTAGTTTAACCGGTTTTTAAACAGGTGTAACCATTTAATTCATAAACTAAATGTATAATCATGTTTTTTTCACACTCTAACGTTGATCTGTAGATTGCTTGGTCACTCTTTATAATATCGGAATTATAAATGTTAACGGTAACATATATATGTAATACAACTATATTAGATAAATGATTATGTAGCTAGTGCACGTGTATTAGTCAATTGCTAGCGGAAGAGAACTCTCACAGCTGCACTGATTTATCTTTGATTCACACACTTTGATACACCCACACACGATGACGCGCCGCTCAGTCATATCGACTTTCCCAATCATGGCTTTGAGGTTCAAGGTAGGTTTTTAATGAAAATTTTCCGCAATAAATATTAAAGATATAATAACAATTTTCCTATACAGATTATTTATTCACCCCGATAAGGAGCCTGATCTAGCGAGGGCAGGTAACAAAAGAAATAAATTACGTGTTAAATAAAACGAATACACATATATCTTGAATAAAGAAGCTAAATTAAATTGGTTTGTTGAATAATTCTGCCGATCAATGAATTCAAAAACACAAAGCATAGTGTTGGTATTTTGTACATATTGTTGTTGTTTTAATGCTTTATGAATCACATAAATTGACAATGAAACATATCAAAAAAATTCTTTCAAAAGCAAAAACAAAAAATTAAGAATGTGTTCTCCTTAATAATATATAAGTTGTATTAATGTGTTCAAAAATTTAATAAAAATGAATTGTTAATTCTGACGTCTCCTATCGGATTACTCAGAGATATTTCAGATTCAAAACATCAGATTAAAAATAAAGTAGATGGCTTTCAAATAATGGAACGATAGATGTTTTAATTTGAAAAGTATAACATACGAGTTCGAAAATTTGTCTTCCTAGATCAGATTTAGCCCAAGTGAGATATCGCCATAATATCGTTCTATAAAAAATTCTGTGAGCAATATAAATAATTATTATTTACAATTCTTTGGGACGAGATCTTCTAAAACAATGAATTATTTATCACTAATCATCACCAAAATATTCAACGATTGTATATAATATTCAACAGAGTTCATTCTTGGGATTAGAACTGACAACCGCTTGAACAAAGTTACATAATATATATATTTTTTAATAATAAAATCGTTTGAGAATTTGAACAGATACGTATTCACATACCTGCATCATATATACGCAGAAGATAATTATAAAGAAAAAAAACACATCTCACACTACGTTTGCTCGAAGTGCATTTTTATGTATATATTATTGCGTCTGTAACGCCACAGAAATTATTTTTAAATATTGAAACTACTAATGAAACTCGAGAATGCATGACACGACATTAGTGTTTAAACGGAAAAAAAAAACTAGTATTAACAATTAGTTACTACAATTGTTATTCTCATTATTAGTAGTAAACATCGCGCGTGTGTGTATTAATGTTCATCGGGAAGAAAGGAATAAAATTTCATTACAATTATTTTGGAATAAGTATAGGTAGATACTAGATATGTATGAATTCACAAAGAACCTATTCTTTACCTACGTTCTGGAACCGTTTTAATAAGTGTCAAAACGTACTTTCACGTTTATGGGTACTAAATGATATATGAAGTCACTGTGGTAACGTATTAGTTACTTTTTCGTCTCGTTTTTATTCTAGGATTGTTCTAGAACGAAACTATTTAGGTGGTGGGGGTGGGAACTAAGATGTTTACAAGTCAAAAGAGTGTGTTCAACATTTTAACGCTTAATATTGTAATAAAGTACATAATGGTAATTAGGATTATTTTCGTTTGAAATACATCATCGACCAATTTTTTTAATATATGCGATTCTTTGGACCATTATTGTTTTACATCTTACTGTTTTCGGAATTGAACCTACTATAAAATTAATCTTATGTGTTATGTGGATTGTTACTGTGTAGGTACAGCAGTAAATAATATACCATTTTATAAATGTTTACTCGTGTAACCTTATTTCTTACAGTACTTAACACTAAATGATAAAATAAATATTTACACAGGCAGACAAGCGTAGAACGCCACATATTCCTATCTTTACATAAGTCATACGCTACTTCCATACAATTTTTTTTTTACATATTACAGATGATCTCATTATGCAAGTTGCGCAAATTCACTTAAAACTGTCCACAATATTTTATGGGTGGATACCTGACTAAATTACAAGTCGAAAATGTTCAAAGAATATGTGCAGATTCTGCACTGTAACGAGAAATATTATTAAATATCACAGACATGTGTTCTGAATAATTACAACTTCACAATAAGAATGTGTTCTCCTAATAATAAAGTTATATCAATCTGTCAAAAATGTAATAAAAATGAATTGATAATTCTGGCGTCTGCTATCAGATTACTCAAAGGTATTTGAAATTCTGCAAAAGCAAAACGATTAAATGTATGAATATCAAAAAGGTAACATATTGGTTCGAAAATTTGTCGAAAATCGCATAATTATATTTTTTTAAATACCTATATTTCTGACATGGTTGAGATTAGGCACATATTCCTAGAGCATTTTCGACTCATAATTTAGTCAGGTATCCACCCACAAAATATTGTGGAGTAGGTCTGTTACACCCTGTATATTTAAACAGCTGTTTTTTAACGTCATATTTGTTCAATAGAGATAAAATCTTGATACTTATATACCGATATTCTTCTACGAGCAATTATAATAATTTAATAAAATTAGAATCTACTAATAAATTAAAACGATATCTAAATATCATTGGCAATTTGTAAACATAATGTATTCAGATTTAAATTATAAATTAGTATTAAAATTGTAAATGTTGACTCAAGGGTGCTAATAATTCCTTCTTTGGTAAATATAATCATATATCAGTTGCAACAAAAACTGGATTTGTAATAAATCAATTTATTGACCAATGATTGAAACCATTCCAATGAATTAAATTAATTATATACGAACAGTCAAAACAGTAATGTAGGTTTTTTATGTCAATGGATATAATGACTATTTTATACTGTATCGACATATTCAGTCACACCAAATAAATATAATAAATAATAGACCACACCATTTCCCGCAAGGATGGGCAGAGGGGATACAACGCAACACTTTTCTGTCCTGAAACGTAACTCTCATTGCCATGTTATCTTTTCACACATGGTTTGGCATCTTCCGGTATCTGATTTTAACAAGTCACAGCAGTCTTACCTCACCTGTTTCTGGTGCTGTCGATATTTTTGTTACAGCCTTATCACTCTCTCCTCATTCATCCCCTAAGGTCCGTGACCACGATGATCTCTCAATTAGAGTTTAATCTCTGAGAGTTGCTAGTGGCACATGTGTAATAGATGAGTCATCCTAATCTGCATGATAAATATACGGGGTGATGATTCATGTACCGCTGTTTTGTTCGTGGATTATTATAATGCACACAGTACACACATATGTTTACAGCCTCTAAGATCAAAGTCTCATTGAGAGAACGTCGTGAACACGGACTTTTACTCTAAGACAAATTATAGATATTTCATAGAGACGAAGCTATTATATTATATGGGAAGTATGAAAGTATGGGTATTACAGGGCTTACGACCTGTATTCGGGTGGGTTAATAGGCTTAATGGTTCATTAGTGACATCTATGCTGTTTCAGGGAAATGATTATCAAATTTCAATCTATAGATGGCGACAGCGAAGTTGTAGTTAAAACTCGAAGTGTTTCTACATAGTTGATTGATTGGGTGGAATGGTGAATGTTTGTAATACCCATACTTCCTATATAATATAAATAGATTCGTCTCTATGAGATGTCTATAATTTGTCTTAATATAAATGCCTTTGGAGGTAAAAATCCAGTAATTGTGTGTTCTTGAACATACTCGAATATTGCTAATGAAATCTAAAATTACATTTCTAGAGTCATGCCATCATTAGATATGTATGGCGAATTTTTCTGACTTGAAATTATTATTAATTATACCTGTACTAAATACGAGTATTCACACCTAGGTAAAAAATAAAATAATATTAACACTTCCCATCTTTTGACACTGGGTAATTTTTTCAATAATGTTCTTGTATTTTATTAGCTCAGTAACCTTTAAAAACATAATAAAAATACTTTGTAATTGTACATACTCTATCAGACTACTATGTTAGAATGTATAATATAATCGAAATATTACATAAGACTAATTACTTAATAGTTTTTGAATACAACGGTAATCGCTGCAGAGTATTTTTAATTTTTTTATGTACATGTAAATATTTTAATATCTGCCTCGCCGGGCTTAGTCATAGTTACTCAATAATCAGCGAATATATCCACATTGTATACAGTTAATTAATAATCAACAAATATAATTAGATATATTTAAAAAATATTATTAAACATGATAATTGTATAGGATAAAACATGAAATTTTTTAATAGGTGTTCTTTTAAATTGTGACGAAAGTATACATTAATAATTTAAGGTTGGTATTAAATCATCATTTACATCAAAGTTACGATAATGTAAGTCAGTGCTTGCAAGGACATTTCTTTATCTAATATTATCACCAATCAAAGAAGGGAAGATTTTTCAGGTCGTGTGTGATTGGATGCCACTATTGATAATAATGTAGTTGATAATTTACCATTTTAAAGGAAGAAATAAGTTTACATGATATAGATTTAAAATAGTTGGTAGTGTACTTCCCCGGATTGAAAATAGAGATTCAGGTTCGAATTCCGGTAGCTCAAAAACAATATTTTTCGACAAAATTGATTTTATATGTATATATTTATAATTAATACATTAAATTAGTATTTAAAACATCACAGACCTATGTTCTGAATAATTACAACTTCACAATAAGAATGTGTTCTCCTTAATATAAAGAAATTGGTTTAATCTGTATATCTTTCTCATTGATACATTTAATTTGTATTAAAATATCAATGAACTGTGTTTTGAAAAAATTGCAACGTCACAATAATAATGTGTTTTCCTTAAAAATATATTTTTTAAATTTTAATTGCCAAATGAGGAAACTAGAGTATTATATC
The DNA here is from genome assembly GCA_031772225.1 of Eubasilissa splendida. Lineage (NCBI taxonomy): Eukaryota > Metazoa > Arthropoda > Insecta > Trichoptera > Phryganeidae > Eubasilissa > Eubasilissa splendida. Next base: position 13,214,700 of record CM062866.1, on the reverse strand, counting down.
TCGAATAATATGTATAATATACATTAATTTATAACGCATGTTAATGTACACTTTATGTAACTAAATAAGCCCTACTTGGTGAACTCCTGTCTCAGGGCACACTTTGTGAACGTGAATTTATAAGTATAATACGTTGTGAAAATTACTATATATTAATAATTCATAATAGTATTACGCTTTCCCGTTTACATCTGTGACTTTCTGGACGCTGGCTTCGGCTTCGGTAGTGGCATTATGGCTGTTTAGTGCATGATTAAACGGTTAGGTCTGTGAGACGCGATCATGGCACAAAAAACGTGTTGTTTAACGCGCAAAATGAACTCTTCTTCGAGAACTATATTTTTAATCTTTTCTATTTTATAACGGTAGTCGCGTTGGTAGGGATGTTTTTAATAAATACATCTATGTGTTTCTTTATTTTCAATCTTAAATTTACAATAGCATAGGAGATGAAATAATTTAAGTTCAGTTTTTTACATTAGGTGTTAACACAAATGATTTACTAGTCTCCAATAACAGCACATCCACCAAAAAGATTCAGATTGCTCCCGAAGCAGGAATGATTAAGACACGCTGAGTGAGATTTATCTCGGACAATTTGTAGGGCACCAATACGACAACCTTAGAAATATTGCATATTTATTTAAAATGTTTGTGATCGTGAGTGCATTCTCTCTGTGCAACCTATAGTATGGTAGACTTTGGATCTGTTTCGACGACAACCCTAAAGGCAACCAGCCCTCTATAAATCCTCAACGTAAACATCCCTAAACGAATTACGACCACGATTGACACGTTCTTAAATTTATTGCATCCCAACAAAAGTCTAATTCGTCCTATGTGGAAAGATTCTTTTGTCTCCTCTTTGATATCCTATGTTCATGTCAATTTATAAACAAATAAACATTACCAGAAGCTTTTTCAATGACCGCAAAATGTCATATAATATATACAGATAACACATAAAACAAATATCTTTCTTAAATTTTCTTTTTAACAAATCAATCAATGATCCATTTCTTTAGATGTGAATTCGGGAAAAACATAAAAATAATTGTCTGTGTTCGTTCACAAAATAATACCCATTCTCTTATTGGAGAAAAATGTACGCAATTGACAAATTCGACTAATTAAAAAGCTTCCGCACTGAAACGTGTTTTGACAGCAGCAGTGCCTTGATAAAAAGTTCATGCATTGAAAAAGGACTCACCTTGTATTTTCAGGAAGAAAATAATCGCTGCGATGCTGACGACAACCTGACAACAATCTCAGCTGACAACACGCCTAGTTTTCAGTCTTTCTAGCACAGTTTTACACACAATTCGGCAGTTACACAAAATTTTTTCGTTTTCCCGCTCAATATGCTTTCCTAGACAACAAAAGCGCGCTAAACTTTAAAACTGATTCGAATGAAGCTTCTTCTGTCAAAAAGAACAATCGAACCCTTTGTCGAATCTAAGTTTCCGTCTTTAAACTAGACGGACCATAGATTCGTGTTTTCGCGCCGTTTTCTTCGTCTTTTCGTTTGGAAAGCTGTGGAATCGGCTAACGGTCTCCTTGCGCAAGACTCGAACCGCTGACTACCGCGCTTCTAGCTCTGTCGACTAGTGTCGCGGCTCGCAAATGTTCCAACAATTTATACATTTCGCAATTGTCCGACCGCGTGCATATTAGACCGGGCGCGGCAAGGACATGTCCGAGCGGCGAGCAAATCGTTCGCTGGATGCAGAAAGGACCTCCAAATTTAATCGTACCTGTTTGTAAAGAATCGGCAAAATTGCACTTTTTTACCGATGTGGAACAATGCTTGCATTTAATTTGATGATAGGAAAATTGAACAGAGATAAAGCTCAAGAGAAATGGATAGTCAGTGTAAAGATACAAATATACATCTGTATGTATTTAAGGATTGTAACGTGAACATATAAAAATGAATTCTTAAACAGTATGTACAAGATAGAGTACAGAATGAACAAATAAGGAAAAAATGTAAAGCCCATCTTAGTAAAGTGAGTAAGATTAAGAATGGATTACTTTGGTGGTTTGGTCACATGTATGAAATAATTGGCACCTCCAGGTGAACCAGATATTGGAGGATGGTCCTGTTAGAAGCCTCAATAATTAAAGATGTATGAATGTAGATGAGGTGAGAATTGTGTGTCAGGACAGAAGAGTGTGGCAACGTAATGATAAGATAGTTAGATACAAGATACCATACATATATATATATATTTTAATAGATTTGCGTACACGTAATACTACATATCACATCAATATTCTTACTATTTTCAAACTAAGCTAAACGCTTGTACTATGAAAATAGGACTAACTTGCTGGTGTTCTTGAACGAGGCGCGATCCTCCGACCACTAGATCACTAGTCCGGCGTCTTAACCACTGCACCAACAAGCTATATTAGCTACAATATTATATCCTTGTATGTACTTCCATTTTGTGTTGTATATGCAATTAATAATAAAATAAATAAAATGCGATTGTTTTTTGAAAATTATAAGTATTCGTAATTTATATTGTTTAGAATTTTTTTTATTGGTATCCAGTATCCATTTTTGTGATGGTATCCAGCATCCAGTGTCCAGTGTCCTGAGCAATCTTGATAGTTACTTTGTATGGATAACATTTTATTTAAAATAGACGATCATCTCTTTTTGTTTGTGTTTTTGATACATTTAGTATATATTGTGTGCGAGTCGGTTTATCACGATGTATCGTGTATGACTACAAATACAGTTATTTTGCATTCGTAACATAACAGTCCGCACTCTTGCATATTCCTAGAAGTAGAACATCTTACAAATAAAACTCATTTATTCACCGTTCATGCAAATACCATAATGAGAAGTTAACAGATATTGACCTTAAAGAGTTCTTTTGAACCACTACAATTTTAATTTTAACCTATCATTCTACTTACGAACACATCTTGCTCTCCCTTTACCGCAACAGCAGTTTCAACCGCCATTCCATTTCTTCCACCTTTTTTTAAATCTTATTAAACTGCTATATTATGTGCTTACACATTTGTATTTAAAAAAAATATATTATCATATCGTTACGTAAGTGGCAACACCGGCTAAATCATTTTTCGTTATTTTTTAGGAGAGGAATAAAACTGTTTTCTGTATCACTAATGCTACTTCTAATGCTTATTTCTTTAATGTGGCAACTCTTTCACGTTCAGGTTTATTGGAAAACCGTTAAATATCAAGGCTTTTGAAACGTAAGCCCGCTCGATTTAAAAAGTGAAGCCATCTCAATATCGCAAAAAAATTAGATAGCCGGTGTTGCCACTTAGGTAACGATATGATATATATATATGTTAGTTCTATTATGTTTAATTACACTGTTATAATCCCTTAATTAATTAAATAAAATAAATTATTTAACACAGAACACTCCCCAGGTAAAATGTGTTACGAAATTGTGTTAAAAAAGTATGTAACATTTCACAGGAGGTTTACCAACGAGAATATTGTGCTGACGTGATATTTGCACGTAATGTTGTACGCGTGTATTAGTTATTTCAGCTATCATATTCCTACACTGGGTTTAATAGAATCTAATGAAATTAATTTTAAATACTAATTAAATGTATTAATTTAAAATATATACATGTAAAATCAATTTTATCGAAAAATATTGTTGTTGCTCTACCGGGATTCGAACCTGGATCTCTTTCCAATCCGGAGAACGTGCATTAACCGATTATACTACAGCATACAGTACTTAGACTTTTCAAATTAATACATCTTTCGTTCCATCTACCTAGCCATCTACCTTATTTTTATAGAATCTTAAATATCTTTGGGTAGTCCGATAGGAGACAACAGAATTAAAAAATAATTTTTATTAAATTTTGGACACATTGATACAACTTATATATTATTAAGGAGAACACATTCTTATTGTTAAGTTGTAATTATTCAGAATGTATGTGATGTATTTAAATACTAATAATAAATAATGAATAAAAACTACACAAAAAATAAATTACCATACAAAAAAAATTCACAGTAATGAATTAATATCCAAAATGTACTATTGATGGGGAAGATTGAGACAAAATTCATGGTAATCTATATGATTATTGATTATTTTTAACTTTTATAAGTCTCTATTTTCAATCGTGTCTGATGTAGGTTAGCCAGATTGTTAATTAATCTAGTTCTGATATTATTGTTTTTTCTTTGTAGTAACGCTGTTCAGAAATCGGAAAAATCTTAATCTAAATAATACTTAATTCAATTACTTTTTAAACAAATATCAGATATGTCATACAGACAAAGTTGTTTTTTATTATATTTAATGGAAAATATATAGAAAGAAAGTATGGGGTAATTACAGGGCTCACGACCTGTCTTCGGCAGGCTTAAGTGATCATTTTATATATATATATAAGACGTTCACCAATTCTCACCCCTCAATTTCCACATTTAACAAATTTTTGAAAGTTGTTTTGTTTTGGCTCACGGAATTGTCTCTGCAGCAGTTTTTTTAATGTATGTAACAAAATTTGATGTGGATTCTTCGCTTGTTAGCAAAATTGTTAGAAAATAATTTCTGTTAACTTACTGAAACATAATGTTATAAATATCTATTACATAATCTTTTAGCTGACTGACCCTCGTATATTGCGATGAATCTCAAACACTGGCATTATTATTACTACTCCTGGCAGCAAATTAATTTTTTTTTTCGTTAAATAATTTTTTTCTGTATATCTTTCAAGTTGATTAATCCTCAGTTAATCCTATTAAAAACTTCTAGATTGTCCTTCAGTGACGTTTCCAATTTTTTTCTAAGAATTTCAAATGCGTGTGGATAATTTAAGGCAAAACCCAAAAATATAACCTGGTTTTAATTATTCTTATAGAGTAAAATTATCACATTTTTTATTTATTTCGTGAACTATACGACATGGAACTATACGGAAAAGAACAAGACATACTATACGCATCTAGGAAAAAAAAAATTTAACAGCTTACCCGAAAACATTAAAAAACACTTTAAAAAGAAACATGTACCCCTAAACATATCGCTAATGCTATTATTTTATTATATGTAAGTTATTGTAAACAATAATTTTTATTAATATAGTCCATTTCTCAAGTGTAGAATGACATTTTTTTTATTGTATTATATCATTGAACTTATATCAGATTAATAAATAAATAAATAAATAAAATTTAAAAAAAAGGTATTTAGAACATTTTCCATACAATACTATGTGTGAGGATTTTGCTCCCATTAGATTTAAGGGGGTCCCACTTTGGGAATAAGTGAGGTTATACAAGAAAGACATGATAAGTTATGGATTGGTACATATGTTATAAGAATCAGAAGGTTATGTGTATGAGAGCCTGGTGCCCCTATTTATTACACTCAACGCTCACGTTTCTTTTGAATATAATCGCGGAGTGTGTGTGGCCAGACCAGGTTGAACAAGAGATATTTCTTACAGTTGGTTTATTGTTGCTTGAGCATAGTTATAGCTAGAAGAACATGCAGTAAAAAGTCTACATCGAGGAGCGTTTGCTAGAGATCTTGACAGGAGTTGCGCTCAAGAGTCGGCATCCAGGGCGGCTGCCGGCATATATTATTGTCGTCGGTACCGAGCGTGTTTTATGAGTGTCAGGAGCACTGCTATACGCACAGGTAGGCGGTGATGGTGGTTGAGGAGGCGATTGACATCCACAGCTTCTTTGGAGATTCTCTCGGCTATTATAGTCCTCGTGTATACACCATATCTCAGAGATTCAGAATCTTGCACCTCAATTAACGCTTGTTATACGTCAAACGTCAAATTTAAGTCCATTTATTAATTCAGAATAAATAGTTGTAAGAATGTAGGTGTGATTTTAGGTTTTAGACGTGGTTTCGCTGTCAAATAGAGCTTCGTGTACTCGGGTTAGAGTTTTGTCTCTTTCTTGATGTCTTAAGTTGATCTTAATTAAAACTCTGGAATTTATCTATCATACAGGAATCAAATAATAGACATTCTGAAGAATCGTATTCGAGCAGTATTTATTTGTACTATTGACACTAATTGAAAACTAAACATTTCAATTATTTCGCTGTATTAAATCATTTTAAAACCCCAGATATGTCCTTAACGATTTATTTTTGTAGGAAAATTTAAAAAGTAACTGATACAATGCTTCAGATTGAAGTGTTAATTTCTTTTGAATTGTGAATTAGGCATGCAGGGTGTAAAATACCTAGTCCACAATACTTTGTGGGTGGATACCTGACTAAATTAAGAGTCGTAAATGTTCAAGGGATATGTGCTTAATTTAAATCATGTCAGAGATATGAGCATTTCAAAACAATCGTAACTATGCAATTATTTCGATTAATTAAAATATTTTAATGATTCCAAATTATATATTGAATACATACAATTAAAAGTTATCGAATTTCGAGCGGTTAGATAATTTTTTAAAAATGATTTAGGGAACACATTTATTTCTAAGTACTACCTAGACTACTAGTTAAACACGATTTTGTTAAAATTTCAAACAAAAATATTTTCCGTAACAGTACAGATTTGCACATATTCCTTGAACATTTTCGAGTCGCAATTTAGCCATAAAATATTGAAGACTAAGTCTGTTACACCCTGTACATACTTTAGAAACAGAAAAAAACAATTCAGTTTTTGAAATTCGATAATAGTCTATTGTGTCTATTTTAATAATATATATTACATTATAAAGGATCAAATTTAGTGTTTGAAAATGTGTAATGCTGATGTAAGGCTGTTACACACACTAATGCGATTGTTCTTTCTAAATGATAAGTAGTTAAACTTTAAACTTTTTAATTTTCTTCTTCTGACGATTTGCGTAGTGTGTTTTTTTTTTGCTTTTTGCTTGCGCTTTGCTTCCAGTTTTTCCTTACTTGCCTGTTGGGCTAAATATAGTATAATATATTGTCCTGGATCAATAAAATACAACACACAATATCAGAGAAACATTCCTAAACATAACATAAAAATAACCTATTATGAAGTAAATTATTTAGTGACCGAGCGTATGGTGTAGGTTGATAATAAGTTGTAGTTGATATTATTCACGTCAAAATCGGAATCAACAAACCGTACTTAGAGATGATGAACCAATGACGCGGACACATTTCGAATTTTGTTTGTAAAGTGTATTTATGTTGAAAATAATTTTTAAATATAAATTAAACACGAATTATTGAGCATGGTAGTCGTCTAGTTTGCTTTTACTCAATTTTTAAATCACATAGATCATTGATGTATATCAAAAAAAAAAACAATGGACCCAGTGTACTTCCCTGTGGGACTTCATATTCGATTTCTTTTTGTCGGTTACAATATTTTCACCAATTGTGGCAGTTTGTTTTCTTTTCTTCAACTAAATTTTAAAGAACTCAAGAGCCATACCTCGTATATCTAATACAAACATTTTCCTCAGAAGTATTTTATGTGACACCCTATCAAAAGCCTTAGCAAGATCTAATGCCTTTTCTCCAAAATACACAGATTCACATATATATTTATTCAAAGAGTTTACGGCATCTTGGGTTAACACTTGGCACAACAAAAGATCACAATACAGTGCTCCACTGCAGGTGAGGTAAGTGGTCCACAATGCAAATGATATCGCATTGTCAAACAAAATAGAATTGATCCAGTAACACTTGATGGCATTGGGCTTACAATCCACAATATATATGGAATCAAGGGTAGGAATTTGGATGCGGATATGTGTCAAGAACATTAGTCGCGGTCGATATTAAAAAGCACGCCAAAAGAGTGCAAATATGGAACACTATCAACTTAATTGTTTTGATAAATTGACATCTCAACTGAAAAGTGCAACACAGACGGCAGTCTGGCAAAGTAGTCAAGACAAGGCTGTATTTATCAACGATGGATACCAACAGGATCCCACTCAATAAATGAATTAACTTAATAGCGATGTGATTGTAATAAGTGTATTTCATGATTCAGGTATCAATATAAAACATTTATTCCAAGTGTTTTATTGGAAGGGTAAAATGGTCTAATAAAAAATTGTCGTCAGAAGTTTGGTGGATGTAACCAGGTTGTGATTTAATTCGGTATTTAAAAAAAAGAAGACGCATTTTTATTGTAAAGTTTCAATTTCAGAACATAGTTTCCAGATTTGAATCCTGGTCTTCTTCTTCTTCTTGTGCCCTATCCATTCAACGGACGTTGGCTATCGACGCTTTGTTTACTGCGGCCCGGAAAAGCTCTAAACCATTGCCTCAGGTTCTTCAGCCATGATGTTCTCCTTTGTTCTCCAGGGCTTGCATTATGAGGTGCAAGATCTCATACTTCTCTGGATGTCTCATCGTATGTACGAGATATTGAAGTTTTCAGATTTTTATTGTTTTAAGTACTTATTTTTCTTTATTCATCCGAAATCCGAACCATAACATCTTTATTCGTAACTTTATCCATCCAGCGTATTTTGAGCATTCTTCTGTAGATCCACACCTCAAATGCTACAAGTCGGCTTATCGTTTCATCGGTAAGTGTCCATGCATCCATTCCATAAAATAAAATCGAGCACACATAGCATCTGACCATTCTCATTCGTAATCTAAGGTCGATATCATGACTGCAGAATATGCGGATAAAGGTTGCACGAGCTTGCTTACATTTGATTTCAACAGAAGGAATCCCGGTAGCAACCAAATATTTATTCATTTAATTGTATTAGTAATTTTTGTCTCACGTATTGTGTGATATTGGTGGTATTTTGTCATTGTATTTAAATTTTGGTCTGACTTTGTGTCCAAATAAAATAACAAAAGTGTCAAGCATAGAGCATAATGCACGAGTTATTTACAGAGTGATGAGTTGAAAATCACGAACCGTGAGTCAATCACTTAAATCTTTAAGTCACACTCACTATCAGTGATTATATATCTGGGAATATCGTGATTTGTGATTTATTTTATTTATATCTGGTTGTGAACCGTGATTCCGCGCATGTGTATATGAAACGAAAATGTTCTCGATGGAATGACGTTATAATTCGTGATAAGCGCCATCTAGTAGATTCTGTCAAAACGATTTACGCATTTGATCTGAAAAATTAACTCACCTTTTTTTAAGAGTTTTCATTTATTTAAATTAGATATATTTGTATAATGCTAAAATATTTTTTTTACGCAAATGAAGTTTGAATATAATAAATAAATACGCTCATTATCATGTTTTTTAAGTTTATTTATTTCGTGTATTGTGATGTCGTACGGTGCATGCATTTTAGTTATGAAACTGTGATCACAGTCACAGTTTTCAATCATTGCTATTATCGAATATCAATCACAATCACACCAGTGAATCAAGAGTAGCATTATTTCTCATCACTACTGCGCTCTACTTGTGAAGGGTTTTCATGGTCAAATTACAAGGTTTTAAGATTTACAGCCAATTTATTGCTTTTAATCTTTTCAGTCTATCTAGATACTGCACATACAAATGCAATTAGCAATTTTAAAATTGTTGGATAATAAAAACGTACCGTTAGTGTCAGCGATGGTGCGGGGGGTCACGAGGACTGTCAGAGAATATCCCGACGTTCAGCAGTGGGAAACGCTTACTGCGAACCTTGAGGTGTCACCTGGGTGGAGTAAAATCAAGGCGTGCCTGCATGCGAGGAGGTGAATTTAAACGGAAAGAGAAAAACCAGGCTGCAGTCTCAAGGTCGGAGCAAGTTGCGACCAGAAGTGCGATGACCCCTGATACGGACTGCAGACTACAGATATTCATTACTGTTACAGGTAGGGTTTGTGGAAAAATATTTAGTTTTTCGGTTAGGGTTTGTTTTGGGTTTCGGACTCTTCGAGTCTGGGTCCTGGCCCGATTCCTTTTCTATGTATGTATTATTTCCTATAATATCTCACGAATGAAATAAGTACATATTTGGTAAATTATTTATTTTTATACATATATATATAAACATTTTTAGAAATATTTAAAAGTCTTAACAAAAAAAAAAAAGTTTATATAAACTTACAATATTAGATTCAGTAAAGTAGTACACAATTTTATTAAATATTAAATAAAAACTATTAATTTATGTAGCAGGAGAAAAGACAAATTGTTTACGACGATGGACGTTTTGATGATGATCAAAATGTGATAGGTTGGGTTAGGTTAGGTGAAGTTAGGATTTTTTTTATGGGACATATTATTTGAATATGTCCAAGAACACGCAATTACTGGATTTTCACCTACAAAGGCACTGTTATTAAACAAATAATAGGTATCTCAAAGAGACGAAACTATTTTTTATTATATTTAATGGAAATATATGGAAGTATGGGTAATTATAAGGTTCACGACCTGTCTTCGGATGGCTTAAGTGATCACATTATATTAATATAATGTTCACCATTTTTACCCATTAATCTTTTTCCATATTTATCAAATTGTTGAAAGTTCTATATATATATTACTGTATGTATGTTATATATACAGGTGGCCCAAAAAAAGTGAGAACATTTCGTAAAATGTGATATAATTACATACAAATTAGTTTAACTATATCAACAATAGTTTACTATTTTACTTACCTATTTACCTATATAACGTTTTATTTTGATAATTTCTGGTCGCCACCTTTGATTATTAATTTTCTCACTGTTTATGTCTGTTTTTTTTTAATTGTTGCCCAGAATGACAAAAATCACTGCAGAATACCGTATTCTGATCAAAAATTAGCAAATTGAAAAATGTTGGGGTGCTAAGAAAATGATTAAAGAGTTTCAAAACAAAGCCTGGAGTACAGCTAGACATTACGGCATAACTGGACATTATAACAGGACGGAACTCCATCTCACACAGCCAGAAATACAATCAACTTTTTTCGTCGTGAGAATGTTAATTTCATCGAGCCAGGCCATGTGGCCACCGAACAGCTCAGATTTAAACCCAGTAGATTATACAATATAGGGTGTTTAGATGATTTCTGATTAGCTAAATATTATGCAAAAAAATTACATTAAGAATTATAATTAATTTTATTATATTTTGAAATAACTCATGTGGTACGAGATGTTCTCATTTTTTTTGGGCCACCCTGTATATATTATATATTTATTTAAAGTGATGACTCAAGTCAGCTGAAGACAGGTCGTAAGCCTTGTAATTACCCATACTTCCATATATTTCCGTTAAATATAATAAAAAATAGCTTCGTCTCAATATTATTTGTTTAAAGATGTATTTAATAAATGATATATTTTTATTATCGCAATGCACAAACAATTCGTTTTATATCACATATCTCTTAAAATAATTCCCTATTATATCGTACCCATTCTTATTTGGGGGTGCATAACTCTATTGTAATAAAATGAGTATTTTTTTAATAAATATTTACGTTTTTTAAAAATATGTGATAGATGTAGATTTAAATATATATAAATTTTATCATTATACTTATCTATATTTTGAACAAATAAATAAATAGTTAAATAAAAAATAACTTTTATTAGTTAGACATCGACCGGCTTCGATACCCGATATCATGCGTGACAAAGATATCATCTATAAAATAACATATACAAATAAATTGACTTGGGAATGATTCGATATGAGAAATTTGAGTTTTGATTGAATTAGTTGATGACCTACCACTTGTACAGGACCAATTTATGAGCAAAAGCTCCTACATCGGTCCTTCACATTGACCGCCAGGTTGGCATTTTTTAACGCTACTTGGCATTCGTGCTATGCCGCAATGCAACACAGCATGGCTGCCAACCGAAGACCATTCACAGTCCGCACAGTGCAGAAAAAAACATTTATGTAGTAATAGATAAAATATATACACAAGAGTCACTGAGTGTTACAGAAAATGCCGGTTCCTAAGTCCCTCACACACCCTTTAAAGTGAAAAGAAGACGATACACAAAAACAAAAAAGGTTCCTTACGGCAAAGGGAAGCCAGAACGAAAACAATGGGCGGTTGGCCCTCACCCTTTTTCTAAACACCTGACCGTCTCAAAATCTCCCAGCGAGATACCCACACACCCGCGAAACCCGCAAAAGTCCGAAATTCCTTTCGTTCCTCATCAGGTCATGTCGGAATGACGAAGCACAAACATTAAAATTTTAGTTACATTGGTTGTAAAATTGTTTATCTCTTTATTTTACATTAGATTTACACGAAACAACCAATGTTATTTTCTTAAATTTATTATTGTTATTAAACTATTTATGAGATATCAATTATTTGTTTAATAACAGTTGCTTAGGAATTGATTACAAATACAGTTATATGTTTCAATTTTCGAAATACCGATACGTTGGAATTCCGTGGTATTTGGTCTATATATGGTGGGGTGTTAGTCTCAGGTTTTAGGTCTAGCATTCGATTTCATTTTTAGTATACACAAGTCATAGAATTTCACCTGCAATTCGAGTGGCGGATTTAATGACCGTGTCTGATAGCCGGCGCAAAAAACCAGGATAGTAATCAAAATAAATGGTATCGCTCTGCAACTTCCGACTAGCACCAGAGTTCACGCTGGTTTCAAGATCGTAGGCATTCAAAATAGATATCAATATAAACAGAAGATAATATGTAAAAAACGAAACCTTGATGTGCTTTTGACAGGACTGTGAAAATAACACGTGTGTACAGGTCCAAAAGTGGAGCGGCTCTAAATTGATTTACAAAAAAAATAACCTTCGTTTCCGGGCAGTAAGAGTAAACTCGCCACACTAATAAAAAAAAAACTTTTTAAGTAAGTACCGTTGCCGGATATTCCCGGAGTAGCGCTGCAGTTGCGATGCTGCGCATGACTCGTTGACTCACCGCATGCGACGTAAGAGACATTCACAAAGTGTGGCCATCTTGTAGTGAGTGGTTGAAATGTTCAAGACAATAGATCAGCCCGCCGACTGTGAGATACGGTCCGTGATTCGTTTCTTGAATGCGCGAAACATGAAACCAGCTGACATTCATCGCCAAGTGTGGCCTGTTTTGTCCTTATTTGGCGCCAAGTGATTTCCATATTTTCTTTCATCTACGGAGTCCAGGCAGCGTCGCTCTATGACAAAGGTATACAAAAATTGGTGCCCCGTTATGACAAGTACTTTAATAATGGTGGCGACTGTGTTGTTTAAGGTGTGTAGCGTCCGAAGAAAGTAAAGTGTAAAAATGTTGTTTTTTTAAAAGAAAAATCAGGTACTTACTTAAAAAACGGGCCTCGGATATAGATACGTACACGGAATACATGTCACATTAATATTCTTACTACTTTTAAACTAAGCTAAACGCTTGAGCTATGAAAATAGGACTAACTTGATGGCTTTCTGGAACAAGGCTTGAACCCTCGATCGCTAGATCACTAGGAGAGTATCGTAACTACTAGACTACAAGCACGTCAAACATTACATGTCTCAGACGCATGTAGTATACCACATCTGCTTAATTTTTTTTTCTGGTTCGAATAATTTTTTCATAAATTCAGTCAAATGAATTAAATAAAAATAATAATCTTATATACTGGAGGAGAACCGAACTCTGGGGTCCAACATCGTAAAAAAAAACTTAATATATTTATGTTATAATATATTATGTGATGTATATTGCAGAGATATGTGACATTGTAAATATGCATATATTGTTAAGTAAACCAATTTATGCATGCACGTTTCGCATTGCACCAGTATTCTGTCGATGTTTTGACTGAGTAGAAAAACCTGTTTCAAGAATTCTTCCCAAATATATAATTTACGTAATATATCATTGGTGAATTATTTTTTATTTTTATTATCTGCATTAAAATAATTCTCGCCGTTTGCACGTCGGTCAAACTTTTAGTAACGTTAGCACATTACCTCTGGATGTTTTATTTTTGATATTAATAAAGTATACAATTGTGTAAACAATTTCAATGCATTTTTTAAATTACGTAACCATCCTAAGTACGTCTTTCACGACCGTTCTAAACATGTTATAAACACAAGTAAGTATTGCATTGTGGCGAAAGGCACCATAGGCCATCTGAACCGACGCGATGTGTCGGACGCCCGCTAGGGGAACATCCCGCGAGGCTGCCGGGTGCGGGTTCGAGAGAGCCATTCTGTCCTCGCAGCTGGTGTCTTCTACATGTCTGATCGAATGTTAATTATCGTGTACTTAAATACTTCGTACCTACCTCAATGTGATATCGTGTTACAGTACCGGACGATCACCAACAAATCCAAGGTAAAATGGTATTTTTCGAAACCGGTAGATGTATTTAAACTCATTTTAGTGGTTAATTAAACAAAGATAAAAAATAAAAATATAAATCCAAGGTATTGTATTGTACTTTTTATTTCACTCTTTGACTGCCATCCTTATACAATACCAATCTAGACAATTTCTCTCTGTCTAGAATGCTAAATTAATACAACTAACAACTTAGATGTTTTCTTTATGCCACTGGCTCAGTTAAAAAATCAAATTGTATTATTCATGACTAACATCGTTCAAGCTAATAAAAATACGCGACTTTAATTCAATAACATATTTAAGTATTAAGTTTTATGTTTAAGCGTAAAAAGAGAAGAAATTCAATGTGGTTATTAGCAACTATCGCAAAGATTATAAAATTTAGACCCTCCAGCATATTTTAAGTGCTGTCTTTATTCATAAAAATCACATACATTAACATAATTTTACATACAGATGGAAAATTAAGGTGCAGTAGTTCAAGGCAGACACTCCACAAATACTCCCAAAAAAGCGACAGTGGACTAGACACAAAATGGACCATCACAAACCACGTTTTTGGGCTTCGTTGACCTTGGAGACCACGCACTTATGCGTTAGTTTCAAATATATTGTACATTCTTCTCAATTGTCAATTTGCAAAACAACTTTTTTTTGTGTTTTTTATTTTTAATCATAAAAAAAATAATTCTGTAACATATGTGCTATTATTTCCATAATTGTCTTAATTTTTTAAATATATTGTACCTTAATGTCGAATTAGATCTATTTACCGGGATAAATAATGATTTCTTGATAATCTGTGCATGAATAATAAAATAAACATTTTTATATTACGTATACAGGGTGTAACAGAATATTTTATGGGTCGAAATTATTAGTCGAAAATTTTCAACAAATATGTGCCCAACCTCAAATATGTCAGATGTATAAGCATTAAAAAAAATCACAACTATGCGATTATTTCTATTAATTAAAATATTTTATTCATTCCAAATTATGTACTGAATGCAAAATATTTAAATACACTTAATTTGGAGCAGTCAGACATCTTTTTGTTATGTGATTTAGTACCTGATGCAAAGATTTTCGCAAATTTTACTTCGAAGTACGTAGACTTAGAGCTTAACATGAATTTGTAAAAATTACAAACAATAATAATTTTCGTAACGGTGTAGAATTTGCACGTATTCCTTGAACATTTTCGGCTTGTAATTGTGTTACGCCCCGGGTCTATTACACCTTGTATAATAGAAGATGATCAATTTTGTAAATACAATAAATCGATGTAGTCATTTTTTAATAAAATAAAAAATACCATTAATTATTTATTTACTCTGTAAGTGTACATATGTAATGTAGAATCATGCAAATTGATCATATTAATATTCGTATGGAGGCTTATTGAATATCGCTCGAAACAATATTGGTGCTTCAAGTTCGTCAACTATCGAATTGTTTTTCTTTATACATATATGCGTTTCAATATATGTACTAAATAATGATTTGAAATTAACTGTATGTACATAATCATAATAATTAAATTTATTATGGCATTATTTTTTTGCTGCATATATACATTAGAATGTGATTAGCAAAAAAATGATCCGATGATATAATTGAATATAATGATTAGGTCGATACAGTCGGTTTCAAATCATAAAATTGTTTTCTTTGCCTTGATACGATTGCTATGTGTAGTCGACGATTCTGAATGATACGGCCATTCTAACATGGTCGAAAGTATGTTTAATATTGAAAAATAATAATTATTGGTCCATGTCCACAGAGTGACGAGATAAATCTCAGGACCATGTATGCACGCGTGTTGAGATAGACTCGAGATTTGTAAAAAAAATGGCTTAAAGCCGTGTACGCAACGATCAATTTGACAGTGAGATTCAACATTCAACAAACGCGACAGAATTAGACACTAACAACAAACGATTCTGTACGTTAGATAAACAAAAGGCAAACTGCAAACATTTGATTCAAAAATCACCCAACTGATGAACGGAACATCAACGGACTGATATTTGATGTGCAACAAGCGTGAAGTGAAGCGCAAAACGGCGAATCTCTGAGACTCGGTGTGTTTACCGTGTGTATGAAAACCGAGAGATGTCTCCAAAGAATCTCAAAGTCTCACAAAAATCCCATCCGTGGACACGGGCCGTGACGTTTCACTTTTACAATTCTCTCAATAAGGATAGAAGTCGATTTCTCAAACCCGTTTCAATGTTGGGTTTTCCACCAAATAACGAAATTCAAATCAAATAATAAAAAATACCCAGAACGTTGGAAAAAGCGATCACGACCTTCCGAGAAAGATAAAGCCGCAAAATATTTTTTGTAACGTATTTAAAGTCATTAGAGTCTAGGAACATTCTTCGCCCACAACTTTTCCCGGCCACAATCGCTCGCGGTCCACAATTGTAACGTACTTTTGAAGTATTTTTGTACCCTACGGAGCAACTCATCAAATTACTTGATTTGCTTAAAATTCATCAACTTTACTCGGTAATTATTTTTTATCACAGTGACACCTTATTACATCATATACCGAGACACTTATTATATTATAAAAACAATAATATAGATCTTAGAGACCACATTCTTATTGTGAAGTTGTAATTATTCAGAACAGACGGTGTGTGATATTTTAAATACTAATTAAATATATTAATTAGAAAGATATATATAAAAAATCAATTTTATCGAAAAATATTGTTGTTGCGCCACCGAGATTCGAACCTGGATCTCTGTATATCGTTCTAATTAATATATTTAATTCATATTTAAAATATCACAGACCTATGTTCTGAATAATTACAACTTCACAATAAGAATGTGTTCTCCTAGTAATAAAGTTGTATTAATGTGTCCAAAATTTAATAAAAATGAATCAGATGATTACTCAAAGGTATTTGAGATTCTGTAAAAATAAAGTAGATAGCTCTTTCAAATAATGGAATGATTAAATAGGTAACATATAGGTTCGAAAATTTGTCGTTAAAAATATTGTCGCTGTAGCATAGTTGGATAATGCACCTTCCCCGGTTAGGAAAGAGATCCAGGTTCGAATCCCGGTGGCGCAACAACAATATTTTTCTATAAAATTGATTTTATATGTATATCTTTCTAATTAATATATTTAATATAGATCTTATTTCTGAATAAGAATATATAAATGAAGTTGATTTAGTTGTCCAACAGACACATAAAAAATATAAATTATTCTCTCAACAAATTACATAATTGCGTTTATCATTCTGGTTTCTGTCATTATTAACTGTGTGTTTCCATGTAGCCACCATAATTTAAAATATTGAAGAGTATGCCATTCTTCAATATGTGAAAGCCCGCCCCCGAAAGACAGACCTGGCGTGATGAAATAATCCAAGTACTGGAAACCTGCGAGGAAACGACACGATGACAGTGTACCTGCTTAGTATCTAACCGGGATCGATACATAGCGCCTGTATAAAATATTTTAGTTTTCTAACAGTTATATATAGCTATATAAAAATGTTACAAAATTATGACCTGGTTAATAAACATATATTCTACGACTATTTTAGATTATTAACTTTGTTTTATTAACTACTTAATGAATTAAATACATTCATCAAAAACATATGTTATATTGTTGCTTCAACAGAATCTATTTTTAAAAAACAATAATTATTTAAAAAATTAATTTAGTACCTAAGTTAAATTGTTACTTGATAAAAAAATATTCGAATAATTTTTAGTAAAAAATTTTAGAATGTGACTTGTGGTTAAATTTAGTTGGTTGTTTGTAATTTTTGGTTAGTTTTACATTGTTCTAATAATTTTGTATCATCAAGTAACAATTTAAGTTAGATTCATTCATTAAATGGTTAATAAAACAAAGTTAACAATTTAAAATAATTGATTTTAACCACAAAGTTGATTTTGCTAATCTTAAAAATATATTCTACGTTAAAAGTAATTGTTGGATAGTACACATTTTTTAATTACTGCCACAATTTTCAAAGTGAAACTGAAGTGACACGGTGACCTTGAATGGAGCAGCCTCAGCAGGTAGTTGGGGGTAATTAAGCTTGTATATATCAGCATACAATATGTCCATGTCGTTGAACCAAAGACATTAATTTTGGAACACTTTAAGAGCGAATTAAAATATTTATATGGTCCGGCCATTTGTGCCATTTGAAGGATTTTAAGATAAAAAAAAATCGCCCGGACAAATAAGGCCGGTCTTATATGGCAATTAAACGCACTCCAAAATGTCGGAACAATGTCACACCGGAAGTGAACAGTCAGAGCAGATTTATAATTGATTACGAGTGCAAGAGAACATTATTGAATAATTAATTGTTGATAATTAACTAATAATAAGTTTAATAATGGTGGCAGAGCCAGAGACCACAGAGCCTATTCTCCATTATATTAACATAAATAATTTTACACAAGAATACATACATACATTTAAATAATTTGTATTAAAATATCACAGAACTATGTTCTGAAAAAACTGTAACTTCACAATATTAATGTTTTCTCGTTAAAATACATATTAAATTAATAAATTAGAAAGATATACAAAAAAATCTTGGATGCTGCCTATTTTGATTGATTGGTTGGGGAAATACGTTACCATTTCGTCATATCCGCATCGGTCCCTCATAACTGAGGATCCATAAACTCCTGCCCTCTTGACAATACTGTTCCACTTTTCTGGCTGTCAACAGAGAAGTGGCTGTTGCCTTTTCCACTTGGCCGGTCCAACGAGATCCTCTTCCTCTTTGTCCTTCGACGTGGCCCACCACAACAAGCTTCCCCAAGCTATCTTCCCTTCTCGCAAGATGTCCAAAAATTGAAGGATTTGTCTCAAGCAAATGGTTGATATGGCGAAATGGTAAAACATTTCTCCGGATAGGAAATGTTCCATGTTCGTATCCCGGTAGTAATCAAAATATTTTTTGATAAACAGATTTTTTCTGTAATCTATCGAATTATACTTTTAAAATTAGCAATATTAACTTTGTGGTTAAAATTTATATAATTATGATTATTGGCGTAGGATTTTATACATAAATAACTTTTCGAATCAAATATCTAAACACCTACCACGAAACATTAGACCGGCATTTTATACAATTAATATTATAGGAAATTTACTCATAAATTCTAAAGACAAAGATGATAAATTTAACAATTCTGGTGTCTATAAACTTAGTTGCAAGGATTGTGCTGCATTTTATATTGGTAAAACGGGTAGAAATTTTAATATAAGAGAAAGGGAGCATTCGAGATGTTTGAACAATAGTGGGTTTTCAGAATTTTCTAATCATTTGATGGAAAATGGTCATGGTTTTGATAAAAAATTGGGATTGTCAATTTTGCATATAAACGGTGTTGGTCACAAATGAAATAATTTGGAATCGTTGGAGATAAATAAAGCGTGTAAAACTAATCAAAAAATTTTAAACAACCAACTAAATTTAACTACGAGTCCAACAAAAAATTTTCCTAAAAATTATTCGAGTAAATTTGTATTAAGTAATGATTTGAATTAGATTGAAAATAGATTCTGGCAAAGAAACAATAATATATGTTTTAGTTAGTTATGACATCTTGAAGAAGAAAATGGTATTTTTCGAAACCGGTAGATGTATTTAAACTCAATTTAGTGGTTAATAAAACAAAGATAATAAATAAAAAATATCTATCGAATTGATTAATTTATTGTGTATGGAAATATATCACAGAACTATGTTCTGAAATTGCAATTTCGCAAATAAAATGGGTTTTCATTAATAATTTTATTTATACTTTTAATATTCTCGTGATATCTTTATGGTGTCGTCAGAATAATACCCGTTCGCGGTAACAAAAGTATTGTATTATATAATTGTATATTATATAATAGTCCAGATCTTCTATACAATGTATTACAGGACATACATTATAAGATGTTTACAGTTTCACGGATCGGAGGTAAGAGACCGAGCCGACTATGTTCTGAATGATTACAACTTCACAATAAGAATGTGTTCTTTTTAATAATAATATGATTGTTTTTCATAGGAACGGATTAATCATTTTTCCTATATTTCTTATGGGGAAAATTCGTTTGATATACGTTCCGTTTGGTATGATTCCGAGTATCTTGAACGGATTAAGGACATATATCGAGGTACTACCGTATTAAGATAAAATATTTTTATTCACTGCTACATAGTCATTACTACGTAATGCTATAACGCCGTTCACAGTCACGCTGGAGTACGTGGAATACCACGTGCATGGTTCGAAAATTATCTAACTAATAAAATTGTGAGACACCAAAAGAAAGCTTGAAATAGTTCTATTTGGCATGCTACAAGGTGGTAGAATAGGTCCTATCCTACAATAATTAGGCTGAACTGTGTGGGTGAGAATTCTCTACCTATGTGCCTACCTCTCACTCTCCATACCTCGTGTTTGTGGTTTGTGTTGTCTGTCTGTGTAAGTGGGACTCAATCCATTTTGTGTCTCGTTCACTGTCACATGTCTTTGGGACTGCTTTTGATGACGCGAACCCTGAGCGTCTGCCTTAAACAATTATACCTTCATTTACCATCTGTTTTATATCTACTTATTTGTTTAACTCATATATTTATACCTCTCTATCTTATGTAATGACATCTATATTATCATGTATATATTTTTTCTCTTCTCCTTGGTTTTATGTAATATGTTATTTGTTTATGCGCCTTGTTACTTCGTGCGCGTTTCGGTCGGTCGAAATCTAAAGAAGACAACTCAGCTAAATGAACAACAACACCGGACCAGAAGGACAGCAAAAATAAAAGGTTAGTGTAGTTCATATATCATATGTGTGCTTAGTGTTAACCGGAAACCTGGGAACCAGCTATCGAAGGCATTTACATAAACAATATTTTTTTTTTTTTAAATTATATCAATTATATTTTTGTAAGTATTACATATACTTAAAGAATGCTAGAAGGTCTACATTTTTTAACAATTGCGGAATTGTTAATAATCCCATTAAATTAATTAATTATGTTGAGTGGGACTGACATGGAAGCCCTAGCTTCTAAACCGGTCCCAGATAAGGGTGGATTCCCATATTCAAGGTGTCTTCTTAAATAGGTTCTAGCCTATCTATGTGAACGACCTGCGTGATATAAATGTACAATATTTAATGGAAGACTCGTATTAATTGCGGATATTTCATGGAAGTAGGTGAAATATTGTATTTTGTAGAATTAGATTTGGCCAGGACGATAAATTGGTTAGAACATAACCAACCATCATTAAATACAAAGAAAAGAACACCAATTACATATGTGTAATGTCCTGTGGCCATCCGTTCATGATCGGCCATAGTATTCTGAGTTGTGCTGTGGTAGTTGAATCAAACTCCTTTGTCAGGTGACAATTAACTCTAAATTTTTATATTACCAGTGGCGTGCAGTAGATATAAACTTAGGTTATGCTGTTACCAAGGTAATACATAATACTATATAATATACTAGGTATATGCTATATTGTACACAGGTTACGTCTTTAAGCAAAATGATAAAAATGCATTATCCTCGTATGCAAAGAACAATCATGAAAACATCACGTTTAGTAAGGAAGTCAAATTTGCGAATTAGTAAATGAGGAAGTAGATGCTTCTATCAGCTTTAAGCCAAGTTCATGTCATTCTGTTAGGAAACAGCATAAGTAAGGACTCTGTGCAACATGAATCAGCTGATCCATTTCTGACTCTGCCGAGTGGAATTTTCAATTCAGTAGGTAGTAATTGTATGGCTTGAACAGAACGACAGATTAAAATAGTGGCTGGCAATTGTAGTAGAAATAAATTAAGAATAACCTAGTAGAGGACTACAGCGCTCCGGTGGCGTCGCGCGGTAGCATCCAGAACTACGCAACTAATGATTATACTGATACACGGTGGGCGCTAGCATAATTATAACATATGGATTAGTTAATTAGTATTTGTTTCACAGAATTTTGAGTAATGCACAGCTTTTTTGCTTATATGCAGTGCACGCCACTGGTATTTACAACAGTATAGATCGCGTCGGAGTCCAGAAGCAGAAGAGCTCGCCCAATGAGCGCGCCCGCTTATGAGCCTTGCCCATGACTATACACACAGACGCCCCACTCGTTATTCTCGCCGCGCGACACACACACACATATAACAACTCACGTACCTCACAACATGCTTTTCCATAAAGCCTACCGATAAACCAGTTTTTAATTAAAAATAATATTACCAATATTTGAATATGTCCAAGAACACACGATTACTGGATTTTTACCTACAAAGGCACTGGTATTAAACAAATATCAGATATCTCATACAGACAAAGCTATTTTTTATTATATTTTATGGAAAATATATTTCCGTATACAGAATGGCCCAAAAAAAAGTGAGAAAATTTTGTAAAATGTGATATAATTGTATCAAAATTAGTTTAACTATATCAACAATAGCTTAAATAGTTTACTAATTTACTTACTTACCTATATTACGTTTTATTTCGACAATTTCCGGTCGCCATCTTTGATTATTAATTTTACCATTGTTTATATTTGTTTTTTTCAAATTGTTGCCCAGAATGACGAAAATTACTGCAGAAGATCGTATTCTGATCAAAAATTTGCGAATTAAAAAATGTTGGGGTGTTAGGAAAATGATCAAAGAGTTTCAAAACAAAGCCTGGAGTATAGCATAACTGGACATTACAGCAGGACGGAGCTCCATCTCACACAGCCAGAAATACAATCAACTTTCTTCGTCGTGAGAATGCTAATTTCATCGAGCCAGGCATGTGGCCACTGAACAGTCCAGATTTATTCCCAGTAGATTATGTAATATGGGATGTTTTGATGATTTCTGATTAGCTTAAGTATTGTAAAAAAAAATATAATTAATTATATTTGTTTTAAAATAACTAATGTGTTACGAGATTACTCACTTTTTTTGGGTTACCCTGTATATATTACGCGTTTGTACAGTCACATTTGCAATACGGTGTTATTGGATGGGGAGGAGCATATAAAACTTCAATATCACAATTAGAATCACTCAAAAAATGATAAAAATTATTCTAAAACTAAAAAATTATCTAAGTATCCAACTCTTCACAGATTTCAAAGTACCAAAAATAATAGACATATACAAAAAAATAATAATAATCCTAATTTTCAAAATTAAAAATCTATTAAATATTAGAAGCCAATTCCTATCTACAAGATTTAAAGACTAAATTGATATTCAAAAACTAAAATATATCACAATCTAAAATCAAAATATTTATCAAGGCATCAAATTTTTTAACAATCTCCCTATCGCAATTAGAAAAATTACAGACTACTGTAAATTTGTATCTGAAGTAAAAACAATATGTACACAGACTAACTGAAACATAAATTCTCATATATACTCCTTCTCTAAATACGAGTCTTACTCTCATAGAGATGAAATAAATGATATATATATCCTACTAATTATTTTTGTAATGTATTATATTTTCTAGTATTAAAATAAAAAATATAAATATATTTTACATTAAATATAATAAAAAAATAGCTGTGTCTCTCTGAGATATCTGATATTTGTTTAAAAAGTAATATTCTATAACTGCTAATCAAATACTCACAGCTCTACTGGAAAGAGTTACAACTGTAAAGTATTTGGGAATAATAATAGATTAGTTAGATGGCTAATAGAGGTGAGTCGAGAGAGTTCGGAGCTGCTCTAGACTCATATTATGAGGTGACTTGATATTTTGATTAATATAACTGAAGACTCTGGGACTCCTACCGTGTATTTTAGCACTCGTCTTACTTTTACATTTAACAATTCTATTACTTTTTACGAATTTGTAGAATCTGATCCAAATTGATTAATCGTTTATTTGTAGATTTTTATTCAATTCTTTATTTATTTTTAATCTTACGCAACTGGAACTTAGTGTATTTAAACTTTGAAACTTGTGTTCTGTAAAAAACAATATTTTTCTAATTCATTTTTACATTTACAATGCGTGCGATAATTTGCAAAGAAGTGCAGTACGTTTATTGTACTCAATTATTATCATGAATATGTGTTGGTATTACAACACATACTACCATATTATTAATTATTTATTGGGTTATTGTAACAAGCACATCCATGAATTTACAATGATACCAACTTCACTATAATAGTGTATATTTTTATATCCATATTGTTTAGGCCACTGTAACTAACCTATTGCAAATGTTACAAGAGAAAAAATGCAAAATACATAGAAAACATTCGATGCAGACTCTAATCTAGTGAGATGGGCAGAGAACACATAACATATTGAATGTATTAAATTAATGAATGTATACACAAGTAAAATGAATTTGGCAGAATTAAAATACTCACAATCTAAGTGCAATATTCGGTAGAATTAAAATGCTTAAAATCCATCTTAGAATCTTCTTCTGACAAAAATGGAAGAAAGAGTGAGACTCTAAACAAATTACATAAAATTAAAGCTAATAAATTTTATGAAATTAAACAAAAACTTTCAGGAAACCATGTTAGAATGTTGCAATGGAATTCCAAAAATTACAACTAATATATAATACATATTTATTATAAAATACTGTTTTCCATGCACTTTCGAAAGTTAGTTCTGTTCCTTATAAGTACAATGAAACTATTAGAAAAACAGAAGTTCTATAAGAACTAGAATCGCTTTTATTTGACAGATGGAATTTTTTTATTTGTGAATGCAAAATTATTTTATAATTTTCCCTCCTTACAGGAGAAATAATAAGAAAAACGAATAAAAATTATTAAAGAGAACACATTCTTATTGTGAAGTTGTAATTATTCAGAATATAGGTCAGTGAAATTTAAAAAAATACTAATTAAATGTATTAATTAGAAGTACATACATATATAATCAATTTTATCGAAAAATATATTGTTGTTGCTACCGGGATTCAAACCTGGATCTCTTTCCAATCCGGGGAAGGTGCTTTATCCAACTATGCTACAGCAGACAGATAGGTATTGGAGATTCCGTAAAAACAAAGTAGATGGCTTTCAAATAATGGAACGATAGATGTATTAATTTGAAAAGTGTAACATATAGGTTTGAAAATTTGTCGTCAAAAGGACAGTGTGCTGTAGCATAGTTGGTCGATAAAATTAATTTTATATGTATATCTTTCTAATTAATAAATTTAATTTGTAATTAAAATATCTCAGACCTATGTTCTGAATAATTACAATTTCACAATAAGAATGTGTTCGTAATAAATAATAAATAATTTTATATTATCGTAAACGGATAATTTTTAATGACTATCTAGAGATGAAGCCTTTTTTCTTTATGGTCTTCAATCTAAGGTGGTCGCATATAATATATATTATATTATTACATATATTATATGTATTTATATTGAAGACCTGCAACAGTTAGCGAGAGACCTTGACGACAGTAATTTCCATAAAGCAAAGTAAAACAAGCTTGTTGGATAACATTATTCTTTGTCACATTTGTTCCCAGATATTCAATCCATTGAAACGCTTCAAAAGCATGAATAAAAACGATAAATGGGGATAATGATGATGGCGTCCTCATTTACCTGACTCTCGTATAAACTACTCGCCAAGTATCTATTTAAAAAACTTGCCATTTATACCAAAATTGTATTACTTTATTTTATATGCTAATGTTAACTACGTAGCACAAAAGCACCTTGGATGCGTTTCATGAAAGCAAGAAACTAATAGTACATCATTGTCCAACATAAATATACTAGTTTTGACCTACTTATACATGATTAATAGATGTTTTTCATCATAATTCTGATAACAGTCAATCAATATGAAGTCGTCAACTGGGCTTTTGTTAATTCACTCTATTACATTGCGTTGGTGACCTCCACAACCAAATTTTTTTAATTAATCAAATAAAACAAAACGTTGTTTATTTCACACAATAACACTAAAATAAAAATCAAAAGGTTTTCAATGCTTACTGTATCGTCTTCAATAATAAACTAAAACATAAACTAAATCGAGGACTACCGTCCCCCCTCCACGTAGTAATTAAACTAATTAATTAAAGTGTTATAGTGTGAAATAACAACGTTGTTTAATTAGATTAGTTAATTAATTTTTCTAAGTTAATTACAAAAATTTTGAAATATTATTTATATTTTTAATTAAGAATAATTGTAATTATAATAACGATCTAAATTTAATAAAGTAAAGTAAACTTATTGAGCTGGACGTTGGTTATCATGTTGGCTATCATAACTTGGTTCACTGCGGTTCGGAAAAACCACGATGTTTTCCTTCTTCCAGGACTGCGGCTTTCAGCAATCTTTCCCCGCATTCCCTGCAAGATCTATTATTTCTCCGGATGTCTCATTACATATCTGAGATATTTAAGTTTTCGGATTTTCATTATTTTAAAAGCATATTTTTCTTTATTCATCCGAACCATAACGTCTTTGCATCTTATATTTAATACTTACATTTGCTTTGCCACATGTAAGTAAGCTAACTAAATTTCAAAATATGACGTCTAAAAACTTAAAATTAAAGAAGTCTAGTCTTTATCAAGGCATCAATTTTTTTATCAATCTTCCCATCACAATTGGAACAATTACAGACCACTATCAATTTGTATTAGAAGTAAAAATAAATAAAT
Organism: Eubasilissa splendida; assembly: GCA_031772225.1. Classification (NCBI taxonomy): domain Eukaryota; kingdom Metazoa; phylum Arthropoda; class Insecta; order Trichoptera; family Phryganeidae; genus Eubasilissa; species Eubasilissa splendida. The sequence goes on along the minus strand of CM062866.1, from coordinate 13,187,730 downwards.
ACAAAGACTAACTGAAACATAAATTATCTCGTATATACTCCTTCTCTATGCACGAGTCCTACTCTCATAGAGAAGAAATAAATGTTAAATGAAATATATAATAATTCTAAAATGTATTATATTTTCTAATATTAAAATAAAATAAAAAAATTCACTGTCTTTTGATAATTTTGAATCATAATTAGTAACTTCTTTACATATTTCTGATAAAGTCAGTGTAATTACCACTTAAATATCGCTATCCATATTTATATTATTGTCGGATACTTATGTTTAGAAAGGTTCAAAGAATTTCCTAAAAACGTACGTATTTTGTATCCACGTTTGTCGAAGTTTGATTATAGTAGGCGGATTACTTTAGAGAAATTTTATATACTGAGTTTTGGGACCGACTGATTATGATAACAATAACCGATTGATAACATTATACGTGATTATAATATCCGGGTTTCACTGTAATACATATATTTTTTTTTATGTAAGCGTGAATATTATATGAGACAAGAGACTGTTTTTTTCTTGCAGTTTAATGGATAAATTAAACAAAACGAATATTCGTATATCTTATGTATCATACAATACTTATTTAGAGGGGTTTTTTTTACTATCTGCTTGGGGAACAAATTTTGTAATTGCCACTAATGATGATACAGAGGGTGATTTCAATGTTTCGACATTTCTTCGAAATTTCAAATCTAAAAGTGAACTGTCCCGCGTTTCATGTCCGAACCTTGCCTTAATAATCAATTCTCTTATTACATGGCTCATTATGTTGTGAGTCATCAGTCATCATGTTTGTCAAACATAATTGGACTTCAAGCCATTGACATAATTTTGGCGGCATTTTTTTTCTTCTAAATATATCTGTTCTTAGAGCGAAGGTAACGTATCAATTTATTCGAGGTCGTTCAAGAAATCAATTTAATTTGAAGGAAAATAAAAGAGATAGGAAGGAACTGTTTTTTTGTTTATCTACACAAGTATTTATTTAGAATACCGTGTTCGGAAACTCAAGGTCATGGGAAAAAGGGCGTGAATCTGTGAGAGATATGGATCTAAAAATATAAATTTAATATCTAATTTCGTAGGAAATACGCTCTAGGCAAACTTCTACCATTCAATAATATTCAAAAATGAATACTGACATTTTTAAATGAAATTATATTTTACTAGCAGATTGCTGCCAGGGCCTGCGGGGGGCGAAAAGCGGCCAGGGTCTTAATATAATCTATCTATATGTCAATGCGGGAAACTCTTTCTATATCAATGCATCAAGTAGTGTTCTTTGTATTTATTGCCAATATGAAAAAATTGCTATATTACAAAATGATATTTTCTTCGTTGAAAAAAATTTACATGAAAACTATGATCGCGCAGCAGCCACCCCAATAGCCGCCCGCAAACCCAGCAGCTATAGCCGATTGCTTTTATTAACGTATAGCACATTGTCAGTAAGAAAAAACACCATAGTTGCGAGATCGCGTGTCTTATACAAGTATGTCGAACGTGTTTTAATATCTCTAGGTTATAATTAAGTAAATGATCTCTTTTTTATGTATTTAATAACATTTATTATGCATTGACTACGCGGCCATTGGTGACCGCTGCGTGGTCAGGGTCTCAATAGAGTCTATATTTCAATGCGGGAATCATACCAAGTAGCGTACTTTATATTTATTACCAATATGAAAAGAAATACTATGTTAAAAAAATATTTTTTTTGCGTTGAAAAATAGTTTCTATGAAAATCCTGATCGCTCTTTCTCCAAAACAAACCACATGTAAATAAAATCCCGATGTAATTAAAATTATTCCACCTTTGTAAGTAGCACTGTTAGCTGTCAAAACGAACAAAAATGACATATAGATGATGATGTAAGACTCGCCGATAGACAATAATAAACACATGAATGCTATTTTATCAGTATAATGTACATTTAAGTTAAGACGGAATCGGATGAATGGTTTTCTCACTCAACCTAGTAGAACACATTAAAAAAATTTAATGTGTTCTAGATAATGATAAATTATTCTATAATTATTTTGACAAATGTTACCAGATAAACATAACCAAAAATGATATTATCATAACCAACAATTATTTACGGCTTTTATGCGTATGACGCGGGATGAGAGAAATGACAGCACAGATAAGAAAAGTAGATGACAGTCCAATACATTCAGTAAATCATTAATAAAAGATGGGGAAGCGCAATAATTATGGATTTGTGAAGCGACGAATATTCAAAACATAGTTATTTGATACTTAACGGACCGTTTCCACTATGATCTTTCAATGAGACTTTGATCTCTGAGAATCGGTAAAGGTGTGCGTTATTGAATGTGTCATTAATGCGTAAACAAAATTCATGCAGAATTCCTAGATCGCTTCGCGCTGCACTCTGTATATGCACTCGAGTCGAAACTCTGAAAGAAATCTCGTCCGTGAACAAGGGCCATAAAACTAGCTATGTATTTCTATATACAGGTGGCCCAAAAAAAGTGAGAACATCTCATAACACATGAGTTATTTCAAAATAAAATATAATTGATTATAATTCTGAATGTAATTTTTTTGCACAATATTTAGCTAATCAGAAATCATCAAAACACCTCCATATTGCATAATCTACCGGGTTTATATCTGGGCTGTTCGGTGGCCACATGCCTGACTCGATGAAATTAACATTCTCACGACGAAGAAAGTTGATTGTATTTCTGGCTGTGTGAGATGGAGCTCCGCCCTGCTGTAATGTCCAGTTATTCCGTAATGTCTAGATATAATCCAGGCTTTGATTTGAAACTCGGATCATTTTCCTAGCACCCCAACGATTTTCAATTCGCAAATTTTTGATCAGAATTCGGTCTTCTGCAGTGATTTTTGTCATTCTGGGCAACAATTTGAAAAAAAACAAATATAAACAATGGGAAAATTACTAATCAAAGATGGTGACCGGAAATTGTCGAAATAAAAATAGGTAAATTAGTAAACTATTTACATTTGTTTTTTATTTACTATTACATTTTACGAAATATTCTCACTTTTTTTGGGCCACCCTGTATATGTAGGGGTGGCGATTCAAATCTGCTGCCAGTGTCGCCGCCCCCGGCTGATGACATGGGCAACATTTGCACCCGGGACCAAAATGCTTTTTTAAATACACAAAATATTTTTGTGTATTTGAAAAACATACGAATGGTCCACTGCATGACTGTTGAATGTCCATGTAAAATGATTTAAAGGATGTTGAGAAGTAAATGAAAGCATATATTTACTAATAATAAAATTATGTAAAATGTTATATTATATAACTAATAAAAAAGATATTGTCAAATTATATTCTAGCCGTGTGTCGCTTTTAGAAAAAGTCACTTTTCTCGGGACCGTGAGCGATATTGAATATTTTAGAAATGAACAAAGTTTCTTTACAAACTAAGCTATCGAATTGTATTCTTAAATAAAAAAAATTGACATTCATCGGTCTTGCAGTGGACCCTTCATATATTATAGTTACATAAATTACTACTTTTCACTCGCTGTATGTATTCAATGATTTCAGTAGCAGTGATAACGTTTTACGATAATATCACAATGTATTAAATTTAATTAATTAACAAAAATTATCACCTGAATAGTATTCATTTATACTTTTCCATTATTGTGTTAAACCCTTTCACGTAAAAAGCACATTTGATAGCTTCCTAAATTAGTGAATAAAATCAAAATATTTTGTTATTTACTGTTACATTTTGATTCAAAATCAATTGAATTAAAATGTAGCAAACCACGAACAAATAGTGATCGAGACTTAAAGATATCAGTGATTGACTCACAATTTGTGATTTTTAACTCATCACAACAGCACAGGATTATATACTACGGTATATAAGTAGGTGTACGTGTAGGTGGTTTGATGTACTGTTTATTGGTTTTATTTTCAGGGTCACAATACATTTATTGCTGCCAAAACGGAGGCTCTGTTTCCCTTCGTTATTTCAATAGCTGCCCGCCTTCAGGAACCGGAATAACAGTCCCTCTGTTAAACTTAGTACACACTTATTTGCGTATACCATATATCGATATGATCTACATTATTGAGATACTTCGATACTTCTGACTTGGTTGGGCATGAAGGTTGCGAAGAGACCGCGTCTGGGCGAATTCAATGTATTGTTTATTTTCAAGAATTGATCGTGTTCAAATTGGAACTGGTATAGAGATTGTAGGCTCTATAACTATTTTAAACTTAATTAATAATTTTTTTATTTTTAAATATGTAATTGAATTAAAGTCGCTTATTTTCATTAGCTTTGATGAGTGGGACCGACAAGGTAGCCCTAGCTTTTAAACCAGTCCCGATAAAGGGTGGGTTTCCCCCCCCCCTCCAGCTGTCCTTTTAATTAATAAGTTTGCGATAGCGACGAGCCTAAAATAGGCGTCTTCGAAATGTATTGCTGAAGAAGGATGTTACGCATCCCGTGGACAGTACGACGTACGTATCTATAATTGTGAACAAATTATTCCAATTCTTTAGTCTCATTATCCTTATAAAAAGACAGTTGGAGGGTGTGGACCCATCTTTTTCCGGGACCGGTTTAGAAGCTGGGGCTTCCTTGTCGGTCCTACTCATCAAAGCTATTAAAAATAAGTGACTTTAATTTAATTACATATTTAAGCATAAATAAGATAATAATAAATAGGAGAAAAAATTCAATGTGGTTATTAGCAATTAAGATAGTTTAGATTAGAATATAGTTTTACATTCAGATGAAAAATTAATGGAAAATTAAGATGCAGTAGTTCAAAGTAGACACTCAGGGATTCATTTATCAAAAACACTCCCAAAAGAAGGACGGTGGACGAGACACAAAATGGATTGAGTCATACTTACACGAACAGACTAACAGAGTTGCAAAACACGAGGTGTGTAGAGTGAGAGGTAGGCGCGCAGGTGGAGTCCCACCCACGTAGGCCGGCCCATCTAAGGAGCTCCAACGAGTCACCCATACCCGAATAAATTCCTTATATATATATAATGTAACATCCTAGAAAAGGAGATTATCTTGGGTTCAACTTTGTGCCAATGAAGACATGTGCCAAAGTGTGCCACAGCGGTGGATAGATACATTGCATCTGGCTGGAAAGACCCTGGAGTCAGCTGTGCGGGCGGCCCGTGGTTGGGACTTGTGGAGGTGCATTACGAACTGAGTCTCATCTAGATAGATATAAATGAAACAATGTTATTACTCTAATTGAGTTTATTAGCACTACTCGAGTTTCGAGAGAAACAGTAACTCTCATCGACAGGTGAAGTATTAAACTGACTACCCATAAATATAGGAGACACGGCTTAGGTGGTAGACATACAAGTGATTAGGTACTGAAAGATGGAGGGGAAGGGGGCGGAGTTACTGGTGGACGATGGAGTTGAACGGGAATATTGAGAGAAGAGGAGTCTGATCTGATTGAGGCCACTGTATGTTAATACTGACATGAAGGACGAAAAAAGAAAATATTTCAAAACATTGTACTATGTCATAAAAAATAATTGAAGTTTCAATTCCAAATGTGTCGAAAACTCTCACAGAGTAATACGGTTTGCAAACAATGTATTGTTTATTTTCTGATTGTTATTATTTATATTGAAGACAAAAAACATTTGGTTCGATTTCAATGCCGGATACAATAAGTTTTTGGCCGTTTCACACGGTTAGGTACTTCTTGGAATAACACCAGAATTTTAAAACCCACCACGAAAACCGCGAAAAGAATGATTTTCGATTTAGAGAAATTTTTTATAATATATTTTTTAAACACGGTGTACGTGTCACATCAATATTCTTACAATATATTTGAAAAACTAAGCTACGCTTGTTTGCTGTGGAAATATGATTAACCTGACGGTCTCTTGGGACGATACTCGGATAAGGTCACAATAACAAGACCAACGTCAAATGTTAAAATGAACATACTAGATACTAATTATTTATGTAGTATTTTTTTATAAATACAGAGTGGCCCAAAAAGTGATAAAGTTTTGAACCACCATCACATTTCTTCTGTGTAAAGTTTACTGGGTTATTCTACCATGTCGATACCTTAATCTGCAAAACAGCTAACTCAATTTTTCTAAAATGTTCAGGAGCAACAAAAAACTGTTTAATTTTATAATTAAACGGATTACAACAATTCCAAAACACACTTTAGTAGATTTATTATGCAGAAATAGGGTGGCTGAAATTTTTTATTGATTTTTTCATTTATCTCGTACTTATAGGGAATATTTGGGGAGTTAGTTGAATTTCTTTACCAAAATTGTAATTGGGAGTTAGCTGATTTTCCACGATAATGTAGTGCCAAGCATTATGATTTCCGCGGACGTCCTCTATTTCTGGTGCCATCAACACTTGTGTCAGGTAAACATTTAAAGTTTTTTGCAAAATCAATCTTAGGTTTTTCAGCACGTAGTACATATTTATTATTTTAAAACATGTGATTTAAAATTTATAGGAATTTTTGGCTTTTAGTGTACCATAGAACAATAAAGGAAGAAAATAATGCCATTAAAAACGGTATTTTGACCTTGGGTGGAGTTAGCTGCTTTGCAGATTAAAGTATCGATGTATCTCTTGCAGTTTCGGATCCATCATGAGAAATGATGTCACTATTGCGAAGTGTTACTGTTATGTTAAGTATCGGCTTGTAATACCGTGTCGAAAACAGGATGCTGGTTTTATGAAAAGCTTGCACTTACACTGATAGACGTAGAGGATAGAACGTAGCACTATTCTGTCATCTTCTCTTGCATGCTTGTCAATTATTGAAGCTCTAACAGGGTTGCTCTTCAATATCCAGCCTAACCGATCATGCCAGATTTTTCGCGAATGCCCTCCGTCCTTTTGCCATTAACACTAAACCTGCCTTACTCATTTTCTTTGCCGTTCTCTCCTCACTAATACGTTCTACATACCTAAATTAACTCGGCGATCTTCTTCCAATTTTATTGACTTTTCAGTGCCATATATGAATACCAAATTCGTTCAACGAACTTTCTTATTTTGTGCTCCGCGGATATTTAACAAATTGCCACTAGACCTTAAAGGGTCTAAAGTGATTAACGATTTTAAACCAAAAATAACAAAGTGGTTGCTTGATATGGGTAGAAAGCAAAATTAAACTAATTTGTCATTTGTGCTAACCTAACTCCCTACACATTTTTGTCTCCAACTATTGTATATTACAAACAATAATATTTTAATATTTTTTTTACAATAACATTTCATAACTTCTGATTGTACTTTTTTCGCATAATTTTTTATAACTTACTTTACATTATACTTACTTACCTTACTTTATAACGATTGTACCTTAACAATTACAACTTTTAAAAACTGTACAGGTAATTGCTTTAGAACAGACCACGTCTAGTAAAGTAATTACCTTTATTTTCATATGTACTATTTATGCTATAAAAATATATATTATAGAAATACTTACATTATATACTTTCATTCTATTTCTTACCGCTCGCATCTGAGGGACATTCAGTCTACTTTCATTATTTTGTTTTTAATTCCAGACTTCCCTCCGTTTTACTGGAGTATTCTTGTTTATTTGGAACCATACAACCGATTTGCAATGACAGTAAGATTGCCTTAGTTCGAAAAACTAAAACCCTTGGAATCAGCTCACGTGACGTTTGATTTTACTGCGAGATTCGAGTACACGAATAGATAACTTTATTTCTAATATATGTTAATAATTAACTATATTTAACTACAAGTTCTATTCTAAAAAAAATCCTATCTAATTATTTTGTATCCTTAAGTCAATTTCCACATCTTTCATCATCGTAACAATTTAAGTTAGATACTAGATTTATTTATAAATAATTATTCTTTCTTTGTTCAAACCACTATTTTGTCTTATTATTTATATAAAATGAGGCTGCAAAGTAATTTTGTTAATATTGAAGAAGAAATTGTTCTTTCGATTAATTTTTTAAAAACACATTAGAATAACGTGATATATACGATTTTGGTTAGTTAATTTGATAAATGGTATTGTCCGAAACCAGTTGGTGTATTAATTAATTAAGTGGTTAAAAAAATTTAGTTAAATAATCAATATATACAAAAGATAACAATAATTATTTATTCAGATAAAGTTAGACAAACATACATTTTTTTGTTTTCAGCCAACTGACGAACGGAGTATAAATCGTCGATAGACTGACGTTTGACGTGCAATGAGCGTGAGGCGAGGTGCGTGACGGCGAATCTCTGAGATTTGGTGTGAAAATTTCATAAAAATCTCTTCCGTGTATACGCAACTTAACACTTCCGGTCCCAATCTGATGATGGATGGAGATCGTCTTGAGCACTTGTTGTTTCGGTGTAAACCTCGAGCTGACCTTCCTTAAAACGTGTTTTTCCTTGGTGCAGTGCGCTAATTATATTGACGTGATATTCTTTGAGTTTGAATTATTGACCTTCTTTTTGAAAAGTAATACCATTCAATTGCTGCTGGGTCGATGACGTGAAGATGTAAATCAAGAGAGAGAAAAATGTATTTCTCTGGTTCCTCATCTTGTATACAGATCATTGTATTTTGTTTGCCTTTGGTCTCATCACACGAAGAGACAGGAAAAGAAACGTGTGTACGAGAACAGATAATTGACAAACCTCCCTAAAACCCGCTGGACTGGCATGGCTACTTGGCAGCAAACATCAATTGATAGAGGAGACTGAGAGTCAACTGCGAGAGAGCGGAATGCTCATCTTGTAACAGGAGAACAGCATTCTGTCTTTTGACAAGTATTCAGAAGTAAAGCATGAGATTTATTTAATCGTAAATAAAAACAGATATAAGCTAACTTATATCTGTTTAACTATGTTCTGAATAATTACAACTTCACAATAAGAATGTGTTCTCCTTAATAATATAAGTGGTATCAATGTGTCCAAAATTTAATAAAAATGAATTGATAATTCTGGCGTCTGCAGTCGGTTTACACAAAGGCATTTGTGATTCCGTAAAAACAAAGTAGATGGATTTCAAATAATGGAACGACAAATGTATTAATTTGAAAAAGTGTAACATATAGGTTCGAAAATTTGTCATGAAAAATACTGGCGCTATAACACAATTGGTAGTGTACTTCCCCGGATTGGAAATAGAGATCCAGGTTCGAATACCGGTAGCGCAAAAACAATATTTTTCGACAAAATTGATTTTATATGTATATATTTATAATTAATAAATTAAATTAGTAGTTAAGTAAGTGTTTACAAGGATATTGAACGTAGGAGAAAAACATTTTAACATATAATTTATCCCTACACTAACATGGACAAATAAATCGACACAAATAAACATAACATACCTATAAAGGTTTGAGAAAAACAAGGTCAAAAAGAAATAATAAGTTAAAAATACACTAACAAGGAAAAATAATCTACACACTGCATCGTAGAATATTTTTAATTTGATTTTTAAATGTTGGAATAGAAACCAAATACATATCAATTTCAGTAAACAAATCATCGTAAGCTGTTTAGTCCAAGCTTCTCACTCGGGTAGCTTTCTTTCTTCTTTCTTTATTTTCTTGATAACTAATGTTAAATAAATAAAACGATGAATCCCAAATACCTGTGAGTAATACACCCTAGGAGACGTCAAAATTAAATCAATTTATTATATTAAATATGATAGGAAAAGATCCATGTTCGAATCCCGGGAGCAACCAAATATTTTTTCAAATAGTAGATTGTTTGCTGTATATCTTTCTAATTTATTAATTTAATTTGTGTTAAAAACACCACAGAATTATATTTGGAAATTGCAACTATTATACATAACAAAAATGTATTTTCGTGTTTCACCTACTAATGTTATAAACTGTGACATTACTTCAATACTATCGTGTTTAGATATCTTTGTGGATTAGTCTTTCTAATTAGTTTATATTATAAAATTTTATAGTGTTAAAATTTCTTAAATTATATAAAATATTAACGCAGTTTCGTGACGTTTCACGAAAAGTCTGAAAAACATATAATATATTTTTAAAAATTGAATTTTTTTTTCTGTTTTCTGGACAGTCTGTTAAAGTTTCAATGGTGGCGAGCAGGTATTCGGGATAATGACATAATGTACATTAATTTAAGGGGTTTAAATATGTTGAAACAGTTCTTTGAAATAAGGCTGTCATTAGAAAACCTCATTGAAATACCGCTCTGGTTGTATTTTAAATGGTAATAATTCATTCTCTGGGGGATTGGTAAATTATCAGCGACCGGTTAACCGTGCTACTTATATCGAATGCAAACCGAGTTGCAAAGAGGTCATTTGCGCAATGCATTCATTTTACCTTTAAATGGGTAATGTGTACTCAATGTATTTCAACAACTTAATATCACTTAATATCACATGCGTCCTGGAACGAGGCGCGAACCGCCGACCACTTGATCACTAGACCAGCGTCTTAACCACTACAATAAGCAACATTAAATTATTATGATTATGATGCACTGAAGTTTAAAGGCGAGATACCAGGATTGTGCTATTGTCGCTGTTGCACATGAAGAAAACAAATATATTGTGTTGTCCAAGTTCTGAAATAACTATGATGTTTCAATTTGTTTAAATATTTTTAGCATTATTCAGTGAGATTAAAGGGTTAGTATACGAAATTATAATCATATACAGGGTGACCCGAAAAAAGTGAGAAAATTTAGTAAAATGTGATATAATTACATCAAAATTAGTTTAACTATATCAACAATAGCTTAAATAGTTTACCTTTATTACGTTTACAAATTGTTGCCCAGAATGACAAAAATTACTGCAGATGACCGTATTCTGATCAAAAATTTGCAAATTGAAAAATGTTGGGGTGCTAGGAAAATGAACAAAGAGTTTCAAAACAAAGCCTGGAGTATAGCTAGACATTACGGCATAACTGGACATTATAGCAGGACGGAGCTCCATCTCACACAGCCAGAAATACAATCAACTTTCTTCGTCGTGAGAATGTTAATTTCATCGAGCCAGGCATGTGGCCACCGAACAGCCCAGATTTGGTTTGCAGATTGCCGGTTATTATTGAGGTTTTATAAACAATATATATTTTTTTTAATAAATGAAATATAAGAAGGCAAAAAAATAAAATAAGTAGATATTAATGAACTAAAAGTATACATTATTCTACACCAAATTGGTATGTTAATATAATATACAGTAATTTCCATTTAGAGTGGTGGGACATGCTTATGCATCATGTTACAGTAAAGTTAAAAGAAATTAGATGAATATTAAGAAAAAATCAATCTTTCGAAAAAATATACAATTTTTAAAAGGTGTAACAGATCTAGTCCACAGTTTTTTATGGGTGGATACCTGAATATAATATAATATAACAAGGAAACAAAAAAAATAGATAAGAATTTGTTCTTTTGGTTCATTATGGTTCTGATATAAACATATATTTTTTAAATGGAACCCCTAGATCACTGTTAATTAACGATCTGGCCATCAGTAGACTATGAAGGTAAACCTTCAATTTACATTAGACAAATACACATTTTATTCCATTAATTAATTAACGTTAATAAATTAATTCTACGTTTTTTATTTATTATTACGCTATACTGCCAGCGCAGATAGAAGGTTTAATTCCATGGTTTGGCATAGCCCAACCCTCGCTGCTGCCTTCTCCCGTGGCTACCGGAGCATCAGACAGGTCTGATGTAAATTATTATAATTATATTATTATTTTTATTTGTTAACTTTGTTTTATTAACCACTTAATTGAGTTTAAACACATCTAGCGGTTTCGAACAATACCATTTTCTTCTTCAAGATGTCATTACTAACTAAAAACATATATTATTGTTTCTTTACCAGAATCTATTTTAAAAAAAAAACAACAATTATTTAAAAAATAAATTTAGTACCTAACTCAAATTGTTGATACAAATTTACTCGAATAATTTTTAGGAAAAAAAATTAGAATGGGACTCGTAGTTAAATTTAGTTGGTTGTGTATAATTTTTTGATTAGTTTTACACGCTTTATTTATCTCCAACGATTCCAAATTATTTAATTTGTGACCGACACCGTTTATACGCAAAATTGACAATCCCAATTTTTTATCAAAACCATGACCATTTTCTATCAAATGATTAGAAAATTCTGAAAACCCACTATTGTTCAAACATCTCAAATGCTCCCTTAATCTTATATTAAAATTTCTACCCGTTTTACCAATATAAAATGCAGCACAATCCTTGCAACTAAGTTTATAGACACCAGAATTGTAAAATTTATCATCTTTGTCTTTAGAATTTATGAGTAAATTTCCTATATTATTATTTGTATAAAATGCCGGTCTAATGTTACGTGAAGTGTTTAGTTATTTGATTCGAAAAGTCATTTATGTATAAAATCCTACGCCAATAATCATTATGTTTTATCTCTGATTTATATAAAAATTGATTATTGTATTCTTTTAATTTATTTTTTATTTTAAAATAGTGTCTATCAATGAAAATGGTATTTTTTGAAACCCGGTAGATGTATTTAAACTCAATTAAGTGGTTAATAAAACAAAGTTCACAAATAAAAATATGAATTTAAACCACAAAGTTAATTTTGCTAATTTCAAAAGAATTATAATTATGTTTATCTTATTGCGTAATGTTATTTTGTGCTGTGTATTTTATTGTATGTTTTAATCGTGCATATTTCATGTGAAGTTTTTCTTCTTCGTGTGCCGTCTTGTATCGAAGGTTGACGAATAGGTTGCATTAATTATATATCAATTTTTAGACATTTTGTTTGAAGAGTTTATTTAATGTACATTGAATAAATTCTTCAAACAAAAGATCTTATTTCATTTAATGTGTCTGAAATATACTTTTTTTTTTCATTAGATGGTTGTTATTAGTTCCTTGACTCATTCGTGCAACATAGCATCTCTTCATTGATAACGTGGTCAATTTAGGAGCATCTATAGCATTCGTCGATACAGCCCCAAATCAAATGCCTTCAGCCTTTTAACGGTGACTTCTTTCAACGTCCAGACCTCGTCAGAGCAGGACGGGTATGTCATAAAATTATATTGTCATCCAATGGATGCTCACACTCATGTCTCGAATGCAGAAGAAATTTTTCAGATTTTAACCGTTACCATACAGTGATATAAAATATCCCTACGCAGCCATGCTGTCAACTCGTGTTACCGTAAGAAATTAAGAGTTTTTCAGGTATTTTAAATTAGAATAAAATTATTTTACTAGCTTGAATTAACTTCAAAAAAGTTATTGTAGATTTACGATAGATATTGGGACTTGAAAGTGAAGTGAAAAAGGGATAAACATAATAATATTATTCGAAGCATCCATCAAATCCCTTTCGACAAGACCTTCCTCGTTATCTCATGATTTAATTAATGAGAGAAAGACACAATAAAATTATATTGGTCTAGTATTTAGGGCGGTGGCATAGTGATCTAGTGGTCGGGGGTTCCAAGAGACCAACAAGTTAGTCCTATTTTTATAGCACAAGCGTTTAGCTTAGTTTGCAAATAGTATGAATAGTATTTATGTGACATATATTCCATGAATGCATCTCTATTTTTTTTTTTTTTTAAAGAAAAAGAAAATAAAGAAATTAAAGTGTGATCTGTTTTTGTCTTGCTAAAAAAAGATTTTTTTTTATAGCTAACATCCAACATATCAATTTAGGTCAGAAGGAATTAAAAAACACATATTTTTAGTAGTATTCACTTCCACTAGTCATTTATATGTGCAAATATTTTTTTAGGATTAATTAAAATATTACATTTATATTGCCCGTATTTATTTAAATATTACAGAAGGAAGGCCTGGCTAGGGAAAGGTTAAACAAATAATTTTAATAAAGACTTTCCAAAGCTCAAGTACAGTGAAAGGCGTAAATCTAAATTAATCAACCTCCATAGCTTCAATGAATAAAACAATAAATATCAAAAAACTTTAATTTATCTCGGTCACTCAATGGCGTAACTACGCTGTGCAATGGGGGCCACGTTAGATAGGGGCCCAACTCCGTGACCCAAAACACATTTAGTGTCGTTCTTAGCGTCTGTGAGGTGCGAGCAGGATCTCCGCATGTTAAAAATGTACTTGATTAATAAAATATATATTAGGTTTTTTGGTCCCTTAATTTGAGTATAACAATAATAAAATAAATGTGATATAATTATCATTCATAAATATTTTTTATGCATACAAGAAAATACACAAGATAATTAATACGTATAATATTTATAAATGAAAATATTTGTCCGAGCACCTGTTGCATCCTTCTAGTTACGGCACTGACTTAGTTCATCGTACATACCTACATGTTGTTATTTTTTACATTTTATTTTATTAGCAGAGGCGGAACAACGGGTGGGCGAGGGGCAGCCCCAGGCGCAGAAATGGAGTTTCATTGAATGTGCAAAAAATAAAAATAATATCAGTTTTCATACGGTGTGTAATCTGTAATAACATTTTACTATAGTGACTTTTTACTAACGCTCGTGGTAAAAAATATTTGCGGATTTGTACGTAAGTCAAATTTTCTATAGTCAAAGATGATCTCACTTAATAGTGTGGCAAGGCGAATAATTTTCAAAAATATAAGAATAATGTTAAATTTTATTTATTTATAATATTCACAAATGGCAGTACATATAGTTGTATGCCTTACCTATATGGCTTTATTCACCTCTGCATTTGAAATCTGTCCCTTTGATGTCGAACATTTTAAATTCATATTTGTATTTATTATCTTTGTTTTATTAACTACTTAATTGAGCATACATCTACCGGTTTCGAAAAATACCATTTTCTTCTTTAGGATGTCATAAACAACTAAAAACATATATTGTTTATTTACCAGAATGTATATTTGAAAAAAAAACAATTATTTAAAAAATAAATTTAATACCTAACTCAGATTGTTACTTCATACAAATTTACTCGAATAATTTTTAGGAAAAAATTTTAGAATGGGACTCGTAGTTAAATATTCGAGTAAACTTGTATTAAGTAACAATTTGAATTAGGTACTAAATTTATTTTTAAAATAATTGTTTTTTTTTAAAAAGATTCTGGTAAAGAAACAATAATATATGTTTTTAGTTAGTTGTGACGCCCTGAAGAAGAAAATTGTATTTTTCGAAACCGGTAGATGTATTTAAACTCAATTAAGTGGTTAATAAAACAAAGATAATAAATAAAAATATGAATTTTAACCACAAAGTTAATATTGCTAATTTTAAAAGTATTTTAAATTCAATAACGAGACGAACTCTCATCACTAAAATAGCGGGATATTCGGGAAAAAAATAAAATTGCGTGGTATGTTTCTAAGTGTCAAACAGCTGTGAAGAATCCGTCATTTTTAACTAACGATTATCGATTTTACCATCGGATATCGGAGAGTAAAATAAGTTTACTACAGGGTGTACTTACGATATACTTTTTACCATTCAAAAGTATGAAAGAAATGACGAGGAATAATACGTCAGAAATAAAATTCTGCCATTGAGAATTTAAAAAAATTGACTGTTTCTTATAGCTTTATGGCCTCTGTTAAGGCTTTGTTACTAATGTCACCCCTTTTTCGTTAAAAAATGTTTACAAATTTGGTCATTAATATTATTATCTAGATATTTATTTATAATATAGACACATTTACATGTAATATAACTTAAATGTGTTAATTAGAAAGATATACATATAAAATTAATAATGCATTAACCGATAATGCTACACCAACACAGTAGGTTGACGACAAATTTTTGAACTTATATGTTGCACTTTCAAATTGATACATCTGTCGTTCCCTTATTTGAAAACCATCTTTATTTTACTCAAAACACATTTGAGTAAAATTCAATAGGAGACGTCAGAATTAATTGATAACTCATTTTTATTAAAAATTGCAACTTCACAATAAAAATGTGTTCTCCTTAAAAAATATATAAGTTGTATTAATGTTTCCAAAATTAAAAAATCATTTGCATGTACCTACCTGAATACGTGTTTTATGAAAAAATCGTTCTCAACGAAAAACATATAATGTTTTGTTTACGTAATTTTACACTTTTTTTTTCCTGCATCTAGCGCTATTAATATTCTTATTGTGAAGTTATAATTATTCAGAACATAGGTCTGTGATATTCCGGTAGCGCAACAACAATATTTTTCGATAAAATGTATATCTTTGTAATTAATACATTTAATTTGTAGCTTAATTACTTATTTTTCCCCCTGTATATTAGGTACCTTTTAGATGATTTAACTATAGTTTAATAATGATTTAAAAATGGAAATGGTTGTATGGTTGATGTATGAATGGTTTGTTAACCCTTCCCAAGTCATGCAGTAACACAAGTCTACCATCATAATTAAACCTGTAATATTTCGATAAATACATGCATCAAAAAATTAATATTTTAGATAATCCTAAAGAAAATGTAAGCGCTTAGGAATAACTAGTGAAAAACCAATTATGAAAATGGAATCGTACAAAAACAATTATTTTTTCCATTCAGTCTATTGTAAAATTAATACGTTGATAAAAATATCATTTGTGATGTGAAAGACAGAGATCACATACTATTTTCACGATGAAAAGAACAACAAACATACAAATATAATTCTTTCATTCTCACTAATTAAACGAAGAGAGATTAGAAGGAAGGACACATTATATAGAACTTAATGAATGATTTAAATTATGTTATTAATCATTTTTTCAAAATCGAATGCTCAATATTTAGAGTAAATTTGTGCCATTAAAGTCATTTAAGCTAATAAAACCATTTTTTCAAACTGTTATTTACGGTAACACGAGTTGACAGCATGGCTGCGTTCGGATATTTTATATCATGGTATGGTAAAGGTTAAAAAACTAAATTAAATTACAAACTTATAATATATTCTAAATATGAAATAAATATATTAATTAGAAAGATATACATATAAAATCAATTTTATCGAAAAGTATTGTTGTTGCGCCACCGGGATTCGAACCTGGATCTCTTTCCTAACCGGGGAAGGTGAATTATCCAACTATGCTACAGCGACAATATTTTTAGCGACAATTTTCGAACCTACATGTTACCTCTCTGATATTAATACATTTAATCGTTCGTTATAATATATTCCGTGTCATTAATGTTCTATCTCTACATAGTATCAGTAAGAATGTCTAAATGTATGTAACAGGTATTTTTCTAAAGCCAGAGACAAAATATAAATTACGCCATGCCATAAGAAATGGTTAATAAATATAATCCAGTCTTACCGACGCGATGTAACTGCAGTCATATTTTACTGTACTGCCTGTATATATATTTTGTTTAATCGTAAATATTATCGTACATTGCACAGCATCCGCATTCATAACGGTTGTATACAAATTGGTATACTTATACTAGGTAGATAGCTTATACTATACTTAGTAGTCATACTAGGTAGATAGCTTTATCACCGTGTTCTTGAACGTCTCTCATTTGTCAACGATTTGTCCGAGAATCGAATTGCTCGTTAAAAAATGTCTCGGTTGTCGAACGTACCTTCGGTAAACCACAATTTGTTGGAATTTGTTGAAGCTATTGTATCTTTGGACAAATCCAAGGGCTTGATGGTGAAGGACTTTGATGTGAAGCAGTTGACGGAGGACCACAACATTGATTTCACCACTGAAAAACTCAAGACCTTCAGAACAAAGTAGCCGAGAAAATTTCTGCAAAGGAGGAATAGGGAATGGAGGATGTTCCTATTTCACTAATGGCTCGTGTCTACGATGATTTTTCAATGAGATTTTGATCTCTGAGAGTCTGTAAACGTACGCGTGAACTGGATGCGTTATTATAATCCGTGATCAAAACATATGGAGTGATGATTTATGTAGAGGTCCTGAATACGCTGCATAGTACCTGGCCGTTTAGCCAGGCGCTCTACAGCCATTCAAGTCCGTCCAGTACCGACCGAAAACCTAGACGACAATACATCGCAACGCAACCGGTTCGAGAAACCTGCGGAAGCAATCATTTCTTCCCTGGCCGCCTTCTCGGAATCACCTTTGTCACTAACTTTATCGTGCAATTTAACCTTTAACCTGTGTAAATTCATTTGTGCACCATTCTACAATAAACGCCAACCGATTGTTAAGTCCTGTTTCATTTCATTAACCTGCTCTAGACGCAAACACTTCGCTAGTCACGAACTTTAACTTAAAATTTGTAATATTTATGCATCATTCCACAATAAATGCAACCGACTGTAAGTCATGTTAACACCAACATCTATACTCACTCGCACGTTCCGCATCATCATCGCTGATAGGTTAGGGCCCTCAGACTCACCTTAAACAAATCCTTCTAATATTCATAACCTACAAAAATCAGCCACCCTATACTGATGATTTAACACACAAAGCAAAGCAAACTCTTTCATACCCTACAGATAGCTTAGTACTGAATCACATACCGTTTTTTATAGGCCGCGTTCATTTTTATTTTATCATCACCACGTTTTGCGTGCGGATTAGATAATGCATCTAATACGCACGTACCTTTACCGACTCTCTAAATGCTTGGAAATTGGAGAAGTTACAAAGTTTTGTGAAATAATTTCACCTTGCAACCATTATAACCCGTATCATCATAAACTGCATCATAAACGATGACGATGTCATTTCTCACATGAAAAACACATCTCATTGAACAGGTTTTTATTGAGACAAAAGAGAAGGAACCCCAGAAGGACAGTCACCTGAGGTTTATATGCAAGGTGACTCCCATTCCAAACGTTAACATCTCTCCTCCTCTCCACCACTTCCGCCATCAGCGCTCCTCAACACCAAAAATAATAATAATAATATTAATATAATAATGCGTTCATTTCAGCGTAGTTGGGGTTTACCGATTCGCCATAAAGATATATTATATAATACATTTAAGTTACGAAATATTGTTTGTGTTATGAAAAGAAAAGCAAGGAAAATATAAATAAATAAAAAGTTCACACATGTATATAAATATAAATACTTTAGTCACGGCCATTATTGTATCTATAGCTACTCTGTAGTCGTTGCCATTCTCTGGTCAGGGAACCAGCTTTCCACGAGAGCGCCGCTTGCACCAGAGAGTCGGTGCTGAGTGCTGAGCTCCAGCCGCAGCTTTACTTCTTATCCTCTGCTTATTGACTAATTACATTGAGTCCAATTCTTTGTAATAATAACTCTGCATGTCCTGATAACAATATTAAGTTTATTACACAAGTATTATAGTAATTATAAATTATACACTTCAGAGATAGACTGGTTATAGCGGTGAAGCTGTGTTGGAAGAGAGCCCCGTTCCCCCAGAGAATCTTTGTCCCCCACCACTCATCCACTCATCTCATGACACACACACACATACATATACAAAGTTACTTTTCAGTCGTGGCCACCAATCACTACGCAGATGGCCGCCGTCACTGCGCCGGAAATCACTTGTCGCTATTTGTCTAGTTACATCGCATCACTGGTGCATTTATGGATCAGAAGTAACAATGTATGTAAGTTTAATATTGAAAAGTTCGGTCTTTTTGATATTTTCTTAACATGCGACAGAAACTCGGACTATATAAATTTTAGTGTTTATGCCCGGTTATGTTGTTGATTTGTGTTTGGTGATTGAGTTGGTATGTTGTTTGGTAGGCTGTTTAATTTATTTTCAGTGTTTTAATACTCACAGTTTTTTCTATTAGTTCTTACATGTCATGGATACACTTCGAGGTGAAAGAATACTATTACTTAAAGTAGTGCTTGCAGATTAACTATCTTTTTATTTGTCCATAATTATGGACTTATGCACTTAATTAAGTGTCGGTGCTTCTCTATATATTTTCTACCCTAGATATTATTCAGTTGTCTATAGATGCCTTGCTTATTATTTGGTGGTGGTATAAATGTAATTTTTAAATATGAATTAAATATATTAATCAGAAAGATATACATATAAAATCAATTTTATCGAAAAATATTGTTGTTGCGCTACCGGGATTCAAACCTGGATCTCTTTCCAAATCGGAGAAGGTGCGTTATCCAACTATGCTACAGCGACGATATTTTATAGCGACAAATTTTCGAACTTATATGTTACTTTTTTAATATTAATACTAATTTATTGTATTAATTATAAATATATACATATAAAATCAATTTTGTTAAAAAATATTGTTTTTGCGCTACCGGGATTCGTACCTGGATCTCTATTTCCAATCCGGGGAAGTACACTACCAATTGTGTTATAGCGCCAGTATTTATTGACAAATTTTTGAACCTATATGTTACACTTTTTCAAATTAATACATCTGTCGTTCCATTATTTGAAAGCCATCTACATATGTATATATTTATAATTAATACATTAAATTAGTATTTAAAACATCACAGACCTATGTTATGAATAATTACAAATTCATAATAAGAATGTGTTCTCCTTAATAATGTTATTAATACATTTAATCGTTCAATTTTATGAAAGAGCCATCTATTTTATTTTTACGGAATCTCAAATACTTTTGAGTAATCTGATAGCAGACGCCAGAATTATCAATTCATTTTTATTAAATTTTGGACACATTGATATATCTTTATTATTTAGGAGAACACATTTTTATTGTGAAGTTGTAATTATTCAGAACATAGGTCTGTGATATTTTGAATATGAATTAAATATATTAAATGTATATATTTATAATTAATACATTAAAATTAGTATTTAAAACATCACAGACGTACGTTCTGAATAATTACAACTTCACAATAAGAATGTGTTCTCCTTAATGATGTAACAATTTTTTATTTTGGTTCCTTCCCTGGGGAACATCGAGCTGCCGGCAGCACGATAGACCTTCGTGACATTTGATCGGAGCACGCCGATGAGCATGTCATGATTTGTTTAACTGAATAATTAGTTATGACTTAATGTATATAACAAGAGCTTCCATTATCGGTGAAGCACAATTGGTCTAATTACCAATTATGCCATTTTCCGTTTGTTATTGATTAATTCGTTTGACATCCTGGGATTAATAATTGTTTCTCGTCAACAGGCCGTAAAGGGGGTGGCAAAATAGGATAGGATAGAGAAAATATTTTCAAAAAACGTCATAATTATTTACAACTTCAAACTAATTAATTTAAAAAAAAAAACAAAGGGTATTTAAACGAAATATCTTATACTTCATTGTGCGGCATAGACTTGTGGCTCTGAAAAGAGCCTTTTTGGCGAATACGCGACCACAATAGATAATGTTGAGGTGATCGCCCGTGCAGGAGTGCGCGATATATATTGTATATAAACCGAATAAATAAATCCCGGGCGATCGCTCGACTTTGTAACATGTAAGACATCGCGGGCACAAGCGGCAATGAAGAATAAAACACCCGCGATGTCTCTAGGTGTAGGAATAAATTTGTTATTAAATGAAAACGTAGCGTGAAGTATGATCTGCCGGCCGTTCGACTTTGCCGTCTACATCTATCGTATTAATTTGAAAAGTGTAACATATGGGTTCGAAAATTTGTCGTCAAAAGTACTGTCGCTGTAGCATAGCTGGATAATGCCGGATTGGAAAGAGATCCAGGTTTGAATCCCGTTACCGCAACAACAATATTTTTCGATAAAATGTATATCTTTATAACTAATACATTTAATTAGTATTTAAAATATCACAGACCGTCTGTTCTGAATAATTACAACTTTACAATGAGAATGTGTTATTTTTAATGAAATTTCTTTTATTCTTCGCACAGCCCTGTGTCTGTAAATAAAGTAATTACATTTACCGGTGAAGGGATTTCAATAGACAACTCAAGGATGGGTCAGAATTAACGATTTATTGGATGTTCAATGTTAGATTGTAATCGCAAAGAACAAAGACTTCCATTGGCAGTATTGAAAAGTGGCTCTTCACAAGCTAGACGATCGAGTGATTAATATAATATATTTACCAGGGTTGCAGATACCTACCGTGTTCTAGGCTACCTCAATCTGGCTCCAATAACACAAGCCACAAGGGATTGTGTTAAATCGGGGGCACAAGCGCATAATTGCTATCAGTTATCCATCACAGTTGCCCGTGTTCACGGGTGAGATTTCATCTTGAGACAATCTCAGATTCTTTGGTAACAAGTTTCGGCTTTCTTAATTCGCCACCTGTCTCGCCCCTCACTTTACGCTTATTGTACGTCAATGAGATATTATTTTTCGGACGCAGAAAGGTCAATGCTATATTCTGCTAAAAACAGCTAAAGCCGCGTTCATATAGAAATTCATAATAATCGCATATTTAAAATTTAGTTGTTAATAAAAACACAATTTAAAAATTTAAAAAATCATAATATGTAACCAATAATATCTAAAATTTACTCCTAAATCCTTTTAAAAGTCACACAAAATTTGTTACCAGAATATTATTTATCATTTTAAGGGAAAAGAACAGTCAAGTTGTTGTGTAATTCACTCTTTTCTGAGGTTGGCTGATTTCTGCATAACTACGTTTAAATGTCAGTCGATCGGCCGTTGATGTTCCGTTCGTCTTTTGGGTGAATTTGAATCACCCCAACAGCAGTTAAAACAGAAAAAATGTTTTTAATTTAATTATTTCTATTTGTTAAATAAATAAGTTGCAGCTTTCTGTGGTGCTAATGATAATCTAAATGATGTTTATATGCACGTGTCGAGTTTTACTAGTACACGGGTCGGTTCTACCGATCTTAAGCGGTGATCTCCAGATTAAATCTCAAGATGCGTGACGGTATTGAGGTTATTTGCTTCGCTTCACGATGCTGGTCTGGTCCCTAACCCGACATATCAATGGGGTAGGTGCTGCTGTACCCATCAATAATGATTTCACGCATTTTCGTAATATACATGGAAAATTTCAAAAATCAATTTGACATGGTTTTAGTTAGTTTGTTTGACATCTTGATGATTTATTTATTAGGCTTTATTGACATACATATTTTTGTTATAACAGAGGTCAATATAAGATATTATAATATAGCATGATAAACATAAGATACAATTATATTGCTATTAAGTATAATACTCGTAGTTTATTGTGTGGGATGGAGTAGACTCCACCTCACCTCAGACGTCGGTATGAAAGTAGCCAGTTTTTTTTGTGGTGTTGTGGTGTTATTTAATTTAAATTAGAAAGATAAAGATAAGACAAGTTGTAAAACTAAAGTGAATTATAAGTGTAGGTATTGTATTGGACTGATCTCTACCCAATTGAATCATATATTAGGTCCATATTTGTGTAATCTTATTGGAACTGAACGATTTACAGTTAGTGTTGAGTGTGTTGTACAGTTTCGGAGCTAAAAACATGTAGAAACGTTGATAAAATGTCGTTTTTGTTAGCATGGAAATATTAGACGAGTCTCAACATATAGATTTGTTTTACGTCTAGGACATATCTGATGGATATCTAACCTAAGAATAACCTAATTTATTAACCTAAGAATTGTCTTTTGCGCTCTTTTAGCCGACTCTAATATTGTTTTTGCTGCTCCTCCTCAAACTATAATAGCGTAATTAATTAAGGAATAGCAGAGTGCAAAGTACACCGATCTTAAGAGTTTCTAGTCAATTATACATCGTATTCCTTTAGAAATGTAAATTCGTTTTCTAGGCTCGATATATGTTATGTCCAGTTAAGATGATGGAAAAGGTATTTTCCGAAATCAGTTGGTGTATTAAATTAACTCATAAAGTATATAGTGGTTAAAGTATGTTAATAGAGTGATGTTATACATATTTTCTTTCTTATTTTATTTTCTTCTTTTCATTTCATCATCATACAAGACGAGATCTCATCGTGTGACGCAGACCTTAACAGAGAGAGTGAACTCAAGAATCAAGGCTGCCAAAATGAGATATCGTGTGCTTCTTATTCGGTTATTCGTCTAGTTAATTTATTCTTCTATTTTTTTGTATCTGTTGAAACAACACAAAAGTTAATGTAAAACTACTAGACCAATAATGTTCGTGCGTATGGAAATTACACAACAAATCTTAATGCCTTTACGGTTAAGTGCCCTCACCGTTCGTGCCGAGTAACAATTTGTTAACAAAAAATAAATCTTACACATGTATTAGGGGTCGCAAACCGGGATCCCGACTCTCGAATATACCGGAATACCGGACTAAAATGGATACTTCAAAATTAATCGCTTTTCTTAGCTTCCATGTCGCATTTAAAGCAAAACATATCAATAATTAGGAGAACACATTCTTATTGTGAAGTTGTAATTATTCAGAACAGACGGTCTGTGATATTTTAAATATGTTTAAATATATTTTAATCAAAAAGGTAACATATAGGTTCGAAAATTGTCGCTAAAATATTGTCTCTGTAGCGTAGTTGGATAATGCACCTTCCCCGGTTAGGAAAGAGATCCAGGTTCGAATCCCGGTGGCGCAACAACAATATTTTTCGATAAAATTTATGTGTATAACTTTCTAATTAATATATTTAATTCATATTTAAAATATCAATAATTGATGCGATGTCCGAAACCTTCACACCGCGTGTTTCGACTGCGCTAGCTGTCGAGGCGATCGACCGAAGGGAGAGCAGATCTGTGTTCTGTGATTCATTTGTAAAGAAGCTTGCGTAGTGATAAGTTTTGTTTTACTTAGAAATTTACTTTTTTAAATTTATTATTTAGAAAACATTGTGTTATTCAGAAGTCTGAAGTTAGACACTTGTGAAATTGTAAAAAGCTTATTAAAAATTAAAATTTAATTTTTTCTAAATGTTTTTATTTCATTTATAAATCGTCACCTCTAATCTCGACATAATTCTCTAAATATAAAAAATATCTGAATTCCGGTATTCGTAAAACTTCAATATCGAACATACCGGTTTTGGTAAAAGGGACCGGTATTGTGACCGCTAGTATGTATATATTTTACCTGTACAATATTAATAATATATCATTAAGGAGAACACATTTTAATTGCAAAATTGCATTGGTCTGTGATATTTTAAAAACTAATTAAATTTATTAATTATAAAGATATACATATAAAATCAATTTTATCGAAAAATATTGTTGTTACGCTACCGGGATTCGAACCTGGATCTCTTCTCCAATCCGGAGAAGGTGCATTACCAACTATGCTACAGCGACAGTATTTTTGACGATTAATTTTCTAACCTATACCAGCTATCTATCGGTTTACTCAAAGGTATTTGAGATTCCGTAAAAACAATGGCTTTCAAATAATGGTACGATAGATGTATTAATTTGAAAAAGTGTAACATATAAGTTCGAAAATTTATCGTCAAAAATATTGTCGCTGTAGCATAGTTGGTAATCCACCTTCCCCGGATTGGAAAAGAGATCCAGGTTTGAATCCCGGTAGCGCAACAACAATATTTTTCGATAAAATTGATTTTATATGTATATCTTTATAATTAGTACATTTAATTAGTATTTAATAATATATCAATTTGAGATGAGGCTCGTTTTCATATTGATTCCAGAAGGCAGGCAGAGAGAAGCTATGAATGTCACGTACCCCGAAAAAGGGGATAGTAAACGTCACACTTATGTGTCATATAAGTCGTGCTGATGCCCAAGGATCGCATGTTATTTATTCTGTTCATTGCTCCATACAGATTGCGCTTGCGGGCCGCCAACTCTTCTTCAACTAAGTGCAATCCTTTTTTAATTAAATAATTAATAATAACCTTATTTATATCACCATCGAGTCAACTTCACTAGATCAAGGTCAGTTTCAAGGTGAGCAGCGTTTTCAACACAGAAAATATTTATTCAGTGAGTAAACCAGTAAAATGTCGTTTATATTATATTCTCTCACTTTTATCTTGTATTTTGTTTTCACAATTATTTTATTTTGAAATCTTTTTTTTTTTTAAAGTTGATTGAAAGCATTATCAGCATACAGTAAATCCTCTACATGCGAACATTCAATATGTGAGCTTTCGCAGATACGAACCTCCGTGTCCATGTGCAAAATTGCAGCGTGTAAGATAAGTTCGTGTCTCTTGGCGGTATGCAGGTCTTAAATAAGATCTCGGTAATGTTTACAGTAGTCTCGTGCGGGCCTTCTTTAACAAGTCGACCCCTTAGAATAACAAGGTTCCAAATAACATTTTGGGCTAATTTGAGTTATTGCGTGAAATGGGTTCCAAATGCATTATTCTTTATTTCTTCCATACACACCAACACTATTTAACAGATATTAAAGGAAATAATAGCAAAAGGTGAAAGTTCCAACTGCATCAGTTATTTATTTCAATTTATGGATCATTATTGTTAATTTACAATGTTTTTTTTTATAAATATAATATAAATAAAACATTGTCATAAATTGAAATAAATAACTGATGCAGTTGGAACTTTCATCTCTTGCTATTTCCTTTAATATCCGTTAAATAAAGTTGGTGTTGGTTGGTTTCAGGCAATAATTAATTTCCCTCATCTCTCAGTGGTCATTGATAATTCTGAAAATGAGTTAAGACCTTAAAACTGATCATATTTTCATACTCAAAACAAAATATACGTGAATATATGTTGAAATTCAATCAACACTTTTGAGCTCATTATCTCAAAACAGTGTCAGTGTCAGATGGAACCTTGTTATTCTGAGGGGTCGAATTGTGTGCGATCTTTAGTGTAGCTAAATTTTATTTAATTTCTGTGTGATTCATTTTAACTTCAGCAATGAACGATGTCGGATGTTACGTGCGAGAACAGTGGGGATTGTTATAGATAGTGTTGGGATGCCTAGACCAACTTTGTTGGACCTGCGTACTAATTCAACTTGCGAACAGGCAGGAACGGAATTCGTTCGTAAGTAGAGGACTTACTGTAATGCTATTAAATTATAAGGAACATGTCTGTCGACATATAATTCTGTATTATATGTTACATTGTCCTATGACGAAATACATTTTATAAGAAAAAATTTCATCAGAATTTTTCACATGGAGCAAGCAAAAATTCGGGAAATTGAAAAAAGCATTCTTCAGTGTGACGCAAACATTTCATAATTTGAATTGTGTGCTGTGCTGCGAAAAAGGTTGGGAACCATTCCAGTAGACTCTCGATTATCCGGGGTGGTCGGTTAAAATTTAAATAAGGAAAAATTATCCTTCATACACATGTAAAATATTTGTATATATCGTTGTATATTCCGTGTGAAATCATCTCATTTAAAAATAAATGGTTGCTTGACCATTTCAGATATTTTTATTTTTTTACCATAGATAACCTCATCAGTGTGTAGTTAAATTTTTTATTTATTTTATTTTTATCTGCCACCATCTTGGATCTTATTATAGGCAATATTATACGATAGGCAAAGCGGGGCTTTGCAGAGGTTTTGAAAAAAACTTTTTCTCCTCCCAAAAAAAAATAGAAGATTCTGGTTTTCGCTAACATAAAGAAGACACAATAGGGTTATAAAAAATATGACCTTTAAGTATGCCAAATTTGGAAACATAATCACCAGTTTTGATAACCTTTTTTAAGGGTTGGAACCACAAGATGTTGTTTTTTGTTATAACTATGGCTAATAGAGTTCCTAGCTTTGAAGAATGAAATTTTGGGTTAGATACCTTTTCTGACAAAAAACAGCAAGAATGGTATCTAAACCAAACTTTAATTCTTCAAAAATCAATCACAAATCAACTGCGATGCACTACAATTTGACGATTTGCATCAAAAGTAAACACTGAATCTGAGCGTGTCCAAATAATAATTTGTGAACATGGATTACGGTCATTAACGCATTCTAAACTTAATTAACTATTTTTTATTTTATTTTAATATTAGAATATATAATTATTTATATTATTTCTTCTCTATGAGAGTATGACTCGTGTATGGAGATGGAGTATGGTACGAGAGTATATAATTTATGTTTCAGTTAGTCTGTGTACATATTTTTTGATTTCAGATACAAATTTATAGTAGTCTGTAATTTTTCTAATTGCGATGGGGAGATTGTTAAAAAATTTGATGCCTTGATAAATATAGTGATTTTGGGTTGTGGTATATTTTAGTTTTGGAATATCAATTTAGTCTCTAAATCTTGTAGATCGGAATTCGCTTCTAAAATTGAATTGATTTGAAATTTAAAAAATTTGAATTATTTAATTTTTTTTGTAGGTCTATTATTTTTGGTACTTTGAAATCTGTGAAGAGTTGTATACATTTTTTTTTTTAGAATAATTTTCATAATAATTTTTTGAGTGATTTCTAATTGTGGTATTGAAGTTTTATATGTTCCTCCTCATCCAATAATACCGCATATTATTTTACAGTTAGTATTAACAGATATTTTTGATTAAATATTTGTTTTTAACTACAGTGTGAAAAGAAATATGGTGAATGTTAGGTATGTAATTATTACCGTGTTGTATACTTTAATACCAAAATTATCAACAAACATATAAGTTTTAATTATCCTTTTGATAGACAAACAAAGGAATATTTAGCTGTCGTCGCAATCAGATAACATATTTTAATATGTTAACTGCCGGCGATTGTCTTGTTAAATAAATTGATCATTACATAATACGTCTTT
Source organism: Eubasilissa splendida (assembly GCA_031772225.1). Lineage (NCBI taxonomy): Eukaryota > Metazoa > Arthropoda > Insecta > Trichoptera > Phryganeidae > Eubasilissa > Eubasilissa splendida. Next base: position 13,159,060 of record CM062866.1, on the reverse strand, counting down.
CAGTATATTATATGAAGTTATTATGTTTGAAGTACCGTGTCACGCTGTGGTGACTTTCAGTTTCATAAGATCGAGGAGATGATAAATAGAAGATGTTATAATGTATATATGTATAGTGCCTTTGACTGTGTATTTAGTAGTTATTAAAATCAGCCGCATACTGTGTTCAATTTTTAACGAATCAAACATCAAATAGGCAAGTATTTTTCTTCATTTTTTAGACTATTGGTTATTAGAATCAGGATATTTATAAATATATTTTTTTTAAGTGTTTTGGAGTGAAATCACATCAAATTATATAAAATAATAATAAATGGAAGTTTATGATATTGATGATAAATACAAATTAAAAATAACAAACATTGTCTAAACGTCTTTTATTAGTTTAACGTCGACAGGTTTCGATACTGCTGTACCCTGGACGTACAGTAACTAACCCAAAACATAAATTAGTGAAGAAATGGTCGCTGGGACAGCTTGAAAACGTTATGTAAAGAACATATATGAGGCGAATGTTTAAGGCGACAGAAGCAAACATGAGCGTCCGCAAAAAATCAGGCATGATCAGGTAAACTAGATATTAGAGGACAGTGTCGTCTCTTGTTAAACCCTACAACCTTCTGCTTTTTTTCCATCTCTACCGTCTTTGTCTTCGTCCTACTATTAATGAGAGCATGTATTGAGAATATGGCGTTATCTCAGATTTTTACAAAATATTATTTTCCCGTAGAATTGAATGCCGCGGTTTCAAAAATTAAAAAAAAATATCCGGTCGCAAAAGTTATTATACTTTAATGTTTAGAAATTTCACCATAATAATTTCTGACATTCGACATATATAGTTAACTTCTTAGATTTCTAATAAAGGTTTGGTTAATAATGGTTTAATAAAAAATAATTATTTCACGTGATAAACCTTAATATAATAATAATATTAATACCGTTCGACAATTATCGAAAAAATCGTACACCATCATTACTATGTGTAGGCATCTTAAGATTATAAAATAAAACTAACTAACAAATTTAACCCAAATAGTAAGAAAAATTAAACTCTATTAGAAAATATGCATTTTGTAAAAATATCTGAGAATTTAATGTCATATATGTGAAAATAATACGCTTGTATTTTTATTCTACTCGTTTAATTTACTTGAGACGCGTTTCGCCTTGCAAGTGCATTGTATTTATAACTATAATGGGGTACAGCCATACAATTTTATTTGCGTGAGATGAAAAGGGACAACATTATTCATTGAAATTCTGAGGATTTCTATACATTTTGAATGCTTCTAATTATTCGAAGTAACTATTCAGTTTCAACACTAATAGTATTTTAATGTCACGGGTAATTTGAACAAAAGTATGGCTATATAATTTTACAATCTAAAAATACAATACGGCAAGAGAGACATTTTTGTTATGTTATGATTACTCTGCATCCATGTTTTAACCAGGTCGCTCGTGTTGGTAATCTTCCACGAGATCCTGTTCTCTTCACCCTCTCTTTGATCATCATCCTTTTCACGGTGATGGTTTCGGAGTCGTTGAGGCAAGAATGATGTGTCAGGACATCAAAGAGTAGAATTATATCACCTCTGCCTACACCTGCAGTGATGATAAGCCACAGGGCCGTTTCTAGGTGTTTTACCGCCCTAGGCGAGAATGAAAAATGGCCCCTCCTCCCTTTTACTACCATCACCCTCTCCCCCTGTTATTCAGGCTAAAATAATTAATTAATTATCAGATATAAAATAAACAATCAATAGATATCTCATAGAGACGAAGCTATTTTTTATTAATGGAAAAATAATGGAAGAATCGGTAACTACAGGGCTTCGGCTGGCTGCTTTTCTAGTGTAATGTGTTTAAATCATTTTACATATAAAGAATAATCTCAAAAAATAATTTGATTCTCATTGTGACATATATGCTGTTTCATGGAAAATGAATAACAAATTTAGTCCATAGATGGCGATAGTGTAGTGGTATTCGAAGTGATTCCACATATTAACATATATACAACTTTCAAAAATTTGATAGATATGGAGGTTGATTGGGTGGAATGGTGAACTTTACATTGTGTAGTGTGATCAATTAAGCCAGCCGAAAACAGGTCGTAAGCCTCGTAATTACCCATACTTCCAGATTTTTCCATTCTTAAAAAATAGCTTCGTCTTTATGAGATATATATTATTTGCTAGTGCTATTTGTAGGTGAAAAACCAGCAATTTTGTGTTCTTGGACATTTTCAAATATTGCTTGATATGAAATAACTTGCATTCAAAATTAAACAATAAATATTAACAAACATTAATTAACTAAATAAGCACCGTTCATGATAGTTTATTTTGGTTTTAAATTTCTCTCTTCTAACTTCAATAGTGTTTTGGGTTCTTCCTCTTAATCCAATTTGTACCTTCCTTGCATTTATTTTAGTAAAATCTTTAATAACATATCTAATGTCAAGCTGGTAAGGCATGTCTTTTCTACTGAAATTGTGGCTAGTCCCATGCATCTTTCCTGGCTCATTGAACTGCACAGATATGTTTTTAATAATTAGAGTTTTGAGGAACTCCTCCCTGGGCTCGCCACTGATATCGGTAAAGTCAAAAGGATACGGAGAGCTACGAACAAATTAGGAACAATTTTACTTGTAGGATTACTTATTCCTGAAATTTCAGAGCTGCAGCGTCAATGTCCGTTAGAAAATATAGACTTTATCCAGGGCTACGCCGGGCTAGAGTTTTCATCTTGAAGTCACTTATTTTGTATAGATAACCAAATAATCTTGCAATTTCATTCAACTAGTGAATTGTTCTTTTACAGAATTAATTGCCATGTCTAATGTTGCAAAACAGTAATTTACTCTGAACTTCTCTTTGGCGTCAGCGATGGGTTCATCTTCTGAATCGTAAGCGAACAATTTTCTTTCCCTCCTTATCTCTGGTTGAAAAATTGGCTCAATATTGATTTTTTCAGCTGGCTCTCGAGCACCAACCAAAACTCTCTCAAAACTCCATGTTTTATAATACTCTGTATTTTAAAGCTCGTTTACTTTTTACTCAAGAGTAAAGTGCTTCTATTACAGCAGTTTGATTTGAAATAAAATACTGAGTCACATTACAAGTTTTTTCTACTAATTTGCTCTTTTTTTGTTGTTTGATTTAAAGATATATTTTTCCGCCTTTTTGCCGCTCCTAAAATTTTGCCGCCTAGTCTGCATTAAGGTAGAAACGGCCCTGATAAGCCAGATAGTAGGCGAAACCGTTGCAGCGAGGTGGGTCCGTGCAGGAACTTGGCAGTTGAAACGGAAGGAGTACTATATTATTTACAGTTTCCTACTGAATACAAAATAACCGGTTTTATAAAGCATATCTTCATTGAAAATGACATTTAATGTGTGTTAATTGCACGTTAATGTCAGTTATTAATGCAATCTAATCAAAGATTCAATCAAAGATACAATACACGACGTCGGCCAGGATAATAATTGTTGTCGATTAGTATTTTAGTTCAAACACACCTTGCAACATTTTTCTAATATTTGAATTGGGAAAACGCACGCAATTTGTTACGACACGCAATGTGTTATTTTGCATTGAAAACTGCACTCTTTTGTTACATAATCGGAAAATTAACAGAAATAATGGTTGCTCTGCGGTCAGTATTTCTCAAAAATATAGCAATTCCTATAATGAGGACTAACCTAACCATAAAGCTAACTTAATCTAACCATTATACTTTACAACATTATATCTAGTACCTACCGATCACGAAATGTTATTTGAGTTGTCATTTACCGAATGGCAACATTGCACCGCGGAAAGAAATTGCACTATGGTACTTTTGGTTTGACGGCGAAAGAGCGCGAAAGCGGCTGCATTGTTATACTGTCATCAAAGAGATATTAATCTGTTATAATTACAATGATACAATACAATAAAATGGTTTTTTTTTTAGTTAAAAAGCACGTACTTATGCAGAGAAGAAGATTACATATTAATAATTATCGTTTACAATAACTAGCTTATAATAAAATAAAATGCAATATATTTATAACAAGGATATAAAAATATTATGAATTTCGGGATACATGTTCATCTTTAAAATATTTTTTGATAGCATTGGTTATTTCTTTGTTATCATTGATATAATATAATATTATTGTAGCTGAATTTTTCTTTTAAAACGTATCATATTTACATATTTACACACATTTAAATACATTGCCCAACTAGGCAAGCCGGTTTTAGGGCAAATTGATAAACTAATATATTTTATAAAACCAAAACTCATCGAAGGCAAAACACAGTAAGATCGAATACATACATAGCATATAATGTGAAAATATTTAATAAAAAAAAAATATATTTAATATAAAAAAGAGAGAAGAGAAAAAAATAATAATACCAATAATGTAAGCAGATACAAGGTAGATGGAAATATACAAGACCAAAACGCACACAAGTAGTTATACAAATTATTTCATTATGTAAAAGAGTTTACTCTCTGTATCTGCTCTTCCTAATTGTAACAACCAATTTGAAATATCCCTTTTAAAAGTCTTAATGTCAGTTAAATTTATAATTTTATTTTCAATTTGATTCTATATTCTGGGAGCTTGAAAGGTAAATAATCTTTGACCAAAACTAGTTTTCATTCATGGAACTATTTTAAGCTTGTTGTTCCTGTGGGATAATATCTTTCAGTCCTCACAGATGGAGCGCTTATTTTCCTATGAAAGCTAGTTAATATATTCTGCACATATAATTGTCTCATATCCAAAACCTGAAATTCCCTAAAAAGTGGCTCTAAAGGATACGAAAATATATTAGTGTTATCCTGCAATCATGTTAGTGAGAATTCTTGCTATTTAACTAGTAAATTTGCAGGATGTGAAGCATCCCTTCCTTACTTGACGGTAGAAGGCGCGATGTAGATGACAATACTATTTCCTCGTGAAGGATTTCTCACGAAGTGAGCAAGGCGGGGACACAACAAAAGAGGACGCAAGGGTTCTACGCTACTTCAAAAAGAAGCAGACGGCCCAGTCTTCCTGACGTTTTGCCATGGAAGGAGACACAGAATTCTACGGGTGCCTCGGAACATCAAAACCAGACGTAACGGTGGATGGCTCCTGAAGAGCGAAGATTCTGTGTTTGAAATTGTTGTAAAGTAACTTTTGGCGTGAAATTGAATATTTTGTATTTTCTAAGTTTCATAAGGTTTATTCTCACTTTGATAAAAATGTATTATTAAATTGAAGAAAGATTTGTCAAAAATCGTTATATGTAATCACATTTAAGTGATATATTTTTTATTATATTTTTACCGTTTGTAAGGTTAATTATTAAATTATAATATTGTAAATTTAAACTCATTTTATTATTTTTCCCTGAGAATGATAGCTAATGTGGAATGAGAGACGACATTGTGAATTCTGTGCATCAGAACCCCGCACCTCATGCTTTACACTGAGCGAGTCGGAGGATATCAATATCATAGCTCAAAATTGATTGGCACAATGCATAGTACACAGTTTTAATCTTCTTTTTATTCAGAATATTTCTAAGTATTCTAAATACATAGATTAATTTTTGCAATCTTTTAGCTAATCCATCTAAATGAACATCCCATCTCATGTGACTAGTCGATTCATTTAATTTGTATTAATATAGAAACATTGACAGTATTAAAAATATTATTATTAGTACACAGGTAGTAGTAGCTCAAACAAAAGTATTCTTCCTTTTTCAAATCCCTCTGGTATATAAGCACTGGACCAACTCTTCCTTATTGTTTCACAGCTATTCAACAACTTTATTTTTGAAAAATGCACGTGATAAAATTTTCTTTGTGATGAAATCTAAAATGTTGTAAAGTTTAGGTGCTAGGTATAGAAAATGTCTTTGTCCAAATGTATTCTTCATAAGCGATAGCTATAGAACGTTTTGTGTTGTTCTAGTCGAGTAATAGTGTAGGTACTGATATGTGATGAATGGTGGGGGGTTCTTATATCTCGAGTTTTGTCCGTTTTTAATATTCAAATTTTGTAAATTAAATCATTTTGACTTTCATGAATAAGTACAGTTAACTTAATATTTTTTAAATATATTCCTCGTGTTTCCAACTATTCGTTGAAATCTTAAATATCAATATATTATATATAAAATTAGACATATTTGCCTATCTATTTATCATATAAAACCTATGCATCCCTATAAAATCTTATACCCTTTCTAAACCATATTTTGCATAGCTACTTTGGTATGCAAAACATAAGCACCCTTCCTCTGTTTACTCCACCCTCTTCTCCGAATATAAATGTGTTTTATATTGAATCCCATTATTTTTAATTTTTCCTCAATTGCATTCTAGGACTACTACAATTTTTTTTATCATAGTAATAAAAGGCTTTTGTTTATCTACTTTAAATTATAATGAAATCTGAAACGATTACCGTGGCCAAGCATGTATGAACAGCTTTCAATATTTCATAAATATCATATATATTGTGACATTACAAATTAATGTCTCGTACGAAATTGCCATCAGCGTTACTAATATGTATACTGTGAGCGTCTGACATAAACAGAGGATAATATTTTTATGTTATTCAATCCACTAGTGCATAATTTACTATAATCTGTTAATCTAATCGCATGGTGAATAATCTTTACAGAAAACGAGGAGTTTCCCTTTGGTTATATTTTCACCTTGGTGTCATTATTACCACTGGCTATTTTATATTTGATCTTATACAATTTTGCATACGAATCCAATTGTGTCGGCTTGGATCATCTGCGATGGTGGGCCAAGAACATAGGATGTTTGGACGGGCATGTACCGGAGTGATGCCATCTAGTGGAACATCTAGTTGTCACTTGCTTGCATGAAGGACGTCGAGCTCGCGTCATCCCGACGAAATGAGGAATTTTGTTTAATGTGGATTGTGTTGCCAACCAAACAAAAAGTGGTCGCCTCAAGTCAGTTCGCTAGGGCACGAGCGGATTCACTCGACCGAAATCGAGATCCTCACACTCGCTCCAAACCGTCGGTGGACACGGATACGAAAGCCGGTACCGGACCGAGGGGTCGGGGCAGAAGACTGCTGGACGGCGAGGTTCCAAGGGATGAGGCGGGATGCAAAATGAAACACTTGCTTAAGGTGTATTCAGTGCACCGCAGTATGTAGTTTGTTGTGTAGAGACGAGACGTTTGACGAGAAGTGACCTCCATACTGCGGTGCGCTTCTATTTATTCAAGATGAGTGGACGTGCGCCGTTACCAGCGCACGCCACCCCAAAACCACCCACCGTGCCAATCAGGGCGCGTTTACAGGCCTAACCGCGCCCCAAGCGACACGGCGTTCGGCGCCGCCTGTCGGCCGGATAGCGCAACATCGCGCCATTTTTCGGTCGCGAGCTGACAGGCGGCAGAAGCCGTTTTCCGGAGACAAACAATTAAATATTATACTTAAAATTAACAATTGGGGATATCACGGGTAGTGAATTCTGTAGTAAATATCGCGACCCGTGATATCCCGTAACAAGAATTATCCGGCCAGTGTTTTCTTTCGAGTTATTTCGTTTTTTGTGACTTCGTTATCTCGGAATGTTCGCTAAGCGGGTTTCTTGCCAGTGGCGGGCCCCGCTAAGGGCCTTTTGATAGGAAATGTAACACTGGCGGGATAATTTTGTATGGGTGCCGCGGACTACGACATTTGTTTATTTCTACTGTTGTCCGCGGCACTAAATACACTAAATTCAAACAACAGTGGCGGCGTACCGGCGGGTGGGCAAAGGTTTATTGTGTTCCCAATCCCGCGGCACGCCGCGTAAAACAAATAATAATTATTTATACGTAAATAATAACATTTCAAATTTAAATAACAAATATGTAATATTTTATTTCATGGCACTAGTCTCTGTGTGCAACACTCCCCCCGTGCGGCTTGGCCGTACTACGACGGTGCACAGAGAGGCTTCGTTGGTAGAACTATGATGCGGGTAGCTGGTCGTGTGTAGTCCCCGGTTGCTGTCCGGATCCGCACCGCTCGTACCTGCCCGTCGGCTGCTGGTCTTGCCTCGATGATAATCCCCCGTGGCCATGTGTTGCGTGGCAAGGTGGCGTCGGTGATAATGGCCAATTCGCCCTCGCGGATTGGTGGAGCTGGCTCCTGCCACTTGTGTCGAAGTGCGAGCGTTGGCAGGTACTCGCGCATCCATCGACGCCAAAACATGTCGGCGAGCTGCTGCGCCACCTGCCACTGTTTCCTTAGACAGGTCTGTTCATCGAGGGCTCCGTAGACGGCCAGGTGTTGTTGTCGTCCGGCCGCTCCCATCAGCAGGTGGTTTGGTGTGAGTGGCGAATTGTCCCGCGGGTCCACGGAGACATGGGTCAACGGGCGGCTGTTTACCGTAAATTCCGCTTCGGCCAGGGTAGTCCGCAAGGTTTCCTCTCGCGGAGCCCGTTCCTTTGTTGTTGCTTCGAGCGCCCGCTTGACTGAGCGGACGAGGCTTTCCCAGGCTCCGCCCATATGGGGGGCGAGCGGGGGGTTGAAAGTCCAATCAACCCCCACCTCCGCTAGGTGTTCCACAACCCGCGGCTCTTGTCTTAGATCCGCCAGCGCGCTGGCCAATTCTCGGTCGGCGCCGCGGAAATTGGTTCCGTTGTCGCTGTAGAGGTGCCGCGGGTGGCCGCGGCGAGCTGCCATTCGTCTGAGGGCCATTATGGCTGAATCAGCCGTCAGTGATGCGGCCAGCTCCAGGTGCACGGCGCGTGTTGTCATACAGGTGAATAAGGCGCCGTACCGCTTCTCGCGCCGGCGTCCTACTGTCACCTCCATCGGGCCGAAGTAGTCGAGGCCGCAATGGGTGAACGGTGGTGTGTGGTGAGCCAGGCGGGCTTCCGGGAGCTGTCCCATCAGTGGCGGCTGTGGACGACTGCGTCCATTCCGGCAGGCCTGGCATTGGAACTGTACCCGGCGCACGGCGGGTCTCAGTTTCAGCACGAAGAAGTTCTCCCGGACGTCGCTCACTGTCCGCTCCGTGCCGGGATGACCCGCGCTCTCGTGATAGTGACGTATCATGAGCCGGGTGTATGGGTGATTTCCGTCCAAGATGATGGGGTTTCGCAGGCCTGGCGAGATGTCGACGTCGGTCGTCCCGGTCAGGCGTGTTCCCATGCGGATGACGCTGTTGTCGTCTAGGTGGGGGGTGAGTTGGTAGAGTCGTCCGTTTCGTGGTAGAGCCTCCCCCCGTTGCAACAGCCGGATCTCGGGCCCGAAATCCGCGGCCTGGGTTTGTAGTATCCAGGCCCGCTCGGCGCGGTCCCGCTCGTCCGTTGTCAAATTTTGGGCCGATACCTCACCTCGAGGTCGGCGGCAGTTGTGGGCAAATCGGCGGACCCACGCAGTTGTCCGAATGAGGCGGGTCCACGACGAAAAACGCTCGAGGTTCGGCATCGCTCCTCCAGCTGTTTTGGCGTGGCGGGTCACCGTCACCGTTTCGGGCCTGACCTCCATCTCGAGTTTGTCAGGCGGAGGCCTGCTCACCTCCCGTGGCCATGCTGCTTCCGGTTGCTTGAGGAATGCGGGGCCCCTGAACCACCTTCCGGCGGTCGACAAGTCAGGGGGCTCTCCGTCCCTGGTCCCCAAGTCCGCTGGATTTTGGGCTGTAGGCACCCATCTCCAGCCGTCGGCCCCCACCAGCTCGTCTATTTCTCCGAGCCGGTTGGCGACAAATGTGGAATAGGACCTGGGGTCGGTCCGGATCCACGCCAGGACGGTGGACGAGTCAGTCCACAAAACCGTCCTCTCAACCCTGCACACGTGCTCTGTCTTTATGACGGCGGCTAGGCGAGCCGCCATCAGAGCCGCCTGCAGCTCAAGCCGTGGTATAGAGAGTGGCTTGAGCGGGGCCACCTTACACTTTGCCGAGATGAAGGCTACGTCCGAGCCGCCCTCTCCTGTCTCGACAAAGTAGGCGACCGTGCAGCACGCTAGCTCTGAGGCGTCGCAGAAGATGTGCAGGGTCGGTCGGCTTCTCCGACTCGCCACGCTCTGGCGTGGCACGGCGCACTGACTCGTGCGGAGGAGCCGGTGCCAATCTTGCCATTTGTCCGCGTGCTCGGGACGGATCGGGTCATCCCACCCGACCTTTGAGCGCCACACTTGTTGTAGAAGTATCTTCGACCGGATTAGTAGGCAAGCTACAAAGCCCACCGGGTCGAAGATTCGCATTACGGCGCTCAGTAATTGTCTCTTGGTGGGGCGATCCTTGGCCTTCAGTTCTGGCAAGTTCACGAACTGAAAGAGGAACTTGTCTGCTGCTGGATCCCACGTTATGCCGAGCACGCGTTCAGTAGTTGTTTCTTCACTGATGATTCGCACCGGTTCCACGGCACGAAGTGACGGCGGGATGTGGCTCAGGACCTCTGGGCTATTGGAGGCCCAGTTCGCCAGATGCATGCCGCCCCGACGAAGCACCTCGGTCACATTGCGGGTCATCTCGATGGCCTGCTCCGGGGTGTCCATTGCGTCGAGGTAGTCGTCCATGTAAAACTTGTCCTGGACGGCGGCAGAGGCGTCTGGGAATTCCGTGGCGCTGGCGTCGGCGATCCGATTTCTGACAAACTGCGCGCTGCTGGGCGAGCAAGTCGCTCCGAATACCATTGATGTCATTTGGTATGTGCGTGGTGCGGCCTCGCCCGGCCTTTTCCACCAAAACAGCTGCGCGCACTGATCCTGCGGCTTGATTTTCACCCGCAGGAACATTTCCCGGACGTCGGCTGCCAGAGCCACCCGTCCTTCCCGGAACCGAAAGATGTTGCCCAACAGTGATGATAGTAGGTCCGGGCCTGTCAACAGGGCGTCATTCAGGGAGACGCCCCGGCATTTGCTTGCCGCATCGAATACAATCCTGATTTTCCCCGGTTTGTTGGGATTGAAGACGGCGAAGTGCGGCAAGTACCAGCGGTGGCTCCCCAAACGGGCCACCTCATCCTCTGACAGGGGACGAGCATATCCCTTGTCGAGGTATTCAGCCATCTTTGCCCTGTAGGCGCTGGCGTAGGCCGGATCTTTCTCCATCTTCCTTTCGATGCTGATTAGTCGGTTGATGGCACACTGTTGGTTGTCGGGAAGGACTGTTTCCTCTTTGGCCCAGAGTAGCCCGGTTTCCCATTGTCCGGTCGGGAGGCGCCTCGTTGTAGATTCCATTACCGCGGTGGCTCGGGCCACGCACGCGTTGATGCGGGTCGCGGTCGTGATTCCCAACGAATCCACCGCGTAATGCTCCCGCACGAGCGCCTCCAGGCGCGTGTCGGCGGCGGTACCGCTAGCCGCGGCGAGTGCTAGCACGGTCGCACCGGTTGTGTGTGGGCGGTAGGTGGTCGCTCCATGAGATGTCCACCCGAGGACCGTTCTGGACAGGACCCCCCGGCCTTGGGTCATTGTACATTCGCGGCTCACGATCAGATGGGCGTGGTCCTGTCCGATTAGGAGTTGTGGTGATACTTCAACGGCCTCGGCGTGGCCCACACACGGTTTCCCTCCCTGATGCGTCATTGTCCATTGGGAGGGCAAAGCAAGTCCGCGGACCGTGCTTGCTTGCAGCGGGTACTCGGCCCCGCCGCCGCGGATGGTCAGATTCACTGACTGGGACCGGTCGTCCGAGGAACACATTCCGTTGGCGCCGTGAATGCGTAATTGACGTACCGGTCCCCTGGCCCCGACGGCACTGGCCACTGTCGCCTCGATGAGGGTTACCGTGGATCCCTCATCGAGTAACGCGTAGAGTCTTTTCCGCCCCCGGGGGCCGGAAATTGTCACTGGGAGGACCTTTAGCAACACTTGGTCCTCCTGGCCTCCCGAGAGGCTCGCTTGGCTTGTACCGACGGAAGCCAGCTGATCATTCTTCAGTCAGGATCTGCCCGACGATGCACCGGAGGCCGCGTTGCCTGCCGCCGACGGTGCTTGTGCTCGTGACCCCCCATGTAGTAGGCGATGGTGTGGTCTACGACATCCGCTTGCTCCGCAGCGCTTTCCCCGGCACTGCTGTGATCGGTGTCCCGGACCGAGGCACGTGAAGCACACTTCCGACATTTTTACTAGCGTCCATCGGTCCGGGACCGATTTCCGCGCGAAGTCGTGACACGCGGCGAGACCGTGCCGAGTCGAGTGGCATTCCTGGCACTGCCCATTTTCGGATGAATCCAGGTTCGCGTTCACGTTTTCTTTTGAATCTTCCTCAGGCGCGGCCTCTATGGCGAGGTGCACCTGCCCGCTCCGGCGGGTGGGGTGGTTTGTGATGCTGATAGACAGGCATCCTGCGTTCGGCGCCACCGCGGTTACTTTGGTCAGCCAGGTGGAGAAGTCCTTCACGGCGATGTCCGGCGACTGGTCGACTCTTGATAACATCCAGATACTCTTAAAGTGTGCTGGCAGCTTGCTGACCATCTCCGCCAGTAGTCGTGGTGATACCAGATGTTTCGTGTCGAATGCCTCGACCGTGGCGACGACATTCCTGACCGCCACGGCGTAGTCCACGATAGCTTCCGTGGGGGCGGTCTCCGTCAGCTTGGTGTACCGCTGGATTCGATCCAGCATATGGCTGATGATGGTATCGGGCCGCCCGTACCAGCGTTCCAGCGTGGTCACTATTTCGTGTATGTTGTTGGGGTCGATCAGCAATGCCGCCACGGTCTCGCGCGCTTTCCCCTTCAGGGCGCGTTGTAGGCGCATCAGGTTTTCCGCTGGGTTCAGGTCGCAGAGCGCGGTGGATTGGTCGTATTGAGCTTTGAACGTGGGCCATTCCAAGGCATCACCGCTGAATGGTGGCAGATCTCTGGCGCTTGACTGGCGCGCCATAAATGCGTTCATCGGCTGTGTGTGCACCCAATCGCTTGTTCCGCGATGTCTGGCGGCCTCATCTGGAGTTGCGTGTGCAGTGGCGTATGGCATGGCGTATGGTGCGGTGTATGGTGCGGCGCTTGCCGCTGATCCCCAGACGGCACGTGGTGGTGACGACCATGCTTCGGCGGCGGCGTTTGGACTGGCCGCGCCCGCGGCGCTCGGCCGGGTGAGGTCGATTGTGTTGCCCGCTGCACCGGCGGTGGCTCCTTCGGGAGCATGTGGTGCGACGGACTGGAATCCCGGGGTCCCGGCGTTAGTTCGCGCGTCCGGCTGGGGTCCCCAGGAGATCATGGTCGACATGGTTGGTCCGGTCCGTCCGGCTGTTCCGAGCATGGCCACCGGCTGCACTGGCGTCGTGGTGCTCCACACTCTCCTTGATTCAGGCGGAGCGGCCGGTCCGACCGCTCCGAGCGCCATCCGTGATGCGTCCTCCCAAGGTGCCGCCGATGCAGGCGGGGCGGCCGGTCCGACCGCTCCGAGCGCCATCCGTGATGCGTCCTCCCAAGGTGCCGCCGATGCAGGCGGGGCGGCCGGTCCGACCGCTCCGAGCGCCATCCGTGATGCGTCCTCCCAAGGTGCCGCCGATGCAGGCGGGGCGGCCGGTCCGACCGCTCCGAGCGCCATCCGTGATGTAGGTGAACCGGTCGGTCCGACCGTTCCGTAGTCCGCCTCCTGCGTCATCGCTGGTGCCGGACTCCATGGTGCTGCCATTGGCTGATCCTGGCTCTGCACTTGATAGTAGGCGTCCATCCGTGCTTGTTGTAGTTCCAGGTTCAGGCGATGGTTTTCTTCCATTAGCCTGCGCTGCCTCCTTTCCCATCGGATATTGGCCCGCAGTCGACGAACCGTGTCCCCTGTTGAAGTAGAGGAACCCCGGCGAGATCCGCGCTCATCCCTGGATCTGCTGTCGTCCGAACTCGAGCGTGACGATCCGCGCCGCGGCGGTAGACCATCTTCCTGTCGCGGCGTATCGTCCTCCTCCCGTTCCGATCTTCGTGCATCCGATCTCAGTCCGGATCGCGACATTTCGTTTCCGGACCACCGACGCTGGCTAGTTGACCTGAGGCAATCCGACTCACGAAGGACCAGTTGTTGCCAACCAAACAAAAAGTGGTCGCCTCAAGTCAGTTCGCTAGGGCACGAGCGGATTCACTCGACCGAAATCGAGTTCCTCACACTCGCTCCAAACCGTCGGTGGTCGCAGACTCGAAACGCCGGTACCGGACCGAGGGGTCGGGGCAGAAGACTGCTGGACGGCGAGGTTCCAAGGGATGAGGCGGGATGCAAAATGAAACACTTGCTAAAGGTGTATTCAGTGCACCGCAGTATGTAGTTTGTTGTGTAGAGACGAGACGTTTGACGAGAAGTGACCTCCATACTGCGGTGCGCTTCTATTTATTCAAGATGAGTGGACGTGCGCCGTTACCAGCGCACGCCACCCCAAAACCACCCACCGTGCCAATCAGGGCGCGTTTACATGCCTAACCGCGCCCCAAGCGACACGGCGTTCGGCGCCGCCTGTCGGCCGGATAGCGCAACATCGCGCCATTTTTCGGTCGCGGGCTGACAGGCGGCAGAAGCCGTTTTCCGGAGACAAACAATTAAATATTATATTAACATTAACAATTGGGGATATCACGAGTAGTGAATTCTGTAGTAAATATCGCGACCCGTGATATCCCGTAACAAGAATTATCCGGCCAGTGTTTTCTTTCGAGTTATTTCGTTTTTTGTGACTTCGTTATCTCGAAATGTTCGTTAAGCGGGTTTCTTGCCAGTGGCGGGCCCCGCTAAGGGCCTTTTGATAGGAAATGTAACACTGGCGGGATAATTTTGTATGGGTGCCGCGGACTACGACATTTGTTTATTTCTACTGTTGTCCGCGGCACTAAATACACTAAATTTAAACAACAGTGGCGGCGTACCGGCGGGTGGGCAAAGGTTTATTGTGTTCCCAATCCCGCGGCACGCCGCGTAAAACAAATAATAATTATTTATACGTAAATAATAACATTTCAAATTTAAATAACAAATATGTAATATTTTATTTCATGGCACTAGTCTCTGTGTGCAACA